>CM027084.1:4966830-5351495 GCA_015343265.1 Pao palembangensis
AGAAGACACTGTTCCCTCTTTTTCTTCTCCCACAATACCGCCTCAAACTTCCTGTTTGAGGAAGTGGCTTCCAGGAGATGCTCCAGGTCTCTTCAGCAACAATTGGAAAAGGGTTTTGCCCACAGATGTGGAGGGTCCTGCACACAAAACCACCTCACACAGAGGAGAAAGGAGGACTTCCTATACGGTTCTGAAACAATCTGGCAGTCAACACCGTCCTTTGCACCTGGTTCTTGGCTTTTGCTATGACTGATTCTCTGACAAAAAGCAGAAGGTCAGAGATTAAATGCTTTGTTCTGCTTTAGTTGCTCACCAGTTGACAAATTAGTCTCTTCAGTTCATCAAGCCTGAAAAGGAGGAGTCAAAAGCTGATATCCTTCCCCTCACAAGGGGTCATATTCTTTGGAAGAGCACGGGGGGTTGACGTAGCCATGATTAGTTCTCAGGCTCAATCATAAATTCTGTCAGTGGGTTTCCATGTGATAAAATCAACACTGGGTGAAAAAGCTCCACAGACGTTCCACCATCAGGCCATCTTTTCTACCCAATCGCATCACAAATCCCTTTGGCTGGCGCGTTCGCAGTAAAGCTGGTACAAAAATATGACTTCGACCATTAACCTGCTGGTGTGTATAACTCTGACCTTTAAATAACATTTACCAGCCAGCAGAGGCTTGTCCCCCACCCTTCCTCTTCCTCCCCCCCCACCCGCGAGAGGCTACCGTGACGGACAGGTGAGCCACCAGTTCTGCAGCGCAGCACATCTCTCTGAGCTGCTCCCTCTCAGGTGGATTCCATGTTTAGAGTTCTGGACTTCTGCCTCAGACCTTGATTAATGACTCTCACGTCCATTCCTGAAAAATGCTTGGCTGTTTGTTTTGGAGGCGGCTGGAGACAGCTCGTGTAAGCCGGACCAATGCAGTTCCCACGATGCCGTTTGGATGGAGACGCTCCCTTTTGACGCTCCTGTGCCTGAGTCAATGACGACTGTCCGGATTCCTGATCCCTGTATTTTTTCAGGAAGGAAACAATGAAGCTGAACATCCTGAGATCTATTCTGTTGATTGATTCATAAACTTTTATCCTGATGAAAGGCCCGTCCAGCTTGTTTGTTTTATTATTTGAACAGTCTCGGGGGAATGATATTGATTTTAGATCGGCACAGACTCACAGGCCAACGTGACTCACTCTTCATTATTATTCTATTATTGCCATCCTGTGCTGTGATTTCTTCAGCTTCTAAACAGGTGGAAAATACATTTAAGTGAGGTGATTTACAACAACAATGGGCATCACTCCCACTGACGTTGTCTGTCAATGAAAAGACAGAGAGCAACTGTGTACGTGTGCATCACTGGCACCTCCAGCAGTTTTCTATGTGTAAATTCTCATCCCACATTTATTTAGCAGCAACATTATCATATTATTTCTACAAGAACAAAGAGGAAACTAATATTAATTATCCTTTATCAACAGTGACAGTATATGAATGCCGCAATTGTCAATACAAAAACCATGCTGTTGTATTCGAAACACTGGTGAAGACTAAGCACCTTAATCCCTAAAATAAAAAGAAAAAAACTATAAATATTTGCACAATGTGAGTATTTGTGTCTTAATTTAAGAGTATGGCCTACAGCATGAAACAGTCTTTTCTTAATGAAGCAAATAAAGACAAAAAAAAGAAGTCAAAGATTAGGGCTTTTAGTGTACAGCTCATTAAAGCAACCCTTGGCGAATGCCTGGCAATTCACAAGCTTGCAATAACAGCATAATAACAATGGAGGAAATTTGCAGTCATAAGTGCGGCTAATGTTAAATGCTAAGCTTCCTTTTATTATCCAGTGAACAAACTTGATTATTGGAATAAATCAAACCGCAGATGCAACAAAACAAGCATATTATTATTGTGAGGCGGAGGGAAAAAAATGTCCAGCAGTGATATGTTAATCAGCAATGAGAGACCTTTTAGCTGGGATGGTGGGCAACATAGATGCATGATGGGTAATTAACTGTTTACAGACGCAGAGGATGAGCACGGTGGGCTTCCGCTGCCTTCCCCGCATGAGAGGACACAATGAGGGTGTTGGGGATGATTTCTGAGTCTAGTCAATGATTTCCAGAAAAAAACACCAATAACACATTATTTGTTTGCTATGTGGATGTTTACCTGCCACCCCACTTTTTTTTTCATTTTATTTATAATTTGCAAAAAAGAAACAGGAACAATTAAATCAGCAATTCATCTTATTACGCAGCATAAATGAAGGTTTTTGACATTTCAGTGTGTATAAATGTGACAGTACAGACTAAATATGTCTGGATTTCATTATTACTGAGATTGTTTTTCATGTTTTGCATCTAGAAACATATGTTCATGGGGATTAAGGGGACGTTTCATGTCTCAGCTTTACAGAGTTACTGTTGAATTATTCCATATTGAATGAAGTCGCAGACATTCGAAACAATTAAATAATAGAAGCAAAAATCTCTGTTTTATAAAAAGCAACCTGTCAAGATTTAAGAGTGTGTTCTTACAAACTGGCATCCAGATATTGCATTTTACTTGTGCTGTGTTTATGCCTCTGCAGATATCAAAAACACAGGGTTAGCATAGAGCTAGGCAACATACTAGCGTAAATTTGTGCACGCTGGAGACGGACGAATGTTTCAACCTGCCACAGCTTGATTTTTGCTGACCTCCGATCGAACATTCCCAGGTCTTTGCCAGTTTATCGTTTGTGATCAGAGGATGGCCGTGGGACGCCTCCGACTTTTTCCACACTGGAGAGATCTGCGAGTACACTAATGAGATAATTTTTGTACCACGTCTACACAGAGAGCAGAAGTGAGCGTTCAAAAAAAAAAAAAAATACAAAAAAGGAAGGAAAAAACAAACACCCACCAGGACCGTGTGTGTGTGTGCTGCTACCATCATTCAGAGCAGCAATGCAGCCTATAAGGATCCTATTAAAGTCTTCTGTATAGATTAGAATCCTCATCAGAGGCGGGTGTCCCCATGGTGGGCATGATAACACGCTGCCAACCCCCCCAGTGAACTCTCAGGTACCTGCTGAGGCAAGGCAGGGAGAGGCCGGCTCGGCGCTCCGCTGCTTTGGTTTGGTCTGTGTGGGCTCGGTTTTTTTTTGGAGGGTCCAGAGCAGCAGGACACCTCCTCTTCCACAGGCTGAATGCAGATGCTCTGGGTGGCGACCAGAGATGCTGAACTCTTTCCCTCCCTCGCTCTAACGCCGGCATTCACCTCCTCTCCTCCAGATGTGGCACCTTGGTGATCCCCGAACGGAACAGCATGCCTGATGCTCTCCTGTCTGACAACCCAGCAGAGATGCAGAGACCTGCTCTAGGGGAGGAATTACTGTCATCGCATTGTTCTGTATACACGTACCAGCACGATGACATGAAACACCATTTTTTTTAATCAGCATTTCTGTGTCTTCTTTTGATCTTATAGTGATTTATTTTGCTTGAAAGGAGACGCTCCCCCGCCACTGCAACACAGTGTTAAGTGTCATCTGGATGTTTCCAGCTCTGTTGTCTCCTGAAGTTGCATTTTAAATTACTGTTGATTTTGTGATTGCTCCATCAAACACCGGCAGCATTTGCTGAGCAGATGACAAAACGAGCACTGAATCAGCACACAAGCTTTCACCTGTAATAACAATGTAATAAACTAAATATTTTACATCCTAGCAAAACTGGCTCTTTGTTTTCAAAAGAACATTAAAAATAAATAGATACTGACTTTATTTATGGAAACCTGACTAAACCAAACCAGTTTTTGTTTAAATCTAGATTTTTAAAGCTTATAAGTCATGTTTCCTTCTCTGTAACACCCTGTTTTTCACAGGCTCGGCTGCAGCTCTGCAAGAATAAACCGGAACAATCCAAATCTACATCAGTTTATTTGTGTCCATTTTGACTACCGAGGGAGGAGAGGGTAAAAATAAATAAATAAATAAATAAAAATATAAAAGCAGTCCAGCTCTGTGCTGCCAGCGAGGAATTCAGGTTAGTCCCAGAGGACATCACACCTGTCAAGAAAGCAGGATGCAATAACACACTCCATCCCAAAAAATAGATCTGAGGAAACATTATCTAATATACTGAAAAATAGATCTGAAGGAACTGACAAAGCAGGTAAAATTGGAATACAAGTCGGCTGCTTTGATAGGCCTCTGGTATTTAGTGAGCTTGAAAAGGAGGTTTTTTTTTTTTTTTTTTTTTATACATTAATTATATTTCTTTAAAAACAAACAAAAAAAAAAATCAACAACTTTTAACTGAAGTTGTAATTTGTGTGTGAGCGGGCCTCGGGAAGCATATTTCCCTTTCTCCCCCACCATGACACCGCCCATATGTACGTTTAATCCACATTTCCTCCTATTTTACCATCCCTGTCCTGCTCCCAAACTGCTTTTTTCCTCCCCGCATGCTTTTCCACCGCAGTCCTCCTCCAGCCTCTCCTCCTCTCTCCCCTCCTGTCTCCCCCTCCACTTTTTTTCCTCCTATTTATGAAAACGTCACTTCAAGTCCCTCCCTGTTTGAATCTCATTAGTTTCTTGTGTGTTTCTCCCTGTCAATAATCCTGAATCCAGACTCTCTCTATTTCCATCCCTCTCTATCTGTCAATCAGCGCCGCCTTTGAACTGAAAACCACTCCGACCAACTTCAACTCACTCAATCCGAGCGCCTCGGCTCCTTCTCCGGCTTCCCCTTTCTGCCAAGATTCCCTTCTTTTTTAGTTTTGTACCAACCGCCAGAGCTTTGGAAAACGCCAATACAGACCCCCCGCAAAACTTAAACTCGGACTTTTTCTCGATCACCGAGATCAAGGGTTTAAAACTTCGTGTTTTTGCCCCCCAAACGGGAAGATTTGTGCTCGGGAAAAATGCCGCAGCTCAACGGCGGTGGAGGGGACGATCTGGGCGCAAACGATGAAATGATTTCCTTCAAAGACGAAGGGGAGCAGGAAGAGAAGATTTCGGAGAACTCCTCGGCAGAAAGGGATTTAGCCGATGTCAAATCGTCGCTTGTAAACGAATCGGAAACGAATCAGAACAGCTCGTCGGATTCGGAGGTAAGTTTGAGATTGAAAATCGATTTTTATTGCGTCCACCGGCGCCGCTAAGTTAGGGGCCTGCGTTAGTGACTTTTACAGAAAGTTGTCTATCAGCCCCGATCGTGTTAACTTTAACGCAATCCCTGTGTTTCATTGCATTTCAAGGCGGAAAGACGGCCTCCGCCTAGATCTGAAACTTTCAGAGACAAAACAAGAGAAAGTTTAGAGGAGGGTGAGTTTCTGCTTTATTGTTTGTTTTTTTTTTTTAGCCCCCCGCACCATAGCTTTACATGTGCCTGACACAGGGGGGATCTCCCCGATTCAAGCCCTGAAATGCATTTCTGTAGGATGAGAAATCACTTTAAAAGGCTACTTTATATACATATAAAACTTTTTCTTCTTCCCCCCCCCGCCATGTTAGCTGCGAAAAGGCAAGATGGAGGGCTGTTCAAGAGCCCACCGTACCCGGGCTATCCATTTATAATGATCCCCGATCTCACAAGCCCCTACCTTCCCAATGGATCACTCTCTCCAACAGCACGCACAGTAAGTTCATTTATTTCCCACTGTAATGTGCACACACCCTGGTGTTTTGAAACAAAGACAAAAACGTACACACACACTGTCTTTCCGCACACACGGACTGTTGTCAGCCCAGAAGTGCGGCAGAAAAGCGCAGAGCCAAGTTTTGCAACTCGTGGAGCGTACAGTAGTGTTGCGTTCACGTCCGCCTGCAGCTCTCAGCCTCGTGTGTTTTCAGTGGACAGCAGCTAGCATGCTAACACTCTTCATATGGCACATCACGCTCTCTTTAATTAAGTCTGTTTTAATTTCTTTTAAATGCACACCAAATATATGAAATATATGTTTCCCAGTGATTTATCATTGTTACAACTGCGCCATTGCTGTGCCAGGGGTCTGCAGGCGCGCTTGCATGTTTTCAATAATACATTTGTGTTTGCACGGCTTCATCAAACATGCCCTTTTTTCTTACGACATACATGCATGTGCGTTCACAACGTCTCTTGTAAAGCAATGTTAAAAAAAAAAAAAAGAAAGCACACGCACGCGCGATTGGAATCAGTATGCAAATAAGGCCCGCGGAGTGATTTGCATGTGTGAAAACGTGTGAAGATTTTTTTTTTTATTATTTTGGTATTTTAAAGGAGCGGTGCATTCATTAAATCCAAATGAACTTTATACTTGGACATTTGAGTTTTATGTATTTAAACTTGGTCGATTATTTAATTGCTGTAACACTCCTTATGGTGCTCTGTGTGTGCACACACCTCTGGTTGCATGGTTAAAATTAATAAAACATGTGCACCATTAATGCACATTTATCAATAAATTCATGTTATTTAGACACAGTCCATCATACTGTAATTATGCACATTTACTCAGCATCTCGCTTCGTCCCAACGGGCAATCCTCCAACGGGATAATTTTCCCAACTCTGTGTGTGTGTGTGTGTGTGTGTGTGTGCGCGCGCGCGTGTGTGTGTGTTTGCTTGCTCCCCCCATTTTAAATGCTCGCAATTACAAGTCTGCACTTTAGGAGCTGTCATCTCATTTTACAAGGTTAAGGCAAAGACCAGGCATTAGGTAATATGACAACCACCACCTCAGCCTTTGCTAACAAAAATGATATTTGTTACCTCGATTTTTTTTTTTTTTTTTTTTTTTCCCCCCACTGTGCTGAACACACCTTGAAAATAAATGCACGATTGACACCTAATGCCTTCTTTTGTGCTTGACACAATTTGCTGCTTCTGGTTTCATCGCATAGGGTTTTCACATTGCAGTATATTCTGCTGTGTCTTTTCTTTAATCCATTCCCAGCGTGCGCACACCAGAGAACGGGTTTGCCATTCTTTCCCCCTCGCTCGGCCGGCCTCGTTAAAGCTGCCGGCTGGTATGTGGAATTAGTCGCTCATTATTCTCATCAGTGCTGACACAAACATGCATTCACCACACAACAGGCATTATATATTTTTTTTAAAGTGAGGCCCTTGTTTCAGTGGTTTGCCTTTGTGGCTGGACCACTCCGCTCTGTCCTGCGCTGCTCCGCCGAGCACATTTTTTTTTTTTCTTCATTATTGTGCTTAGTCAGCAGTTAGAAAAGCAGTAAATTGTGCAGCGTGTCTGGAAGAAGCTGCGGCGAGACGGCGGTGACCTTTCTGGCCCTGGAATTCTATTTTCAGACAAAATGATCAGTTTTACTATTGCACTGAAGTTGCATATTCTAATTGATTTCTTGCCTTCCTTTTTCCTGTTTGTTTTGGGGGGACAAAAAGGAATGAAAAAAACCTAACAGGGATCTGCTTAATGAAGTTTTCATTCTCCTATTAGGAGAGGTGCTATTTCCGAGCTGCTGATCTACCTGCGTAGTAGCTGAACATGGTTTTTGGGCATGCGGCGATCTTCCTACTGTATCGCCTCGGCCCCCGCTGCCTGCAGCACCCTGTGTGTCCAGCCATCCCTCCTTTGAAGTCAGCGGTCGCTCTAATATAAATGTATTAGACTTAAAGCTGGTATAAATAATTTACCTGGACATTGATTAGCTGTCTCGCTCTCTCACACGTCATGTGAGGTGCTGAATATGACTGCCAGTGTTATTATGGTGGGACTTTTCACTGTCTCGTCAGGAAAGGCTTTGATTCATGCTGATTTTTCTTTTTTTTTTTCCTTCATTATTCTTTTTCTGCAGCTTTTGGTCCGGGTGATGTGATGGTTATTATTTTTAGAATCTGTCTCTCAACATCCAGGCCTTCCGGAAGCAATTCAGCACTCCACATGAATGCTTTAAATATGAGATTTTTGATTTCAGTATTGTGATTTTTATTTATTTATTTATTTATTTATTTATTTCAGAAAACACTTGTGATTAATCAGATCCTGATCAATCTGGTCCACTTACTTGCAATTATTGGAAAAAAAAAAATCCTGTAGGTTTGACCCCTGGGAGCCATAATCATGGAGAAATTGTTTTTCCTTCCACCTAAATCCAAGGAGACTCACAATTTAGTATCATTTAGCAATCTGACATGATGCTGCGCCTGGGCTTTAAAAGCCATGCTCTCCTCCTCCTCCTGCCGTCTCCTTCTTCTCTAAACCTCACACAAAGGCCTGCTGGATCACTGGGCGCAGGTCGAATTGGAGCAGTGGCCTGCTCAGTGTTCCCTGGTTTTCTATCTCCTTTCTTTCAGCTGTGCTCTCCCTCCCTCCCTCCCTCCGTCTACCTTTTGTCTCCTGCCGATGCTAACGCAGGTCTTGCGAAGAAAGGCAGCGGGTTAACTCCGGTGCTGTGGGCTAACATCACACCTCAACAGGTTTGGGGAAGCAGAGGCTCAGGGAGGGAGAGCAGGGTCTGCTCGGCCAGCTCTCCTGTATTGGGGCTGCAGGGCCGTAAATCCGTTGGCTTTATTTACTACCTCTGAATGTTAAGATATTTGACGCCACCCCTGGCCCCGTAATTCTCCAGGCCTGGAGACTTTTAACGCAGGTTTTGAATTTCGACATATAATTACCCGTATTTTTTTTTAAAAAGAATGAGAAAGTGTGTGTGTGTGTGTGTGTGTGTGTGTGTATTGGGAGGAACATAACACCAAGCATCCACCACTGTGAAAAAAGACGCTCCCAGAACCCGTGGCAATTCTACCACAAGACGGCAGAAAGGCTTTGTGTGGTTGAAACAATAGCTTTTCTCCCATTTTTCTGCCTTTGTTTCAGTCGTGTTGCAGCACCGGGATTGCTCACGTCGCTATAGATTCACCTTTCAGGAAGGAAGGGGGGAAAAAAAAAATCATATGAGCCGACTTTACTTCCTTTATCGTCTTTAAAAGGATCAAATAATGGAGGATATTCGGGCCAGATTATTGTAATGAACATGTGCCTTTGTACTCAAATGCACACGTTTCTGTGGCCTTATCTGTTATAATTGACACAGGCAGACAGTATCTTTCCCAAACGTGGCAGCAGCATAAGCATGACAATGGTATATCATATGGATTATGTGTGTTGGGCTGCTGTAAATGGATTTTTTTTTTTGGGCTGTGACAAGGGGAAAGATAGTTTAATACGGATTTAAGGGATAGGGCCCACACCTTATCAAATTGGCTTTACATGTTAATAGGGTCTAATTGGTGTCCGCAGGGGGTTTCGTGGCGTGATGCGGCTGCAGTTTGCGCCTCTAGCCGCAGAATGCGCTCTGAATTTTCTCGGGAGGTTGCGCTTCTTTTGTCTTGCAAATCACTTTTGTTTACAAAGTATGGCGGAAGCAGCTCCCGCTCTCGATCTCTCTCTCTCTCTCTCCTTTTTGTGCTCCCTCTTTTCCGCTTTCTTTCCGCTGTTCCTGTCATCCTACACACGGAGAGGGGGAATGGAAAGGCCCCCTGTTTTTCCTGTGACTCAATAAATGGTCATAAAAAGCACAATCTGCTTTGGATTTGAGGAGTTAAGTAAGAGAAGGGGGCGGGAGGCAAAGTTTGGCACCATTAAACTAAAATTGGGGCCTGCTAGACATTAGCGATGCATTCTCCAAGCTTAATTAGTCTAAACTGTAATTGTTCATGGTCTGCCAATAGGAGTAATGCCCAGGAAAAGTGGAGTTGCACTAAATCAGCACAGGGTTTCTAAAACAATAAATCACTTGCATATTTGCGCCGTGATTCAGATGGAGGCTCGACCTCTCCCATCTCGACATGTGGTAAATTGTAAAGTCAATGAATCGCAGATGTAGGGGTGCGGTGGTGAGGATGGTGGGAGGGAGAGGCAGTACAGTAAGGTTTTGTTAGTGCCTGCTGAATGAATGGAAAAGATTTGCCCAGTAAATATTGACTGAGGAGATGCATATATGTGTGTTTCCCCCCTCGGCTTTAGCGAGGCTTAATTGTCTGACGCTGATGATGTTGGCAGGCTGAGAAGCGCGTTCTTGCCGGTCTGTCACTCTGCTGGAATCGCCACAGAGGTGCCGAGGAGCAGAGAAATCAGCTTGCGAGTGTGTTTCTAATCAGATTTTTTTTAACTTGCGTGAAGGGAGTCGCGGCGCGGCTTGAGCTGGGTGTAACTTTTCAGCTGCAGTCATGTCTGGATTGAGGCTGAACTCTTCTTTCATTTTTTTAAATTAAATCATTGACTTCATTGTTTTTTAATGTAATAACAGCCGGTCTGATGCCGAGTTTCAACTTCAGTGTAACAGATTATGCCTGTTACTCATTAAGTGACAGCAGTGACCCCCCCCCCACCCCCACCCCCACCCTTTAAAACAAATTATTTTCTGAATGGATAAATCCATTTTCACCTCCTGTATCCTTCCCTGCCAGTCAGCCACCGCTCTGCTTTTTCTGAGCCTGTGCAGAGAAAAAAAAAAAAAAAGGCATTAGTTTAGCAGCTGTGTGCTGGTGCCCCCCTCTCCACCCAGCATCCCCCAGTGTAACCCCCCCCCATCCTCTCCCAGCCCCCATCATTCTCCCTTTCTCCCATGCATTTCTGTAGAGCTCAACACAAAGATAGTACTGTACATCTGGAATGCAACTTTTGTCATCTGTTCCTCAAATGTAGGCCTGCTCTGCTCCTGGTTCACAGGGATTTTTTTTTTTTTTTTTGGGGGGGAGCTCCCTGAAATCTGGTAACCGAATTATTCCATGTGTGTATACATGTAGCCAAATGTTCAGTATGTGTCTACACGCAGAGTACATTGTTATTTATAGCTTTTGCTTGGTAGATGGCGCATTTTTGCAGCCAGTTCAATGTGAGAATCATGGCAGACGCCAAAGCCCCGCTTGCTTTCTCCACATTTCTCGCGTCCATTCAAGATTCTCCATTTGAAATGTGAATGGAGGCCAGCTCTTTAAAATGTATTAGCCCTGTTTTTGAGTCTAAACTCTTGAAGGCCAGTGCAGCCCGAGCCTGGGTGATGTGGCCTCCAGTTAAACCGCACGCGTTGACAGCTTTGGATGGGACAATTTACAGCTTCCTTTCAATGCTCAGACACAGATAACAGCTTAAAAAAAAAGATCATTACTTGAACTGATCTGTTCCTGGCTGAGCCATCCTTTCCTTGAATTACCTTTTTATTTGACCCAATTACAAAAATCAGAATTGCAATTTTCTCTTGTGTACGGCGTTTTTCTGCTCTGGTATCAATGAAAATGTGCTCAGCAGAAGTATTTCTAGCATCTGTCTCTTACTTTTATTCTGTTTTTTTTTTTTTTTTTTTTTTTTTTTGAATGCGCATATTTCTGAAGGTTCATTCATAGTGGGACTAGAGTAGCCAAATGAGTTCACCAGCGGCAGAGTGGGAGGGGAAGCACAGCATGGGAGGCTGGTTGGTGGGTGTGTGCAGGGGGGGGGGGGGGCTGGCCAGCCACAGAAAAGCGGGAAATGTGCGTTAGGACTGCGTGTGTGCCGCGGGACGGAGGCGGGGGAGAGGGACGGGGGTCGCATGCACAAAAGCTGCCTGAATAGAGCGCATAATTGCTGTTAATGCTGGGTCAATGAGAGCAGCGACAGTTCCTGGTTAGATGTCCAAACAATAGTGCCCCGAGGTTTCACATTTATCTAACTGCTTAAAAAAAAAACCCAGCAGGGGTTGAGCGTAGAAGGTGGCGAGGTTCGGTTTTCTAGTCATCTTTGACAAGCATTAACGTGCGTGTGGTTCCCCCCCCCCCCCCCCCCTTGCAATTTTTGCCCCCCATCCCACTCGTTGATTGCCGCCAAATAAAAAACAAAAAAACCCAAAACAAAACAGTGAGTGGGCCGCTGTGGACGCTGGAGGAATTCTGGTGGTGCCGGCCTTCTGTTTGGACTGTGTATGGGAAGGGTCAAAGTGCAGTGGTGCTGACATGCTTTTCGTTGAGAAAGGAGCTTCCCCTCTCACCCATTTTTTTTTTTTTTTTTTTTTTTCCCTTTTACAACGACCGATAGAGAGTACTGGAGCCTCCAGTGGAGTGGGTTTTTTTTTTTTTTTTTTTTTTTTTTTTTTTTTTTTTTTCTCCAATTCCCCCTTCAGCTTCTGTGTGTACATGCAGGAAGGAGGTGCCACACTGCCATCACAGCTCTTAATGATCATGTCGGCCCAGATAATGACTATCCTTGCTAGTGTGCAGCGAACACCTGTGGTACACCGGCCTTTTATAGATGTGGTAGAATGCGTTGGAACGCACCACAGAAGAAGAATATTGCACCCTTGCTTATTCCCTTTTTAAACACACGCTAGAGTGTCCTGGACGTTAAACAGTTTGGTGTCCTGTTGGATTTTCCAACATACCAGAACTAAAAAGGTGTATGAATCTCATTGAAATCTATAGAAAATGTATCAAATTACAACTGTATCTTTATTTTATACTTTAAGGATGTGCTAAGTTCTAATTACAGAAGGTATTTTTTTCCTCTATGGTGAACTATTCACGTCAGTAAGTGCAATTCCTGAAAAAAGTAAAATATATTACCCAAGTTTCTCCATATTGTGATGGTTTACGCAAAATCTTACGCGGTGTTAATCATGTCTGTCCGGTATCAGACATTTATACGGCCATATGCAATATCCTTTGCAGATGGCGTTTTGTTTTCCTACCTAGTTTGTATCTCATCATCTTATTGCAGTCGAGGGAATTTCTCTGTCCAGATAATCTTTTCAAAATGGCTCTGAAGGGATGGGAGCACTTTGTGTCTGCTAAACACATAATGGAGGTGTTTAAGGTGATAAAACTCCAGTCGATGTATTTTTAATCTACTAATTAAACTTTCAGTTGTAGCAGGATAAGCTCCAAGGAGGAAGTGTGATTATGTGTATGTATGTGTGCGTGTTTGGAAAAGCGGGGCGAGCCCACTAATGAGGTGATCGGCTCCCCGTTTAGTCGTTAAAGGTGGGGGATTCATAACTGCCTGCAAAAGGTGAGGGAGGTCTTAAGAGCGCGGGCAGAAATAAATGCATCTGCTAATCTGCGGATTATGGTAGGATTTGGAAACGAAAAAATATTGGCAAGATTACTTCAAAATACACAAAATGTAACCCCTTAGCGCTGGTGTGCCGTGTGGAACAATGCTAGGTTTTTTTCCTCTGTTTTTTTCCCCTCCGAGCTGATGAACTAATTCCAGTAGAAAACAGATTAAGAGTAAAGTCCTGTTTTTGCTCTGAAAACCAGCTGTTAGAAACTGATTTACACACAATAATAGTATGCGTCTTGTAAAGAGACAGCTGTCAACTTGTGTGCAGCTCTTGATAACATTTTACGGAAACAGCTTGTCACATTCACACGTGGCCTGTGCCTAGCATGTAAGCGCTGAGCTATTGTGCAGGTAATAGCATGTAGACTGCTTAATTCGTTACACAATATGTGTGACTCTGCATGCCTAAATTATTACAAACACGTACTTTTCAAAGCCTCCGTTCCATTGTGTGAGCCTAGATTCAGGCAGAAACAAACTCTTTCACTTCTCTTCTTCATATTTGTTCCTTTCTTGGGTGGTTTGTGAGGTCAGGGTCAATCCCAAGTTGAATAGTTTGACTCATAGCATTGAGGAAACTGGCCTCCCTCCCTCCAGGGGTCACAGTCAAAGAAGGGCCCGCTTTGGCGAACCCAGGGCCGCCAGAGAGAACGAGCTGATGGACGGACAGGCAGATACAGGAAGCACGTGACCTGGGAGATGAGCTGATGGGGAGAGGCGCGACTCAAAGAGGAAGAAATCACCGTCATCTTCCTGTTATTACAATGGCCTTACTGGTTTTCTGAAGCAAATATCTAACATAGTCTCCAGAATTCTGCCAACATGACTGGCTTGTGAAGAACATGTGCGCGTTACTATTTTTGGGATAATTATCTGCTAAAAATGAAAGTGATATTTTTTTCCTCAGTATGTTGTTAAAAAGAAATGAGTTGGACATGAAACTGTCATAATGGAAGTGACACCAGGTAGCAGGGGTTGCTTTGGTGTCATGTGACATATCGTAGAGTGCCCTTTAGCATCAAGATGCTCTTTATCCCTCCTTTTACTGCCGCCTTTATCTTTATTGGCAGCCAGACAGCATATTTAAAATATCAATAAAGATAAGTTTCCAGCTTTGTCATGACAGGTGGCGTCATGAAGTCCCAGACGGATCCTGTGGACACGTGACAGTTTCATATGTTGCAGTAGTTAAGCTGACGTGCGTTGGAGGTCCTTAAAGTAGCCAGGTCATCGTTTTACAGCGCAGTTGGTACAGAAGTCCGGGTTTTCTGTGAAAGCCCCTCTGTCCAACTTGGATGAACCTTTCCGTTCCAAGGCCTGTATCTGTGTCTCCTCAGGCAGGCAGGCCTGCAGCGAGGATGCAGCAGCTGGCTGAGGCCCACGCGCAGGAATGCTGTGTGTGCTGTTTAAACAGTGGCTTGTCTCATTGCAGGTCTGGAGGAGATGAGGGAAGGAAGTGGCTGCATGTTTACATAGCTGAATTGTCCTTTAGCCCCCCCCTCGGTGTCTAATGCACTTCTGTTCAAACATTCACAAGTGCGCGAGATGACCCCCGCTGATGCTGGTGTTCACAGCTCTGCCTCCGCTCTCCATCTGAATGCTGTGTTTGTGAACAGTCAAACAGTGAAACACTGATCACCACTACTTCTTACAGTGGGTGTTTGCCGCCTCAGCCTGCAGGCTTGGATGATGGATAAAAAGTATTCCTGGGCTCAATTTATCACATTGAGACACAAGGGAAGGACAATGAAAGAGCGGTAAAGACAGATGAAGAGATGGAAGGCGCTTCGTTGCTCTGCGGCCCTGTCCCAAGAGGGGCCAGACACTGACACCCAGCGGAGTCGTCAAAGTAATTGTTGTTTGAGTTACCTGTTATGATCTGATGACAAATCTCTTGTGCTCTTGCCACCAGAGCGGAAAACGCATCCTGGGATTGGCGCGATCTTTTGCGAGTGTGTAAACCCGGCTTCAACAAGATGGATAAATGCAATTATTGGGCAGAGCTGGAGAGGAGAAAATCCATTTAAAGCCCGTAAAGCTAAGCAGGGGCCGTGGTTAATTCATTTGGCCAATTTACGGGTGATGTACGAGTGTCAGGGCACATTAGTCAGGCAGGGGAGAGGTGAGTGTCTGTTGGCTCAGTGGGGTAGGGTGGATGTGGGGGGAGGCGGGGTCTGCGGTTGCAGAACTGTCTCCTTGAGTCCGTCCCTTCTCTCCTCGTTCCTCGCCATCTCAGCGGACAAACAAATGGAGGCTGGATGTGGAAATGACAAAAAGATGGACTGAGTGCACCGGGCGGGAGGGAAGGAGGAAGGCTTTGCAAATGAGGTGGGGAAATGTGGCTGTGGTCCGCCGGGCGGCAGAGTGAGCGCCACCACGCTTTGCCATCAAGGTCTCAATCAGTTCTTGTCGACTACTCTACTTCCTGACGCTTAAAATCACAGTATTCTTTTTAACATGTAGCAATTGTGGCCTCACCGGGAGCAGTCATAGTAATTAAATCCCCCAAAAGAGTAAACCTCAATTCCAGTTCTAGCTCCGAGTATCGTCTTTAAAAACATTTTGGTTTTTGTGTAGATCGCAGTGCATGGATGACACTGTGCAGAAGATCAAGGTGAATTTAACAATCTGGTCTTAATGCTGCTGCAGGGGTTTCTGTTAATATTGGGGTGGGAATTCAGTGTGGCCCAAATTAGCTTTGCTACTTTCTCTGAACTTAAACACAATTGTAATTACAGTGTTTACTGAGCGCATGTTAACAAAAAACACAAAAAAAACCAAAAAAAAACAAAAAAAAAGCAACACACACACACACAGCATGAATAATTCACCTGAGGGATCCCTCTGACCTTTTCCCCCCTAGTCTGAACAGTGTTTGCATTTGCCACAGGCTGTCACACCTACTGTTTGTCTACCATGAAAGCTCTTTGGGCTTCATGTTATTTTTGACTGTTTTCTTTGTGTAGCCCCGGCAGTCCTCTGTTTATCATCTCTTGCGACGCACTGACATTAGCCGGCTTCGCTTTGCTTAGTCTGTTACACAGCCATTGTGTTATTGGAGCAAAACCACTCTGTTACACAAGCTAAGCCCTATGCAAAACCACTGGTTAGAGAATAGCAGGACGGGTGAGAGGCACTGAGGTAAGGTTTGGTTTACAGACCTCAGGCCTTGTGTGCTGTTTTTGTTGGAGGCTTGTTTGTCACCTGACTGTCAGGCAGGGTGTTTTAGGGAACCAGACTCAGTGTGAATTCTGAGGCACAGACAGGTGGGAGCGTTGTAGAGCAGCTGAGGGAAAAACTGCAAAGACCGTCACTCATGTGTGAGCCTTTGAGATGCTGCATCAGCTAGAATTCCTCACTGGTGGCGGATCGTACAGGCACGCCTAGTACAGCCTTGTGGTTTAAGACAGAAACATTGTGTGTGCAAACATGCATTGACCTTCCTCTTCAGCTATTTTGTATACTCATAGTGCATAAAAGCCTTTAAAACAAACAGGAGCTTTTGTTTTTGTCTGAGAATTGGCTGTGTAGATTCTGCCATAGAATTTCCAGATGACAATAAAACAGCCTGCTAACTTTGGAGGTGGTGGTAATGTGTAAATTCCAAATTGTGCAACGTTTTTTGATTATGTCCTAGATACAGAAGTTAGATGCAAATGCCTACCAAAATGCATGTAATAATCTTTGTAAATCTAGGAATAATCACCCATAAGTTTCACAATTGAGAATTCAAAAGACGTTTGAGGGATTTGTAAAGATACGATAACAACATGATGTAAAAAGGCTCCCCTAACACTCTCGTGATGTTTTAGTGTGCTTGGCTCGCTATAGTAGTGTGAACATTCTGGTATTAAATATCATTGCTGCTCCGGCTGCCAAACAGTGGAATGGCACAACTGGAAAGTTGAACAGGAAACCTCCCCCATCCCTGTTGCATGCTGGGATTGTAGATGTGCCTGGGAGCCATTAATATAAACCCCCAAGGCCTCTCAGGGAAGTTCCACGGACCCTTGTCCTCTCCTTCTCTTGACTTCCAGGGATCACATCGAGTGCAGTCTGAAAATCCTGTGCTGCGAAAGCACAGATCTCCTCATCATCGCGTTCTCGCGATCGGCCCCTGCTCGCTTCTTCCCAGATGCCTCTCCGCTCTCATGGGAGAACAACTGCCTTCTGCAGGCCGGAGCAGTTCTCTACTCTGTCTGGGAAAAAAAAAAAAAAAAAAAAAAAAAAAAGCAGAAATGGCACGGAGGTTTTTTGATATGCTCCCACAGATCATTTTACGTGCCTGTGCACACAACTGTTCATGGCAAGCTGCCAGTCTATTACGGTCATCAGCGGGACAAATGTTTTTCACTACTGCTCTGTAGTTACATTCTATGTGGTTTGGTTGAAAATTGATTCAAGCTGGTGAACCAAACTCCTATTGTTCCTCCTCTTGTCCTTTGGTAAATTTAGAAGTAAACACTGGCCTCGGTCGTCCTCTCTTCACTTTTCATTTACGCAGCTCACTTTTTGCTACCGCTGTCAGAAGAGGTATAGTTGTGGTGACAGCCGTAGGTGCAAAAATAAATTATGGGTAGAAAAGGAAGCCAAAGTTACCCCCAACGCACTACCACTGTGAAACACTCCTTTTTTTGGGGGGGGGGGTGATCATTTTTCCAAGTACACAAATTAGTTTTGCTGTTGTAGTGCTGTGGCCACACTAAATCAGGAAAAGACTGCAATACGGGCCCAGGCAGCAGTCAGTATGCAAACCAGAGAAGAATCTTGCTTCTTGGCTGGCTTCCCCAACTGTCGGCAATCGACTCCCCAGCCAGCAATCGAGATACCGTGGTCTGAGACGCTGGGAAAATCGGCCTCCATTTGTTCACAGTGGTCGTTGGCAAGAGGAGGTTAAAAAAACAAAAATGAGGCATCAACAGGGGCGGATGGGTAAATGAGGCTGCCGACACTTAGCATTTTTCTTCCCTAGGAAAGCATTTGAGCCCACTGGGATGATCCCCAATGAGAGACCAAATCCCACCTTTTTTTTTTTTTTTTTTTTTTTTTGGCTCACATTTAAGACAGATGCATTTTTTTACGTTTTAAATTGGCCTTGCCTTGTGGTTTCCTCAACTGGGCTGTTGGGAGCTGACTGTTTCCACATCAGCCAATGTTCTGTACCAGTTGTGATTTTGAGAAAAAACATAAAGGGGGTGTGGGGGATGTTTTTTCTGGCGTATCAGTTCTTTTTTTTTTTTTTTTTTCTTCAAAAATGAACACAGTTATGTGCTGATTTTCTTCACGCCTGTGTGATCCTGGTCACAGGCGCATCTGCCTCTGTGTCCCGACCCTGGAATCGCACACGCACACACTTGTAGAACAAATCTAGTTTTGCCTCCTTTTGTGTGCCATAATTCAGCAAATAACATCAGTAATGATTCAATAGGGCATAAAGTAATTGAGAGGTGGCCTGCTTGCCATCTGTCTGGTGAGATTACTACTTGTGATTAAACGTTGTGACCTTGCGGCCATGGCGGGAAGCCCCAGCCAGGCTTTCTATCTGGCTGGTAGGGGACAAAGTGGTGTGGTTTTAACAGTTGCTAAAGATAGTGCGGACTGGTGTGACTTGAGTTTAAGTGGCAGTCTCCTTTACATTGACGTCTGCATGTGTGTGCGCCTGTGTCAAAACCCAATCCGCCAAGCCTCAGAGGAGCCCCCGCTGAAGTCGCAGTGATCCCTGTGTGCATACAGTGTAACCAAGGGAGATGATAGAGGAGCAGGGGCCAGAGAGCGGGCGTCTATGTTTAAGCATGTGTCTGCTGGTGGGGTCATGGCGAGCTGAATAGAGGCTGCTGTTTCAACTCTGATTTTATGTGCGGTTTCATTTTGGTTTCCTTTGGACAGTGTCCAGAGGCTACAGGGCCTGCTTCTGCTCAGCACTCATGCACGCCCGATGTGAAGGGCTCTGCAAAGCTCTGTGATTGGATTTCAGTGCTGATCTGGTTGTTTTGTGTTGTAAACAGGACATTAAAGATGGGGGGAGATGGCGAGCTAATGAGTCTTTGTGCTGGTGTGTGCACATAGTGGGTGGGGGGGTGGGGGGGGGGCTGCGCTTGTGTGTTTTCAGTCTCGATCTCCTACGTCCTCCGTTGCAGCATCACACACCCAGTTCAGAAGAGGAACTAAAACCTTCACAGAACACCGATGACACACAGTTTCACACATCCACAAACAACTGAAAAAGAAGGATCAGTGTGGTTTGCTTCGCAGAGTGGGCCGGACGGTTGTCTCGCAATACTTCCACCCAGAGCTCGGAAAAGAAAAATCCTCTTCTTCCCCCCAAACAAAAATAACCGGTTAAATTACAATGGTTATGTTTCGTGCAGCCGCAGTGCGGCTGGCAGGACCCAGTTGAGGTGGCACCGGCCTCTGGGGATTTGGGCTGGAGTCTGGGCTGGCCTCCGGGGAAATTACAGGGTGACGAGTAGGAAAGATGGAGCTGAGGCCTCTCTCCATTGCCCACTGTCAGCCCGGAGAACTAATGTTGGCAGCATGCTAGCGCCTTTCTGTTTCATCTTCACATCTTCGGGATGTAATTGGCGATGTACTCGGTGTAAACATGTTTTTATTTGTTTCAAGGGTAAGTTTCATCGTTCAGGACATTTTAGAGGAGCGTGACATTGGCTGGCGTGCAGGCAACACTCTCTGAAAACAACACACTCAAAAGTGGCCTAGCATTCTTACATTCTCATAACTTTCCTCCTCTAATCTTTTCAGCGTTCTCTTGTCTCCAGTTTCTTTCCCCACCCAGCGGTCCCTCCCCGCTCGCCCGCTCCTCCATCTCACTATGCGCTCTGATTACCTCTCCAAACTGGCAATAAGTTGATTGCTTTACAGAGATGATGTAAGCCCCTGCCCTAGGGTACATCAGGTTGGATTTCTCCTGCTTTATCTTGTAAAGCCTAAATTAACAGCTGGTTTGGTTGGAGTTCTCCTGGATCTGACTAAAGGATTAGGCTTGGTTCTCATGCGAGTCAATCTGGTTTGATTTATTGCAGGTCTATCAAAAAAGATCAATGGGAGCCCTTTTGAAAGTAAATCCTTAATCGCTCTTTGCACTTACGTGTCATCATTGTGAATTTCTTCCCTTCTCTTCTGTCTTTAGCTCTCTCCTTCCTCTGTTTCTCACTGCCTAATTCTTATTCTTCCCTTACACCACTGTCATGTCTCTTTTTATAATTATCTCCCCCTCCCTCCCCGTTCCACAACCCTGCCCAGTCCGTGGTCGTAATCTGCCCCCGACGATGGTTGCACGCTGAATTGTTGGAGCGATCTTTTGTTCCGCTCAATAGTTATCCATCAAAGCACAGTTTTGGTAACCTCTGGTCGTGATCACGTCCGATGTCAAACCATGTTGTTGCTTTTTTTCTTCTTTCTTCTTTTTAATAATGGACAGACCAGTGATCTCTGGTTCTGTTGGGGAACAAAACGCAAATGTGAGCTCGTCATTGCCTTCGCTGGTACTGTCGGTGCTAGTTTGCTCGGTATGTGCTCCTTTCCTGCAACAACCAATCCCAGCGCAAAACATGCAAATGCATCCAATTGCAGTGTCTTTCTATCGATCAATCAAGTTGTTGTTCCGTGGGAGGGAAAAATCACAGCAATTTACCATAAAAATCGCTTTTGACAGCTCGGAGACGCCATGTTTTCTCTCGAATCTTTTTCTGTACATTTCTGCTTCTGGGAAAATGAGCCATTTAAATCAGAGATATTGACACCAGACTCGGAAACTCGACATCGCTTGTAGGATGCTTCTTTATCATCCACGTCTGTCTTAAGTTTCAGCTATTATTTGTGTGCTTTCACGTGCGTGCGCACGCGCCTCTGTCGACATAATCGCATAACACTTGAGCAACACCCTGCTGCATGTTTTCTCCTAGACGTTTGTAAAGCGACCTGGCAGCTGTTGTGAAATGGGGAAAGAGGTGGCGGGTGGGAGGGATTCAAGAGTGTGTTTCTACTTAGAAATCTCTCAATTCCTCATTTATTTCCCCATTTCAGGGCTTATTTTACCAGTGAGATATACCAGTTATCAGACCTACTGTGACGGCTCTGATAATGACGTGAACTTTAGTTTCGTGCAGCGAAGCTCCCCCTGCAATGTAGAAAAACGGAAGATTTCCTGTTTCACTGCAATCTGTTTTTATTCCGAGTAGCGTAGACGCGAATGGGAACGAGAGGGTGAAACTCGTGGTCGATCGATGTCAAATTCAGGTGCGTCTTCCTGGCATGCTCGCTGTGTTGGATGGCTGGCAGACCTGGAAGTTTGGGAGGGACTGTGGAAAGGGGGCGATTTTGTGTGTGTGTGTCTGTGTCTGTGTGCACGTGTGCGTGTGTGTGGGAGGGGTGAGATCGACAGGATACGTGGGAAGGAAGGGCTTGCTGTCAGCCAGCTGGACCTCTTAATCCTACAGCCTTGGGGAAAGGGTGTGTGTGTGTGTGTGTGTGTGTGTGTGTGTGTATGGTGTGTGTCTCATACAGATTTGTCAAGTTTAACACACCTCTGCTCCTCTCCCTGGCCCAGCTGAGCCCACAGCGTGTGTTTGTGTGTTTGTTTCGAGACGACCGGGATTTCATGCGCTCAGTGTTTACTGTAGTCCTCGCTGTAACGACAAACTGTATATTTATGTCACTTCCTCTCACCTCATTGATGCCGCGGCGGCGCCGAGGGTTAGTGCAACATGGAAGTGAGAGGTAACCCTGTGTTGTCAATTGATGGTTAGTGATGTGGGGGTAATAAATACTGCCTGGCTCTACCCCATTTGTTACTCGGAGTATCAAATACGTTTCGCCTCACTCTTTTCCCCATTTCTGTGTAACACGAGAACAAAATAGCTTATTGCATCATCACGTGTTACCAGACACACAGAACATGCTATAAAAACCACATTCCATGCAAGCTTGCTCTCTCGCTGTACGTCTCTCTCTCTCTTTTGGCGTAGACTTTTGCATATATCATGGGCTGGCAGGCTAAGAGCTTGGGACTTCCCCACGCCACACTCCAAGCCTTTGATCCTTTGCTTTGGAGGTAACATCAAACACAGAGGCATAGAAAGGCAGCTACTACTGTGAAGTTCAATGTTCAACTTGATGGCTTGGCTGAGGGCTTCCCCCCTTCCTCCTCCTCCCTCCCTCCCTCCCGCTTCCCCTTTCTCGCTGGATCTATGCGCTGCATCCCTCAGCTGACAAAAACACACAGTTTTAGACAAGGCTTTTTTTTTGTTTTTTTTTTTTTGCCTGTCTCCGAACCTCGCCACCGTGGAACCTATCTTGCATCAAACAAGACCTCCACCCATCCGAAAACTCTCAGATGGTGGACGGATAGATGCTTCGATGGCAGGCGGTGTCTTATGTTGCAGCAGGTTGCATCAATGCAGAGGTGGAGCGGAGTAAAAAGGGCATCATAACATGTTTTCTCCACTCCCTCCTGGCACAGATCCCTCTCCCGTGCCTACGTCACCTCTTGTGGATGTGAGAAAAGGAGAGTGTCGGAAAAACACTCGGCGGCTTCTCTTGCTGTGTTGACACAGGCCACGAGAACCTTGCAATCATTCGCTCAGAGAGAAACAAACAATTTTCATAATGAATACTTCGACTGTGTTTCCTGTGCTAGCGCTCCAAATTAAGGATGTATCAGAAGAAACCATGCTTTCCAGGTCAAAGCTGTGCTTTTTCTGTGGTGTAGTCAACGGGTTTTAAATGACACAGTGTTGATAAGGCAATCCAGAAAGCTGAGGTGCTCCTCTAAATGCCTTTTCGTCTTTTATGAGCTTCACTGTCTGACTGTGCCAATTAGCAAAGGCGTGTGGCCTGCTTTTCTGCGCCTCTTTTTTCCTCTTTTTTCCCCCCCCCCCCCCCGCTCAAACTCTTTCTAGATAGATGCTCTCTTCCGTTCTCCCGTACACACACACTGCCATACAAGCAAGCGCACGTTGGGTGTATCATTAGTTCGGTGTGCGGGGAGGCGTGCGAGCCTG
Organism: Pao palembangensis; assembly: GCA_015343265.1. Taxonomy (NCBI): domain Eukaryota; kingdom Metazoa; phylum Chordata; class Actinopteri; order Tetraodontiformes; family Tetraodontidae; genus Pao; species Pao palembangensis. The sequence goes on from CM027084.1 coordinate 4,989,879, forward strand.
GGCTCTCCCCTGCCTTATCTCCATGTCAATCACAGCGTGTGTGTGAACATCAGTTGTAATGATCTCCATCCAGCCTGTCGGTGCGTGTTAGCGCCCGGCTTCCCTCGCCCCCGGAGCAAGCCGTTCCCTAGCTAATAGATGCAAAATTAAGCTGATCAATAGATGGCCTCAGCTCATTATTGACATGTTATCGCGGCGTGGGATTTTTGTGCGGGGGCTTTATATTGAGCCAGCTAGAGATGCAAGACGGATAGAACATTAAAAAAAAAAAAAAACTGTCTTCTCTAAATGGCTAAGACCAATTTATTTCAACCTACCAATGATATTACAGGTTATCTCCTTCCACCCGTATCGGGTGAGTAATAATCTGCTCACTGCTAGGAAATGAGACGGAGACTTGGTAAACGCTGTATTAAAGATTCATCAATAATTGGCATGCGCGCTGCTGTTTGTCTTCTGGGGGGAGCAGGGCGGGGGTGGCTCTTATGGATGGATCACCATGTGATTGAGCTAAGTGGTAATTAACTTTCTGCGTCTGTGCTTGTGTGCGTGTGATTGCGTGCATGCATGAGGATGCATGCATCGCAGGGTCAGGAAAAGGTGGAGATTCAGTTGAGGGGGTGCATCACTGGCAGAGTTGATTTGGAGGTGAGTGTTGTGGGCACGTGGTCAGGTTATGGAGGGATGGCCTTGAGTGTCCTCAGGTCTATTGTCATCCTAGCATCTTTCATTTTAATGAGGTGCCACAACCAACCCCTTATTACTTATTTATTCATTAAGCCACGTGGCACCGCAGCAACATCCGCCTCTTGAATGTGCTTGTAACTGAATGTGTAGGATTTCCTTTCCCTTTTATTCTGCACTATTTCACAGAAACACTCGCGGTCCTACGATAATCTGACCGTTGCTAAATATTCCTGTGATTTCCAGGTTTAGGATAAGGTTTTAAAAGACTGGATTCAATCCAAATCCAAGTTGCTGCCAACAATTAAAGAAATCTTTATGTTAATCATAGTCACTTTGAGCCCCAAATGGGTGGAAAAAAGAACACAGGCCAACTTTGTTTGCGGAGGTAATAAGTTAGGCTAAAGCTAATTGAGTTGTGAAATAGAGCATGGTTAACTTAAAGCTAATTATTCAGAAAAGCCATTTGAGTAAATAAATAGAACTTTAGCAAATTCATAGCCCAAGAACATTTGATTTGAGTGAATCAACATAGAATAACCTACTTTATTCTGAAGAAAGGCTCATGAATATAAAGGCTAAACCGCTTCAAGGAGCATGTGCAGATGTAAAAAAGCCACATGTCTTTTAGATTCGTATAACGATGAATTACCTGCTGTTGTGAGTGATGCCTTTATTACAGTGTTTTCTAAATGATGAGTACGTGTAGGTGGAATTGTTTAATAGTGTGTCGACTTTGCTGGCATTCTCAGTGAGGCCTAAGAGTATACACATTCACTCCCTATGTGGCATGTTTCCTAGCTTCCTTATATCCAGTTAGCCATTTAGCAAATTCACCGTGAACTCTCTCAGAACAAAACCAGATGCGCGACATCAAGGGCAATTTTGAACGCTCCTCCTGCACATTACCAAATACAGCATTCTCCAGCAGAACGTTAGAGTCAGCTAACTTTTCTTTGCCTCCACACCCCAGACGTAGGCTTCCTGCAGACAAAGGTAAGCGTAAAGGACACGCGTGAGTTGCCCTACCACTTCTTTGCCCTCCCCAGCCTTGCATAAGGGATTTGCCACACCTAGCCCTGCCGACAAGCCTGCTCACCATCATGTAGTCCCAAAGTAAGTCAGATTCCAGCCCAGAAGGTTGAAGACGTGACTTTACTGTCAATCCATAAAACTGCTGCCACTGAGCTGTGCGAAACGTTTATAGTGATGATGCTAATAAAATGTTACTCAATGCACCTAAATGACAGTAAGCGGTATGAGTTGAAGCAGATGCATGCATGGATCTCAGCTATCTTTTAATACGATGTATTTTTCTTACTCTGGTTGAGTGACATTGTAAGGTGGCTCCAAAAAATATGGGAAAATTAACTAGAATAGCTATCTCAGTTGGAAAAAAACATACACGTCCAGTTATTTTTGATATAGCACTGCAGCTCATAATTAAACATTAGCACCAGCAAATACGCAGCTATGTTTCCTTTTAAAAAAATCATAAAAAAAAATACAAAAAAAAAAAAAAACATGGAAAGGACAGGTTAAACAAGACAAGCCTGCTACATTGATACTCACATGCATACATAGCATACTCAAATAATGCCTCAGCCAGTAGCTATTACCTTCTCACGATCAATTGACTCTTCTGGTTGCTATTTGGTTTCAGACACGAGTTTTACATTCTTATTTTTAATTTTTTTGTTTTTTTTTTTGTTTTTTTTTTTAAATGCAGGGCAAAGGAGTCGAAGCCCAAGTCATATTTGGGACTAAATCAAGGAAATTGAAACGAAGCAGCAGTTATTCAATAGCGAACATTACAGCACAAGAAACATTGTAATATTTCGGGATTCTGCAGCAGGCGGTTGTCAGAGTGTCTGTTCATTACCAGAGCTGACGGAAGCAGCCAGCTCATGCTGGCCTTCACCCTCTCTGCCACAATATTTATAGAGCAGCCAAGAGATACTTTTAATGACACATGGAGTGAGACACGGGGGGGAAGGGCAGGAGTTGCTGAATCCACAAAAACAGCTCTTAGCATATCACATTTCCTGTAACACTCCGGTGTGTGCATCCGTAAAATAACCTGAATTAAAGGTGGTGAGGTACACGTTTCTACGAATTGGTCAGCGTGATATTGTCATAGAGCAGTGTGTGGGTCAGGGTGTTGCACAATCCTTGAAAAACTTTCCGGTCATCAGCTGGTGTTTGAACAGCACTCTGCCTAAACTTGCTAAGCAAACAGAGTCACAGCAAAGCCACGTTTATGTCATGAAGCAGTGTTGAAGAGAAGAAAACGAACTTCCACAGCAGGTCAGATAAAAGTCACAGCGTTCACCAAAAGAAGTCAGGACACCAGATAGATCCGTTAAAAACAAAGCAGTTCTCCGCTTTTGTGTCAAAGACTGCAATATTTTGAGATTATGAACAATAGCCGTTTCGTAAGGCTGTTTCCACAGGCTCGTTGGACGGGGTGAGGAAAGTCTGAGTTGGTTTTGGTGCAAGGAAAGGTCATGGGAATGTTGTGTGTGTGTGCGTGTGTTTGTGTGTGTGTACATGCGTGTACAGTGTAAGAAAGTTGGGTTGTGTTTTTCTCTGCAAGACAAAGGGAGAGGCAAATTTAAGATGGAGATTGTTTGCAAAGGGGATAAGGTGTTGGAGGTGAAGAGGGAGAGAATTTGGATCAGGTCAGTTGCCTCAGTGCTGTCAGGGCCGCGAGAACCCCCAAGCGGTTCTGGCTTTGGAGTAAATATAAGCCCAGTGGACCTTTTCCTGCCCCAGGGCACACAAACCCCAGGCCTTCCCACATTCCACTTTTATTTTCCTGGTTGCAAAATGCCTCTGGCAATCCGAGCAGGTGTTTTTTTTTTTTTTTTTTTTTTTTTTTTTTCTGCTTTCTGTATTTACTCATAAAATGTGCATTAGTCGAACCAAAGAAGCCATGATAGGCCCTCTTGTGTTGGTTAACTCTTTCCCCAGTTTTGTCAAGGCATTTTTGCGCTACCCGTATTCTCTTTACAGAAATCTCATCCTTCTACAGACGCACTGTACGCAGCAACAGACGCAACAGTCTGGCTGAGTTTAGCGGAGTTGTCTGCTGATTGATTTGTCTCTTAAACTGAGGGATTTCAAAAGGTCTGTGCTGCATTAAGCATGTCCATCCCTCAATTACAGCAAATTACTCTCTACCCCACAAAATCCGTGTTTGTTTAAGAACTTGTTTGCTTCTCTTGTGAAGACGAAAATTGCCAACAATATCCGCAACAGATCAAGACGGTATGCTGGGCTCTTTTTTAAAGGGATAAAACTGTAGTCGAGCTGATGGACTAATCTTTTAAGCCCAGTACAGTTTACTTTCAGAGCTTTGAATGGGCTCCTCTTACTAGCCTTGATCATTTCAGACTTAAATAAAGCTCTTTATAGCAGCAGTCTGATTGGTGTAATCTGCAAGCTGTCAATCCCAATCTCTGATTGCCCTCCCAGAGGAGCTGCCGGGCCCGACAGCTACAGGATTCCCCAACCTGGGTGAGCGTTATTGTTCAGGTGTGAATGAGGGCGCGAGCATGTAAAGTATGTCGGCGAGGTCACTATGAATGCACACACGGTATCCGTGTGACACATATGTAGAGCAGTGTCCTGTCTGTGAAATGAGGCAGCCACAGATGGATCCAAGATCCGCTGGACTCTCTAGAGCAACACCCAGCGTCCATATGCTGAACCCAAGCTACTATTGCTCTATCTGTCTCCCCTCCTCCTCCACATTGCTCACATGGCTGGAATGCTTGATGGAGCCCCAGCAGTCCTCATCATCTGTCCCATGGCTATCTGGCCAAAAAAAAACAAAAAAAAAAAAAAGCGGACCAGTTTGGGAGCCGCGCTGGCACATAAGGAGCTCTGTTTGTCCGAGTGCTCTGAAGCCCTCTGCTCTTAATCCAAAACAAAACGAACAAGCTGTGAGCTGGCTGCTGCGCCAGCCACCAGGCTTCATGCGATAAACACATCAAATGTAGGCGCTATGGAAAAAGAGCTGCTCGCAGACCAGAAAGGGACATAACAGTGCTGCACTTTCCTTGTCTGTCATTAATTCTAAAACATTTATCAGTGAGTCCCTCCCTTCCCCACCTACTTTGTCAATATCCTGTGTTGATGTTTGGTTAATGTTTGATAAAACGTGATACCACAATGGAAAGTTTTAGGCCAGATTGCTTGGGTACCAGCTAAGTAACGATGCTGATAGGAGCCGGTGTAGATGAGTGTGCCCTCAAAATGTCTCCAGTGTGATTGCCCTCTGCCGTCAGTAGTAGGACATTAGGACCAAGGCGCCAGGATGTTTTCACTAATGACAGTTGTTAAACTATCTGGAATTACCCTGTATCAGATAACCAGACCTTGGTTGTGTTTATCAGAGTACCATCGGGATGTTGATGTTGTAAAACCTCTGACGAGCACATTTTTCTATCCATTGACTTAAATAGTCAATTGAACAAACAGAATAATCAATGATGAAAATAATCATTGCCCTTGTAAACAACTCCCACTTTCCAGTCGCCAGCCACCCCCTTCTTGCGCTTGGGAAAGCAATAGAGGACAGGGAAATCGGGACAGTGAGAGCGAGTTCATCCCTCTGTGAGGATTTAGAGGAGTCCCTTGTCTTTCACTTCATCAGAGACAATTGAGTCATTCAGTTCCTATTGTGCGACGGGCCTGGTGAGGAGGGGTGTAGGGTAGGGCAAAAGGAGAAGGGGAGAAGGGTGAAGCCGTCTGCTGCACAGCTCTTGGTGCAATGGGTGGGGGGGGGGGTGGAGGGATTCAAGGGGGGGTTGCGCTATGTTTGTGTATGGTGCGGTGGGTGGGGGGCAGGAAGGAAGATAGGAGAGAAGAGAGAGTTATCCCGAAACTCCCGGAGCAATTTGTCACATTGGAATGGCTCTTGAGTTACCCGGGGGGCCCCCTCAGCAGGAAGGTTTTCAGGTCGTCGAGTGGGGAGAAGGGAGGGGCTTGAAGCAGCAGAGAGTGGTCAGAGGTCATGGCCTGCTCTCGCATCAGCGGTGTGTCCGTTGGCGCAGGCGGGTGGTGAGGGAGGAAGGAGGCCAAAAAGGGGGTGGTCAGAGAGTTGCTGCTTGCCAGGGCTCCATTTTCATTGGCATGCTTATAAAACCTGCAGGAGAGATTAGCTTGTGAGAACATTTGCAGTAGTGTGGCTACAGTGGAACCACTTGTCAACTACCCCCCTCCGTTGTCTTTCAGTGACTCTCTCTGCCCTCTTGCCACAATCATGGGTGTCACCTTGATGCTCTTTCATCCGTCTCTGCAGCTGGGATTAATATTTGCCTCCATGCTCTCTTGATGGCATTGATGGCAAGACTTTCCCATGAGTGGATCACGCTTTGCCCTCTGGCTCCCCAGCACACTTCTAGCCCCTCTGGCACCAGTGGAAACGGTCTCGAATTACCTCATAGATGACAGCAGCTCCGTCACTCTCTTCCCCTTCTTTCACTGTTACAACTCCTGTTCCTTTCCCCCCAACCCATGGCAATTAATTCCCAGTGTGGGGGGTCCATAAAAACCCACAACCTCAACTGAGTTTTTTTTTTTTTGCTTTTTACAACCTTTCCTATTTCTACTCTCATCACATACAAATAAGCGTAAACAATCCCTGGTTTTCACAAAAAGCCGTCGTAGGGTCATAAATGAGTGTTGGTGGTGGAGAAAGACCAGGCAGCAAACTGTTTTTTTTTTTTCCTTTCCGGTGCTGTAACTGAGGACGTGGAGTCAATAACTCCCTCCAGCGCCTACCACTGGCAGGCACCCCACTGTGAACTCTTTGCTAATTACCACTGATTTAGACACTGTCTCGGGAAGGGTCGCGACACACTCACTCTCTGGCTGGCTCTGAGACACACACAGCACACACTTGCACACAAACTCCACCAGATGTGCATACAAAACACTGGTCACCCATGCTGGATGGCAGGAATTGCTCCTCGTAGCACCAGCAGCACCGCCCAAGAACGTATGTTTGGAAACTGCTGTTTCACCTTGGTCTGATCTGAGATTCTGGGCTGATAACGGCAGCGAGACAACAGCTTGTAGATCAGGTGTCTTTACTTCTGCCTGCAAGAAAGGGATATCGGATGAGTCAGATTTAATGTAAAGGCTGGTTAGACCTGGATTAAACTTGGATTTCTTATTTTTTTGTCTTATTTAGTAATTGATATCCAACAAACTGACAAAAAGAAACAAGTGAACAAGTCAATGCCAGAAATTTAGACCTTCTAAACATTTCATGTACAGTATTACAACAGTACTTAAAGTGAAGAGAACCATGCCTGCAGCTGTTGTCTCTCATATCCAGGTCTTTAGTCATTTCCCTTCTGCGTTTTGTTTTTGCATTTCCCAGTAGTATACCAATTGGAAATACTGTATCTTAGCAAAAACGGCTATTGTGACCTGAAACGAGGTGGTCGTGACTTTGATAAGCGGACAACTGCAAGTTCATCAGTGGACAGTCTTGGGTTCTGCACAGAGCCGTGGCCACAGTACCGCTAATGCTTCTCTGTGATTTACATCGGCAGTTTAGGGATGAGACAGGAAGCAACTTTTACAAGTCCTGCTGAAGATCACAGGTCTGGGGTTTACTATCAGAGAAGGCTGCCTAGATGCCATGCTTGAAGCTCTTTATGACTTCCATTAAACACCTGACAGCAGTCACATTTATGGCATTAGGTCATTTTAAATCCATGAGCTGGGTGCAGTTCCAACACCTCTGCCCTACCCAGCTTTAAATAAATGACTTAATGAAATCTAAAGCACGCCTGGCGTGAATATTTATGGGGCAGAATTGGGAAGATGTGAAACTTGTTTTATTATGTCATATGTGAATTGTTATTTCATCCTTCATCCACCTTAAGATGTTTTGTTTTGTTTTTGTGTGTGTGTGTTTGTGTGTGTGTCTTTGCGTGTCCACAACCACACCCACATGGGGGAATGGCGTCTTCTGTTTTTTTTTTTTGTCTGATTTTTTGATTTGTTCTTTTGAGTTTTACTTTCTGCATTGTTAACATGTTTTGTTTCTTTCTTTCCATTCTGTTTCCTTTCTGCCATTCAGTACCTACAGATGAAATGGCCCCTGCTAGATGTTCAACCAGGAGGTCTTCAAAGTAGACAAGCACTTAAAGATGCCAGGTCCCCGTCACCGGCACACATCGTTGTAAGTAACACCCAGCTCGGTACTTTTGTTATTTTACTGCCTTCTGCATTTACGACAGCAAGAAACAAAGCCTTCCATCTTTCTAGTCCATTTTTTAAACATGTTTTTTTCCCCCATTAATCAGTGCTTTGACTGGAGCAATATGCGTAATAATGTTGGCATTTTTCTTTTAATCACTCAGCCACACACCCAATGAGATTTCTTTATTGGTGTTCTTTCTTTTATGTAATCAAAATCATGTGGAAAGTTGACCTTTTGTGTATGAGGGATGATGGGGCAGCTCGTTGCTGCTCTGACAGGTTGCTGTCGCTATTCTTTGGGAAACCACTCCCCCTTCTCATTCCAAAAAAGGTGGTAATTCCGAGCCCAGAAGGATAATTATGGAGAACTGGCCTGATGACAACTTTTTTTTATGAGCATGAACAAATGCTGGCCTGCTAACATATTGTTTTTGAGGGATGTGTGGGTGTTCCATCAACATTGATTACCTTGTGTGTGGAGTTGGAGGAGTAGTCTGGCAGGAGAGTTGGCTGGACAGCGATACAGGGCATACGAAGTAGATGCACACAACAGAGCATCCACCCGGGGCGTGTTGATATCTAAGGGGATAGTACTCCAGGATCAGCAGTTGGATGTGAACTTAGTAGTTAGCCAAAGGCATAAAGTTTTCAAGAGGTCAGTGGAAAGGTTGAAGATAGGGAGGTATACATATGTGGTCACAGGGTTAGTGAGCCAGGAAAATCAATGAGAGTGGAGATTGTGCAGAATTAGCGAGGTGATCATGAGCGCTCCAGACCATTTTTGGCTCGGCTCTTACTTTTATATTTTTTGGGTCATGCATCTTTTGCATATCGTTACGAGAAGAGCATAACAGTTTTTAAATAGGGAGGTTCTTCCAAGTTTGTATGAATAGAATGTCTCCTGTGGTAACACTTTGGTGTAGGGGCTTTTTTTTTTTTTTTATCACAGGGATTATGCTGTCAAGACACATTGTCCCTATGAGTCACATTTGACTTTTTATCACTTCAGTGATTTTTATGGTTTGCAGTAAATACCGTTTCTTATGGTTAGTCAGAGGTTGGCGAGTATGGACTTCTTGGTATTTCGCCCAGTCTACTTAAGCATGTCTTAAAATAGCAGGAGTTGACAAGGCTAGTCAGTTAAAACTGAAACCTCGTCAAAAGTTGTGTTGTAAGACAGAGAACAAGCAAAATAAATTAAAAAAACAAATGGCATGTTAAGGATCCCCTGTTTTCCTCCAATGCTGGTAATATTTTTATTTCAAATACTTTAGTGGCCTTATCTTACTGGTATTTTAGGAGCTGCTGAGAGGGGAAAAAAAAGCTTGTGAAGTTATTAAACTGGTAGTGGGCAGTGAAAGCTGCAGGTAAATGCTTGAGGTTTTATCCTGGTGTGAGTCATGTGGCTGCAAATACTTACCACCTCACGTCCACCTCAGCTCCTGCTGTATAAATGTTTTAAAGGATGTTTGAGAATGGCCGAAAAGGCAACATTTTTTTTGTTTTTTTTGCTCAGTCTTCACAGTCTTTTGTACTTTTGAGATAAAGACACAGATTTTGCATTTCTGGTAGCCAGAATTTTGCCAAATGGTGCTGCAAATATTGATGTTTACATCCATTTATGCATGGATTTATGCAATGTCGTTTTTGTACGATTTGTGTTCGTAAACTGGTCTGCCCATGTCAGACCAGGCGACAATCGCAGGGGGTGCATGAACACTTTTAAGTTCTTAAGGTTCCAGTGATCTTTGTAAAGTGTTCAGCGATGAACATTTTGTTAAAATGATACCTGTGGGCATTGTTTCGGGAAAAAAATAAAAACATTTTTTTTTTTTCTCACACAATGTACACAGACAGTTGTAATACAAACAGGCAGGCATGAAGTGTTAACGGGCTTGAAATAAACAAGCAACAATAGCAGCTCATCACAAAACTGAAACTGGCTTTGGGGCAAAAAACAAACTTGAAACAACAAAGATGGACAAGCAGCCAGATGGAAGAAATAAGCTTTGCTGAAGTACAGGCATTTTCAGCATTGTCCAAACTCAAATACAAATGAAAGAAATGTGTTGTTCGCTGCACAACATATGTTCCAAGTTTGTAATATCACATTAAATGAGGCAGAAAAAAAATTAACACTAAATAATGTAGACGGATATCTAACAAAACTGCCAGTTCATATGTGAATAGGCTTATCCTTTTCACTTATTGGCTGGCGCCACTGGCGCCAGACGTGATTAAATGTTTTCCACCTATTAATTTACTTCATTGTAATGTCAAGAAAACTTTCAATTTTAATAAAAAATTGACCGAATAAGATCTCGGCACACCTTGTAGTTGCTGTCATGCTTTTGTTACAATTAGGAAACCAAACCACTACAACTGGTCACCGAAAGCAGGATTAAATGCATATTGTGATCAGCACTGACACCGCTCAATATCAGAGAATATGTTGTAATATTGGGCTTGTGTTGCCTGCACCCAGTATGTTTGATGGAAGACAAAGACTGGTTAGATCAGAGGAATTGCAGCATTGTTACTTTGGCGCCCAACTCGTTGTTAGCACCAGTGATAAAATTGAATGTGAGATGCAACTTGTGTTGCTGCCGGTTTACCTCCCCGCTGCTGCATCCACCTCTAACTGGGAAGGAAATGTGATCAAATGTTTCCCGTTTACATCATACTTGGATAACTGGACGGTATAGTGAGTGCCACTGGTATCACCTAATCAGTCTGCTTTTTTTGTCTTACACTGCAGGATGGAAACCTGCACGTACCAGTACACCTTTCCCTTATCAATAAATTGGTCTGTAAATGGTAGTTTCGTTTGTTTACAAATGTGAAACTCTTACTCACCTTACCCTCTCACCGCCTGCAGCGTCATAGCGGTCTGCAATGGCAGCGATAAGAAATTCCCCTGCTAGATAACCATTATCTGAAGCGTAAGTGATCCCGGGGATAGTTAAAACATCAGTAGAAAAGGTGATGGATGGGTGGCTGTGGGGGGGCTGACAAAGCCTGAAAACTGCACTTGATGAGACAGACTTGGAGACGGACAGGGACAGAGATGCACGGGTCTGATTTCATTTGGACGGCTCTGTTAAGTTGGATCACTGGGGGGGATCAGCAGAGAGAGGAAAAAAAAAAGCAGAGGAAGTGACCTCGCGCAGGCTGGTCTGTGTGAAGGCATGCTTTATGACCCTGTTTACCATGCCCTCAAAGGGGGCCATGCTGGACCTTTTGAAGTACCTGACCACCCTGCAGGCAGCCTCCAAACCTGCGGCCGCTGAACTTTTATGCTATTGGCTGAAGTAATTCAATATTTATCCCACCTATTGATGTGTATTTTTTGAGGGAGGGACTCTAAGAAACATTTTTATGCCTCACCGAGCTCCCACGAGAAGTCGTCCTTGGTTGTCAGGTTGACTTGCATTGTGATGTTTTGATGTTGGAGTGCCTCTGCGGATACTTAGCAGGAAGAAGTAGCTCAATATCTAGGTAGAAGTAGCGTTTTTGTTCTGTATTTGTGCTTGAAATTGTACCGCTTATGTTTTGAACAATTGTTCAAGTCTCAATGTTTTAAAACCACGAAATTTAGCTAATCTCTGTAACGTTTCAGAATGTTTGTTACACTTTTAGGCGATATATATATTTAAGTGTTTCTGAAAAGCCATATTGGGAACTGGGGTATAAATGGGGAAAAGTAAGGAGCACATCCACACACAAACACACACACACACACACATGCACGTGTGCGCACATGCACAGAGCCTTAGAGTCTTGAGCCTGGTCCTGCTTCAACAATGTGTCCATTGTTTTGTGGGCTTTCTCTGGCAGCGGGGGATAGCTGGAGTGTTAACCATTTCCCAACTGCACCTCACTGTGCATTATTTTGTGTGTTTGTGTGTGTGTGTGTGTGTGTGTGTATGTGTGTGTCAGAGGTAGTGAATCATGGGCCTGGGATAAAGAGGGGAGGGCACCTGCTCCAAGTGTATGGTAATTAGTACAGAGGAAGTGATGGAATTTGGCTGAGACCTCCCACCCGAACCTTTACAACTACCAAACATGCTTATTTTATTCCTCGACAATCTCATTTCTGTAAAGAAAATGTTTTAGACAAAAGCTTTGTAGAAAGCCTGAGTACACTTCTGGTATTTAAAAAAAAAAAAAAAAAAAAAAAGGATCTGCTTGTGCAGGCACTGAGGAAACATGAGCTATATTAACTCTGTGCATCCAAACTTTGCCACCACATGCAACTGTTGGACGGTGTTAGAAAAAAAAAAACAAAAACATATATTTTGATGGAATGGGGACAAAGTGGGTTCCCTGTGATCTGAATGGGCCATGCACCTGGGCTAGGCAGATAATTGCCCCAGACTCTGGGATGCCTGGCCCACTCAGCTGTTAATGAGCAACCCCATGGTCAGCAAGCACCATCCTGATTCTTTACTGAGACGCTTTTCTCTACCTTCAGCTGCTCTTTCCTTTCTTGCATTTTAAACCATTTTCTTAATAACCTCTCACCTCCTTTGTCTTTTTTTTCCCCCTGTGCAGGCATTTTTCTGTCCACCTTTAACCTTTGCTGCGAGGGAAAGCTCGTATCCTAATCATCTATTTATGGATTTGGTCACTTGTTGAAAGAGCAGAACCCTCTTGGCATGTAGGGCAGAGTTATATAACAGACATCTGGTTATTTAACTGTAAAAAACTGTTGATAGTTTTCTGTTGAAATTCCAGAGAATATGTAGCATGTAAAAGGCAGAGTTAATCAATTTGCGGTTTTATCTGTGTCACTAGGTTGTTTTGGCACACATTGCTGATAATAAAGGTCCACACATCAGCCGTCACCGTCGTCTCCAGACAAGACACCCGTTCAAGGGGTCAACACTTGCGTCACCAGCTCGAGTCAAAATGCACGGCCGGCGAGACGTGGCGTCAGCCTCTGGGAACTGTGACAATGACAATGAGGCACCTCGGTTATTGTGCCTGTCTAGCAGTCTGGATGGCCGCTTGTGACCACAGACAACGCACTCTGTGTTGGCGTGGTCAACACTTGTATTGAAACAATGACTCAGGAGGCTTCGTCCTCCATTCTGAACTTATAGGTAGACACAAGATTTGAATTTTTCTGTCAAAAAGTCCGACCTTCTTTTTGTTTGTTAGTTTTTGCACTACGTGGGGTATTTCAACCTTTTTTGACCCCTTGTCAACTGAAGCTATCTCGGGGAATGTGTCACTTTCCCGTTGGGTGCACACATTTACAGGATTTTGTTCGTGAGTAAGTGTGTCTAAGCATGTAATACCAGCCTTCACCACCTAGTTCTTTACTGAAAGCTGTCCACCAGCCCTGAGGGTTCATGCATAGTTGCAAACAAATCCAAGCGGTCTCTGCTGCGAAATCAGTTGACACGGTAGTTTTATGGTACTAAGAGCCCTGTTTCCTTTTCATGCATGTCATTAGCATGTCCAGATGATGAAACCACACCCTGTATTAATAATAAACACATTATACAAGAACAATTAGCAACTGCCTTTTAACATTCACGAAGGTGCTGATACTGAGGAGGTGATCTGTTTTACCAGACTGAAGTAGTGTTTTAACAGCCAGGCAGCCAGTACTTACAGCCATGTTACCAGTGCAGAGCCAGTGTTCTCTTATTCTCTCTCTGTGTAAAATTAGTAATAATGGATCTGAACATCACCCAGGAGAAAGCTGAGACGAGCTGGTGGTTTAAATTACTAAAAAGCTTGGAGGATGCATTATTTCCAGGGAGAGCACACTCGGAAGAGATTGTGTTGAGATATATGTGCGTGCGTGTGTGTGTGTGTGTGTGTGCGCGTAGTATGAAGAAGAAATAGCGATCTGATACAATTGTGTGACTTGGGAACGTCCATCTTTGCCTTTCAGGGGCCCTTCTGCTGGGAAATCCCTGGACAATCAGATCTGAGCCTTCACCAATTTCATTTGGTGAGAGACCTTTGAATTCCAAACATACCTTGCTGGATTTTATTTTATTTAATTTTTTTTGGTTGATTCCACACACAAATTAACACGATGATTTAAAAGAAAAAAAATGAAATGATGAATGAAAAACCTGAATACTGGGTATGATGCTGATATAATCATGCTGTGCTGTGTGCTGTAGTGTATGCTGCTGCTGCTGCTGCTGCTGCTGCTGCTGCTGCTTTGTGTGCTTTCTGTTGTATTAAATCGGTCTGACAGACGTCTGTCCAGCTTTCATGAGCGCTCCAGCTGTTTGTCCAGCTTCATTTGCTATTTTCTGTATGTTAGTATTGGCTGCCTTTTTTATTTGTCTAGCTATCTGGGATTTTGGATCACTAACATCCTTTTTAGCTCTGGGGATCTTTCCACATGCATGCGGTTTAACTTAGTTTGATTGATTGACACAGTGACAGCACATATTGTGTTTAAATTCTTGAGATACTTTCAGCGGCTTCTTGGTTTAAAAAAAAAAAAACAAAAAAAAAAACAGCGGGCTAAACTGAACGAAAACACATCGTTCTTGCCGCCACCAATTGAAAATGCTCAGAATCAAAATGTATATGTTATGTTGTTTACCTGTGCTTGTAACCATGAGTAATTGACCTCACAGAAGTGTAGAAGAAGAATGGTGCAGGACTCCACCTCCCAGCCATGTGAAATCTCACGAGCACCAAGCTCGTACACGGAACCGCGATTTGGACTCGAGGGGTCAGACAGGCATGGGCGTTCCTGCAGAGCTGAAATTCTGAGGAAAGCTGCCCACCTCATTTTTAATTTCCTCCTGTGAGTTGAGCATTCTGACCCAAAGGATAATTTATTAATCTGCTTTGGGCGAACATAGCTCTGTGGATTTCTTGCTTGAATTGTTTGACTGGTCAATTGCTTGTTAGTTTTTCTCACTCTGCTGGGCCTTTGCTTCCAGTCAATAATGTTAACAAAAGTTAAGTTAAAAATTAAGAAAAACAAGGAAAAAGATAAGCAAACGCCTGATGTTAATTTGTGACAGACTTAAATAAGATTTTAGAGTCTGGATGAACTTGGGAAAGACCAAACTGTAGCTTTTCGCTCCATCAACCTGCATCTTGTCTTTTACACAAGCACCTTTGCTAGAACTTGTTTGACAAGGTCAGACAGGATCACTGTTGGGTGTGCCCATCTTTCCGCATGTTTGTCTTACAAACATACCCTTGTCTGCACCAGGTTTATTGCTGGTATCTTTGCATCTGAGGTGTGAATTGAGGTTTGGGTGACAGGTAGTCAGAGCTGGGTCAGACCAGGTCGTAACTTTCAAGTGTTTACATGCAATGACATGAACTCATGTAACCCGGAAGTCTAGGCGGAGTGGGTACTTAGCAACAACCCTGCTTGGTAATCACAATTTAGTCGTAATTAATTAACATTTAATAACGCGGTTCAAGGTTCAGGAGTCATATTGATGAACAGTCAGATTTATGATGCACCACTCCCAGGAGAGATTCTCTCCCAGCACAGACGGTCTACCACAGTGTTGTAATCCCTGATAAAGTTTTCCAGATAACGCGAGCCTCAACTCCGCTCCGCAGCCATCCTCGTGAGCCACAGCACGCTCAGCAGCTCCCTTTGCTACTTTATTACCACTGGAGGCTGTTTCACAGCGAAACTTGTTTTGACAGAACTCCAGGTGTCTCATTGTTAGGGCTGGCATGGTTCAACAGATTTACCAATTAACACTGGGATGAGGGCACAGGAAGGGTGGGAGCGGAGGACGGGAGGAGGAACCAAATGAACAGTGTGTGTGCGCGTGTGCGTCTGTGTGGATTTGGCTATAGTGATAGAATGATGTTTGGAGAGGGGAAGGTATGGAGGGAAAGGAGAGGAGTTTGTGACATTATGGAGTGAGGCTGGAGTAAGGCGATCTGTGACCTGTTTTTTTTTTTTTTTTTTTTTTTTCTCCCCACCCCCCAGCAGCAGTACGGAAGGGGCCGAGATCTGAGCTGAGCTGCAAAGACCAGGAAAAGTATGTAGAAAGGGGAGGGGGTAGCGGAGGAACTGGGAGGATAAAACATGAGAGCACATAACCTCACCTCTGCTGACTTTTAGGTCTCTTAACTGACAACGTTACAGCTCGGCCCATTTCAGTCTTTCTGTCACAAATTGACTCCCGATACTTGATTCTGTCGCGTTTTTGCGAACACACACACACACATCCGACGGTGATGTTTTTCTGGGTTTGATTTTTTTTTTTTTTGCTGTGAGTCCTTACTGGCTTTTTGTTTAAACTGTGGTGCTAGGCAGAGTTTTGTGGGATTAAAGACGACATTATTACTCTCACTACTCTCACTTTCTTATTCCTTAGAACATTTTTCCCCTTGTTCCAGGAAGTTTGCAAATGAACTTTTGAGAATGGGTTCAAGTGATTACGATCATATCCCGGGGTGGGCTGCCAGATTTTATTGGCCTTTTTTTTTTTTTTTTTTTTTAAATCCTGGTACACATCAGCAGAAGCATTGCAACGTGTTGCAGTTGAAGTGAAATCATTGCCTGTATTTGTTAAAAAACGGTAACCAGGGATATGTAATGGAAGTGTGCTTTGTTTAAGGTTACAGCCCTCTGTGAGGAAAGGTCCACTATACATTGCATTTTCCCACCACAGGTGCTTTGACAGGCTCAGGGAACCTTTGGATAAACTTTGTACTTTTCTACTACAAGAACTTTGGTCCATGGTAGTTTCAGACTGACACCATCGCAAATATAAGCCGAGAGTGTGAGTTGTCGCCTTTTACCTGATATTTCAGTTTGTAAGCTGTGCACCTGATCGAATAAATAATCCATTAAAACAGTTACTGTAGGTGATGTGGATTAACACAGGGGCGACTTGGCAGGGGTCGATGCCTAGGGCTTCTTGGTTAATGCCAGCTTCAAGGTCCAGTGTGTAAGATTTAGTGACATCTAGTGGTGAGAATACAGATGGCAAACAATTGAATAATGAAATGTATTTCTCCAAAACAATTCTCCAGAGGTTTTGCTTTTGCAGATATATTTCAATCAGTTTTTACACTTTCAGGAGGAGTTTGTAAATTAAAGTTCTTTACAAAATATCATTGGGATTCTAACCAGTAACAGAAAAAAGAGACGTCATTAAAAGATAACTAATTAACTAATTGGTATTTCCTAAACTGTACGTGCGACATCACTATCTGGCCTCTTGAGTCCCTGGTTTTGTAACGACTAGCATTGGGCAATCACACAGTCTCCATGGTTACTTCTTGTACGTATGTCCAAGTGTGGAGACAGCTTTGTGGAAAGAAAGAGGTGGGGAAATGGAGGGGCTTGAGGTGGAGAACGATGGGGGAGAATATGAGGCCCAGTCAAATTCCCCAAAGAACAATTTACAGTTATGGATGAATACACTGTCACAGTCGAATTTTAACACCGTGGATGTGTGTGTGGATGAGACGGTGGAATGCTGAGTGATTCCAGGGAGCACTTAAGCTCCCTCCCCTGTTTTAACAGGACGGGGGCTTTTCTACGGCGCTCGGAAGGGTAAACACTGCGTATCTGCTTTCTGAATCATTTGCTGCGTCCTCAGTCACCTTCCTCATCCTGCTGTTCTAAAAGTGTTTTCAGGTTCCAGCCCAGCTTGAACAAGACCACCTCCACCCCCCCCCCACCCCCCAATTTATTTGATTTTGTTCCTCTTGGCAGACCTGCTGAAACTTTGTGGAGATTTTTGTGGGGTCTTCCTCTGATGTGTCTACCAAGTCAACTTTGCCGGAGTACCAGGATTTTGTCTTGGCCCTGGGATGGAATTCAATATACAGTTTTTCCCTGATGCTTTTTTTTCGTCTCCCCCCCCACCCCCCCGCCCACAGTCCTGCATATTTAGTGAAACTTCTTCAAGGGAGGCAGCTCTGATTTGACGGCTGTCTTGTACCTGTGCAGCTGCGTGGACTCGCGCACACACGCCCCCCAGAACAATTACGCTAAAATCAATTGTCCAACTGCGAGAAGGGAGTGCGGTGGGCCGAGAAGGAGAGCTGGATTCCGTGAGATTAAGGAGGATCATCACGGGCGATGTTTTGGATGATGCAGAGATGGCTCAATCCCTGACAGTGTATGGACTGCTTTAAGTCGAATCCAATGTGTCAGAGCACTTTTTCTCATCATGCACGTTAGAGGCGCACAGTTGGCCAGACAGTCGCCTGCAAACAGATGCGGAGAATTGCATGATGGGAAAAGAATAAACAAGCCTGTCACCAAAGTTAGGAAGAATCCTTAGTTCAGCAGTACTGTCAAAAAGCTGCTTCCATTTCATACATTATTAACATTACCTAAACGCATTATTTGTGTATTTATTCCTTCATTTGTCTTGTTAACATCCTCCTGGAGTGAGATAAACAGCGTGGCCAGACTGGCTCCCTGACAGTTGTATGTGAGATTTGAATAAAAAGCCCAGCAACCTGATTGGAGCGAGACAGGAGCCGATTCTGTGGACACCAGACTGCCTCTCCAGGCTCATTAAGGGACAGTAAGGCGATGATGTCGAATCGGCGCACACTTTACCAGCCTGCCTTTTTCTTTGAACACCATCGCCCTCTTATCTGCAACATGCTCAGTTCCTCCATAACAAGACGCTCCCACTACCACACACACACACACACGCACACACATTCTGTCTGTTTTCCCGTGCACGCCCGTTCTCCCTACATACACACCACTCATATTTATTTAGGTAACTGAAGTGTAGCTCGTCCGCAGTATTTTGGCAGCTTTTGTTCTATCTTCTCCTACGCTATCGAATAGTCTGGTAGATGCTTTTTCTTATTTTTGCACAGATATCACAAATGGATATTTTAATTGGAACTCTTGGCAGTGTCTCCATCTTGTGTCGGAATGTCAGACAAGAGAGTGGCTGCCGAGGCTGGGGCTGGGCGGATTGGTGTGTAGCGAGGCGTGCCTAAATCAACTGGCGGCATGAATAGCTCTCTTGATTCTCACTGGCATTCACTGGAATCCATGACAGTATTTTTATTTTTTTTAACGAGATTTCTTTCTTTGTCGGAATAACCGATGAAGGACAGATGATACCTTTCCTTTCTTGGATGCATGACTCTGCTTTTGTTTTATTCGTGCAGCTTACCCACAGCTAGGCCCACTGGCTTGTAAAATTAACTCATTCCTTCTCCAACTTCATTTGGACCTTTTGAAATCTTAATGTGGCCATAATCATGTAAATAATCATGTTACCATAATGAATTCCACCAATTCAATGAATTAAAAAAAACCAAAATCACAGATTGGATGTTATTGCAGTTTAGTTTCTATTTTTGCAATTTTTCCTTTTTTTTATACAAATAATGCTCAAGGAAAACACAATTTAAAGCTCTTTCTGGAACACTGAATCTTACAATAGACTGAGGTGGAGTTAGTCACCACTGTTGCTGTATAATGTTAGGGTTTTCGAAAGTTGCTGCAAAGGCTTCACGAAACGGTGAGCTTATTTCCTGTATCCAGGTTCAAGCAAAAAAACAAACAAAAAAAGTACAAATTGTTCTAGGAAATGAACCAACATAAACGGAGGAAAGAATGATCTGCATGAGAAATACCCTCTTCTTGCACTTGGGGGGGTTAACTGGGAATAAATCATCTATCCCTTATCAGGCTTGACTGCAGCATCTAATGCAAAGCACATGTTTAATGTGCATCTGCATAAGTACACACCTGTTTTAACTGTGGACGGTCTCTTACCTCCGGCACTAAATTCAGGCACACTTGTGCCAGAGACGGAGCAGCTGCAGAGCCAGGTCAGGTTGGAGTCATTGTAATCCCCCTTGACATAATTTACCCTGCGTGTGTGTGCACGTGTGTGTGTGTGTGTGTGTGTGTAAGGGTGGGGTTCGTACGATCTGTATTTGCAGATGAGTGTTTTTGTGTAGTGGTGGGCCTTCTCCTGGCTGGTACTCGGTGCTGTGTAATTACCTGGCTGTCTGCCTCTCAGTCTCATTGGAAAAGGACGGGATTGGAACTGTGTCGTACACAACAGAACACAGCAGCCCATCAGAACCACTGGCTCCCCGTTAGTCCGGCTTGGACACCACGCTGGGTCACCTGAGACACAGATAAGGTTGGGGAGAGTTCTGAAAACGAATGAATGTCTATGTAAACTGATTTCTCAAAGAGCTTCTCACTTCACAATAATACAGATTTACTTTATTTAGCAAAATTGGGAATGAAACACTAATGAAATTTGGTTGCTACAAAGCAGAAATGTAAGTAATAAATCCTCAAATTACGATTTATGACATGCATGGAATTATCCCCAATGGCATTAATGCAAAAATGTCTGCAAAGTCCTAATAAATGTAATACTTTTCAGATCTGGGTTAAACATTTAATTCAATTAAAGTGCAAGATGAATCTAAAATCCATTTTTTTTTTTTTTTTAACCTAAAGTTCTTAAATGGCATTTTCAGTTGGGCAGGAACCTCCCACCTTTTAAAGACCAGGTCCAAGGTTCAGAAGTGAGGACATGACACACGGGCAGCAGCCCTGTGGTGTCAACCTGCCTCTTCCTCTATTTTAATTGTTGTATCTCCCCAGTCTTGATATGAGCAAAAAGGGCGGCCTCGGCAGAATCTGGCACATCAAAGGATACCTCCCCGAGTCTTACAAGTTGCCTGTCTCTTTGGAGGAGCCCAGGCTTCGAGAAAGCCGGGAAAGGGGACTGGAAAGGCAGTGTGGATCCCCGGCTGGAATGAGTTTGATGGGCTAATTGTAGCCCCCAGTGGACGCAGATGCTCACCACAGAGGGCTGGCTGAGCAGGGAACAGAAACCACAGATGAGGAGCTGCGGCGGTTGGAAAATACTCCTGCCAGCTTTCGCCTTCATCTCTGGATATCTCCGTGCGGCTCTCCTTTTGATCTCAGTATCCTGCATTGTGTATTTGAATGTCAGAATTATCTCTGACATACTGTATCATTCAACTCTTCCCTCATTAATTCTGCTGCAAATTTCAAACTTTTGCATACCTGGCAATTCCCTGGGGTAGTCTTTCACGTTGGAGGTTTTTTTTTTCTCACAAGCATGCAGGTTTTTTTTTATTTATTTATTTAATTTTTTTTTTTTTTTTTTTTATTCTTTGTATTTTTGAGATGCAGCTGCAGGCCTAATCTGCTCCAGAATTCTCTGTCTATAATCATTTTCTCCAGGCGGTTGCACAGCTTAGTGATGCACGCATGTTGAAGGTGGCTACACAACAAAACCTCACAGAATTACAGATTGAGCCACAAACTCGGGCACAGATAAGAAATCTACCTCGTGAAACACCAGTTGTTTTTTTTTTTTTTTTTTTTTTTCATCAAAAAGAAGTTGATGCCTGAAAGTTTCAAGTGCTTGTATCAGTTTTTTTACAAGCTCCTTCCCCTCGGCCGGTTTGGCAGATTTACAGCATACCACATGAGTAAAACACAGTTAAAAGGAGGAAGGCACAAGGAGATGACACCAGAAAGGAAGCAGCTCGTGTTGGGTAGGGCTCTGGCTGGGAGAAAATCAATGGGAGGGAACACTTCCATACACGGAAATGGCACAACGGGAGGGAGAAGCGGGAGTAAAGCTTTTTTTTTTTTTTTCTTTTTCTTTTAAACGCTGAAAAATGATGCATTTGTTTTACCCAGGGAGAGAAAAAGCAAAGGGGGAGGGGGGGGGGGGGGAACCACACACTTCTGAACATCTTTTGAAAAAAAAAAAAAAAAAAAAAAAGCAAGTTCTTTGGTGAGGTTGAGTTGTGTGGTTAAGGTTTGTTTTATCCAACTGTGCGGAAGCGTGTGTAGCTGTCTTTCAGGTCTCTTTTTAGTTGAAGCGTATAAAGAATACTCGTGGCATGTTCAAGGGCACTCGGTGGACATAGATGCCCTGCAGGAGGCGGAATTATGAATACAACATGAGTAAACAGCCACCTACATATACTATTAAAATAGTGAGTAGTACTTGGCAACAGACCATCTTAAGCATTAATTTCATCTGGTCTGTAGTAGTTCAACCTTGCTTGTCTTAGGGTCATTGATAAAGACTTGTGAAAAATCAGCTCTAATTTGCCTGATAGTAGAATGATTTGCACATTGGCAGTAATGTATTCCTATGTGCATTCCTCCAATACAACCCTTTTACTATTCTGTGTAGTGATAAAGGATCTTTTTTTTTTTTTTTTTTTTTTTTTTTTACACAGCAGCTGTGAACAAAGAATACAATAGCACACAAACTGGAAACACAATTCCAAGCCGGAGCCTTGAATGGCATTCAGACTCCACTGTGACTGAGCGAGCCCATTCAGTGGGAGTATGCGGCGGTTGGAGAGATGGTATCAAGTTGCCTGCAGATGGAGGTCAGTGTGACTGGCACAGTTGGCACCTTGGCACAGCGGCAGTGTGCCTCAGCACTCGTCTCCTCGAATGATGCGTCGACTGAAGTGCGGGACTGGGGGGGGGGAGCGTAGCGATTTTCTCACTTCTCCCTTTTTTTATATTGTCTGTGCTTCCTGTTTTGAAAGCCATTAAGGAGCAAATTTCCTCACAGCGAGAGGGGAGATGAAAAGGCCCCGTCTTTTGAAACGTGTCCAAGCTCAAATGTGAATAAGAGGGGGGATGATAGCTATCTGTAAACATCTCTGTTGAGGGGTCGACGGAAAAGGAATTGTGAAGAAATGATACATTCATTTGCTTTCTTTTTTGATTTCCTGATGAAAGGGATGCAGCAGTTTTTTGTTTTGCGCCAGCTGTATTGCTCTATTCACTGCTGCACTGATATATCGGGGCAGGCTGGCGTAACTAGACAGCCACCACCTCCTATCCTTCCGAAAATGCTTTGTGACATCTGCATCCACACATGTCTGCATTCAGTGAGTATTTATAGACAAGCTGGCTTTTGTCATCCGTTGATCCTTTCGGATTCTCTGATCACGAAACGACATTCTAAAGTAGTTTTTATTCGCCAGCATAAAGGTATCGTCTTTGTGTTTGAACTGGGGTTCTCGGGGTCATCTGAGAACCTGCCCTGGTTATGAAGATTTGATCGCGCCGTCGGCGGGTTCACAAATCCTGAGACGAGGCGGTCATTGATCTGTCAAAGCTGTCATTTCTGTTTAGTATCTGTTTAGTTGGCACGCACTTTATTTACACCAGTTTCCTCTCACTGGCGTGCGCCTAGTTACTCAAGAGTAGCTGGAGCTTGGTGCTGCAGACGCTCTCCTCCTCCCTCTTCTCTTCCTTCTCCCTCCTCTACCCCTCACTGCCCCTGAGTCTGGCCAGTCGTTGCCTCTTAATAAAACTGACAGGCTCTAATTGGGCTTAATTGCACCCTTCGGGCGTCGTCAGAAGAAGTGTTGCTAAACAAACTGCAGGCTCTGCGAGCAGGCCAGCCAGTCTATGGTAAGGTGTTGGCCGCCCATCTTCTGCCTGCATGCGTGTGTGTCAGTCTTCAAAATGGTTGTGTACATCTGTATAATTGTGTAGTGTCGCACATCTGGAATTTTAATGAGTAAGTATGAGGGCCTTGTGCACTTAAGGATGTGATAGAATCACGTGTTCGGGCAGGCATCGTCGTCTGACCGCCAATTTCTCCACCGTCGCTACGGCGGCAGAACACAGCGTGCCTTTGTGTTTTTTTTTTTTTTTTTTTTTTGTTTTGTTTTCCAGGAAATGTTTTCTTGGCTCTTAAATCCCCGCTCATGAAAAATCCTAACAAATAAGTCATGGCGTTGCAAAAACAACCCGATGAAGTAATCCTCGAGACCCCTTCAGCACCCTCTCCTGGTTAAGGGGTGGAGGCGACCGCGGCGGCTCTCATCCCAATGTGGTCTAATTCAGGGAGGCGGAGCGGGCGCTCGCCACATGGGCCTTTGCAGGGTCACTGAGCACAATCGATAGAGAACTCCAAATGCGATTGAGTCATTGAAACGGCAAAGCCCAACCTGTTTTTTTTTTGTGTGTTGTCTGTGTGAGACGGAGAGAATGCGATGGTAGTGACCCCTGAAGCTTCAACCCGCATGGAAAAAGGAGAGATAATCACATTGAGCACAGCACTGCTTAAATTCTTCTGGCCATTTGTGCGTCCGCCCACCCCTTAGCCTCTTAGCCCAATACTCAACGCAGTCTTTTGCGGCCCATCTTTCAGTGAAAGTTTGCAAGTTGCAATTTGTCTTGAAGAAATACGGCACGCTTTAAAGGAAAATATCAGAGGAATAGTTTCTGCTGTGTGTCACACTGTATGTCAAAGGAAATACATAAATATATATATATATTTTTTATAATCAAATGATATTATGCTGCCCTTACTGGCTGGAGGCCTCATAAAGAGAGTAAAGGCCTCATTTCAACAATCTGCTGCTCCACCAGTGTCTGTGAAATGCACTGAGACTAAGCTCATAATGAAGATATACAAGCCTCAAAAGAATATATAGACTAAAAGTATAGAGGACCAGACTTCTGTGGTTTAGTGTTTAGCTGCAGATGGCACCCAGATGTGTGCGTATGGGTGTGAGGATCACCACAAGGTAAACAATTTTTGTCCTTGTGAAAACATTCACACCCATGTCTCGTGTATATTTGTGTGTGTTTCAGTGTTTTATGTATGTGTTGTTTTATGTACTCCAAAGATTTCCCCCCATTTTTTTCTCTACATAGTTATCACAATAATATGATACTACTGTTAGCCATGGCTATCTTCTTAAGTGCGTACCTAGCGTGCTTAGCGTCTCTCTCACACAAACGCGCACATTTTGTGCCTCACGTGTTAGTCGTCTCAGTGTTTTGTCATTCTCTAATGATAACTATCCATCAATTGGAGGGGCGTTGCTTTTAGAAATGAAGATGAATGGTTTTAGCGTTGAGTGCTCTGGCCGCTGCATTGTGGCGGCAACCCGTAATTACACTGTCAGGACCATTGAACCCCCCCCCCCGCTTCAACGAGACACTGAACTTAACACATTTGCACCAGTGTTGATTACAAGGTCCTTTAGTCTGAGCAGATTCACATCATGTCGTTCCTAATAGCAAGTGAAGGACACAGTCGTTTGCAAAGGATTAGCATCATTTTGCGCACGCATGCAGTTCCCCTGCACCGAATCGACTGCAGCGATCAACCCACTGGTGCCACATTCCCCCTATTGTTAGAAACTGGAACCAATAGCAGTACCTTCAAGCGGCATCTCCTGATGAGGAAACACACATTTGTCTGATAATTAGCTTGACAGGATCTGCGAAAAAGACTTTATAGCTAAAAGCAGCGTGCTTAAAAATTCCGATTTCTTGGACCTGACGTGAAATTAGTGGTCTGAAAATTAGGCTGAAGTGTTTGCAATTAAATACATCCAGGGAAACTCCAAATGGACTTAATTTCATATAGAGACACATGACTTGGAGGATCTTTCCAAACCAATTAACCTCACCTCAGCTCATTAAAAAACTCTTCTTTCATGGCCAGAAGCAGTGACTGAGCCGCTAACATGGGACATGAAAGCACAAATTTGTTCATCCAAAACTCTTAAAAGTAATTGGAAAGGTAGATACGAAAGGTCAGTAATCTAGTGACAAAACCAAACTCGAGTGAAGTGAAAGTAGAGGTGATTATTCAAACAACGAGATTGAAAGCATCCCTTGCACAGCAAACCGCATAAAACCGAATATTACTTCTCTCTCCCGACTGAGAGAGTCTCAGTCAAGGTCACCTAGTGGTTGACGGGCATCCTCGTCGCAACGGCGGCTGGAAACGCTTTAACACAATAGAGGTCAGTTCTTTTAGAGACTGAATGAACGTCTGGAGAGTCTATAACTAAAATATAGCTGATACCATTACATGTTCAAGTGATGTATTAAAATATAGCATTTTTTCCTTTTCTACAAAAGTTACTACAAATATTGGAGGATGCTTCTTCAATAGTGTTGGTGTTACCCTGCCTGGATTAGGGCAAATTTTAATGTATAACCACAAAATGCCACTATAAATTGGCCATGAAAGGAAAGTGTGTAGTGGTGTTTTCTCGCTTTGGTTCCTGCTATTGTTGAGTTATTTTTTTTTTTTTTTTTTCCTTTTATTCTCATTGAAAATCCATTTGGGTCACCCAAAAAAACCACCGTTCTTAATCAAAAGTCAAGGATTATAATGCAGTAATTGCCCGTGCACTGGGCTCTGAGGACTTTATTTTTTCCCCCTGCACATAAAACATTATTCGTCGGGCCTTTTGTTGAAACTGTCTAATAGGTTAATGGCATCGAGACGAGCCATTCAGCCTGCCCGTGCGTCTGCGTGCCTTGGCTCACACTGTGCACGCTCATCGCGCCACGTTGCAAACAACCAATCTCTGTCATCTGCATCAAAATAATTACAGAGAGATAAATACACCATTTGACCATTTTCACAGTGATCTAATCTGAAGCCAGGCTGTGAGAGCGCGTGGGGGAGATGATCAAATCCCCGCCTAATAGAACTGATCGCTGCTGTGTCTACCACATTCAACCGACGGCCGCTTCATAGATGCATCTCCTCGTCTTTGTTTGCATTTGGCTACGCGTGTTTGGAAATTAGGATGAAATTTTGTTTTGAATTTGTTTAGATTGTGATTGTGCAGGAGTGCGTTCGTGGGGAAGCAAGGCCGTGCCGTTTGTCTCGGTGATGATTTAGGAGTGTATTGGTTACAGGGCCTACCGCTCCACACATTTCCATATCTCCTTAGCTTGAAGGCAAACAGCAGCCGAAATCTGATTAGCCTCCATTATAAAGAGTGATATTTTCAACCCGCCGATTCTCGGCACTGCATCAGAGCTTTGGGCCGCTTTAATGCCGGGAAAAGCCCGCTCTTTTGACAGATAGTAGATATTACCGACATCAGTTGTTTGGACATTTGTGTCTTTTGTGACATGGAATAAAAGACGGGCAAGAAAATAAAAAGGCAACTAAATAATGTCAAAAGATCAGAAATCAATGGGCCGGAGGAACGCGATCCGGCGGGGCTTCGCATGCGAGCGACCCTCTACCCCCACGCAATACAAGCGTCTCCAATAAAGTTGCTTTTGCTCACCCCCCTCGGAGATGTAACTCAAGCATGAGGAAGCTGTCTGACATTGTTTGGATATTGGCAAAAATAGCCCTTTACTTAAAGGTTACCGACCAAGGTTTATAGAGTTACATTTTCCTCGGTGATGGAAGGCAGAGGAGTTGTGCCGCGAGAGCTTCATTAATGTGCAGGTTTGTATTTCACATTTTGACGTCGTGGTCATGTGGAGACGCAGGAAATGATCAATGAGGCTGTGGATAGAATTTAGTTTGGATAGAACTTCTGGGTTGTTTTTTGTTTTTTGTTTTTTTGTTTGTTTGTTTTGTTTTTTTGTTTGTTTTTTTTTTCAGTTGGCTAATTTATGCAACCAAATAACAAATAGCGTCATGGGGAAATTAGTATTCTTAGATTTTTATTTTATTGGATACTTTTGTATTAACCATGACTTTTATTAAGGGAAAAGTGTTGGCTGGATGATTCTTTTTTGTATTATAGTAAATTAGATTTATTTTTAAATGCAGCATGTTCAGAAACATAGTATGCATACTATTTAGTAAATATTTAATAAAAATTGAGTTGGTGGAATATGTAACTTTTGAACATTTTTATTGTGCCTTCAGGTAAAATTAGATATCTATAAATAGATGTTTAGGATCGATAACGTAAAAAATAAAAAACCTAATATTTTTCTTGAAGGCATTTTATTTCTTTAATCTGATAATAGTCACCTTTACTGGATAAAAGTAGAGCGCATTTATCACTGTCTGGTATTTTTGTAAAAAAAAAAATTGCAGGTTGGCCAGAGACCACTTTATCACCTCTTTCTAAAGGAATGTTGGACTCATTTTTAAAACGATTTTTACGGGTTATGGCGAGGGTTTCAACTTCTGTGGGAGTTGTGATCTGTGAGAAAAAGAAATGAGAAAAAGAAAATGCAGCACCACAATGCTTTGTGTCATCCACTGAGGTTGAGCGATAGACATAGGATTAAAAAAAGAGAGGGGAGGGGGGGGAAAAACAATTTCTGGACATTTCTAGGAGATGATTTTAATTTCTTTGCTATTTCGAGGTCTTCTTTGAAAACGCAATTGTAATGAACACATTCAAAACTGGAGAATAGATTTACCCTCGGCTTCAAATAAGTCGGTGTTATCGGACTCCGTCAGTCGCTCCTTTCCATTTTCGAGCTGCTAATTGATGTTTTTGATGTCGGCGAGAAAATTGAAGAAAATGTCATGTGTGAACCGGCGCGGAAGTTAATAAGATTGACTTCGTTGACTGAATTCACAATGAGCGAAGGAGAGGCGTGTAATGGGGACTGCTGCGAATTCGCCCGTCCATCTGCTGAGGGATGAAATCGACACCTAGCAGGAATACGCTCGTAGAGGTCGATATGAAGGGATGGAACATTTGGGATGCCCCCTCCAACACCAAATAAAAAGGAAAAAAAAAAAAAAAAAAAAAGCCTCCATCCTCCCCCTTCCCTTCTTAGCAATCGGGTTTTGGTTTTGTTTCCCACTGATTGGAGTACGTAAGCAGCTGTTTTTCCAGAGGGCTCTCGCTTCAGCCCGAGTCCAGCTTTTCGGCGGCATCGTCTCCCAGGGCCGCCACCATCCAAACAATAGTCGTCGTTAACGCTGTTTTGAGTTTGAAAAGGCAAAGAGCTTTATAAAGGTTAGATTAAGATGCAGCTAAAAGATTCACCAATAACAGTTAGGGTCATTGCATATGCTTGGCCGATGTGTAACAGAGCCTGAACCCAAATCCCCTTAAATAAAGGGATAGAAAAGCCACTGGGGTTACTCCATCTTGAGCCATTTATCGAGCTCTGGCCAAAAGCCAACCATTATGCCGCTATACTCTTCATGTTATCTTAAAATTGTTTTTGCGAAGTCAACAATGGCGATGATTCGGTACTCGTTTATACGTTTAAAGTAAAAAGTAAAGTATTTTCGAAAATCTTAGGTGCAATGGGTTCTACGATTTTAATTGGTATAGGGATTAGTTCAGTTTGGTTCACCGCTTCTGATTATTTTTCCCGGCCAAAAGGAGACGCAGCTAAAACCGCTAATACGGCCAGTACCCCAAAGCGCTCGTCTTTTTGAAGACGCCAAAGAAAAAAAAGTGGCCTCTGCTCGCGTTCGGCCCTCCGAGGATCGTGGATAAGGGACATTATTCTCAGAATAGGCAATTAATTCCACTGGCAACGATCGGTTAGACTTCTTCCCCCACCGCCCCTCCAAATGCCCTCCACTCCACCCTCCACCCGCCATTTGAAATGCTAACACAATGAAATATTTTTCTATTGGTCCGTGTCCCTCGGCTAAGCCACCGCCGCGGGCGAAGAATTTCATCGACTGATGAGACCACAGGCATGCCCGATAAAAAGGTTAACTGTACGTGACACACACTCCAAGTAGCCCGCCGCTACCTTGAACTTTCAAGTTCGGTAACTTTTATTTGACTTTTTTGTTACTATGGAGGCCGGGCTTGTTTAGCCGCCGAGGCCCAAAGCCTAGCGGCTTTTGGTGACGCCATTAAGTCAAAGGAATACTATGGGGTAATTTCGACAAAACAATTTCTGATTTTGGGCTGGCCTTTTTCTGCAATGACCTTCTGCAGGCGAGTCTCGTAAAACACGAATCCGTTGTAATCTGCTGTAATTCTTTTGAACAGCGTAATTGTTGTGGATGGAAATATAATTCTATTAAAAAAATTGAGTTAACGTTCTAACGTTCTAGTACAACTAATGCTTCCCAATTTGTAAATTCCTTTTTGCGAAACGGTTATGGTTTGTGCCCATTGTGTCGGATTTTATGTTAGCTTGGTGCCCGAGCGGCGGAAAGTACAATCCAGAATGGCGCATGGCTTCCACCTTCAGGAGGAGCTGGGTATACTGGGAGAGGGGTGGGGGTTCCCGGCTGTTTTTAAATTGTTAGTAAAAGATATACGGGCCCAGAACAGGTATGGCTGCCGCGGTAACCCCAACCCCATCTTTCATGCACACACACACACACACACACACAGAGCGAGTGCTGCGCGAGGACCGAGGCAGGTGGCTCCCCATGGCTGCAGCTTCATGACAACATGCCATTAGAAATAGCAGGCCTGTTGATCAATCCTGCCGACATGACAGCTTCGCCGCGAGGCCTGGCTCTTTGAGTGCCGACGCGGCGGCAGCTCCCTCTCCTGTTTCTCCCCACTAATTGGTGAAGGTTTCTCTTATATATGCTTGTGGCACAGGGCTTTTTTTTTTTTTTTATTCCTCCCCTCTCTCCTCCTCCTTCACCAACTCTTCTTCCTTTTCTTCTTTTTCTCCCTCTTCCCTCTTTTTCATTTATTTATTTATTTTTGCTTTTTTTAGCTGCGCCGTCTCTCTCTCTCTCTCTCTCTCTCTCTCTCTCTCTCACCCCATCCACTCCTCACCCTGGCACCCATTCTATCTCTCACCTTCTCTCTTTCCTCCGCATGTGTATAAAATCTTTTTCCTTGTTTTTCATTTTAACATTGTCACATTGGAAGCGATAACTTTGGGTGATATATTGCGAGCGTGTTGAGTAAAAGGATTTGTGTGCCGCGGGCACTGTTCTGTTCTGTTTTCCTTCCTTCCTTCTTTCTTTTTTTTTTTTTTTTTTATTGTGGGACTGTTGGCGCTGGGATTTGACATTGACTTTAGGCAATGTGCATCAACACCAGATATACAATAGAGATCATCCTGGAAAAAAAAATGTAATCTTTGTCAGGTGAAATGGAGGAGAACGTAGAATCTTGACAGTTGCATTTTTAATTGCGTGCTGTATTTTGACAATTCAGATGCTAAAATGCCACGTTGGAATCTGTTAAATCTCTTTTATTTTGGTTTTGTTTTTGCCAGCCAGCTTTTCTGCAGAATCTGCTTATTTGATTTATCACGTAATCCCTTACTTTTTTTTTTTTTTATCAAACAGAATTAAGTTGCAAAGACGTCAAAACAATTGTCAGCAAACGGCTGAACATTGCGTGCTTGCCTTGTCACGGCACACGGGGCTGCAGCCTAATTCCACCAGTTTTGCCGTGTGCATCACTCTTAATCGCCACCCACTCTGAATCTCTCCCAACTAAATAAATGAAGAGGAGATAAGCACACATTAAATGTTTAGCTGTCTCGCATTTGTCATCTGCTTTACCCCTCTTAATTAAACAGATGCAGCTTAGCCCCGCAGTCCCAGTGACACACACACACACACACACACACACACACACTCTCCCTTTGAGCACTGGAGCCTGAGCGCAAACGCTGTCCTGGCGATGATTAATTTAGCCGTTAATATTTATTTTCCTCCGTCTTGCTAAGTTAGCAGCTCAGTGGAGGGTGAGCCTGACATTTTCCTTTCTCTATCTCGCAGCCTGTCTTGTTGCAAAGAGAGGTAAAATAGACGGACCCTTTATATTTTTTTGGTGTTCTTTTTCAAATTGTCTTCTATTTGTCTCCTAATGGTCTTGAGAAGCATCGAGAGGTTCCCAGTTTTTCCGTGATGCGTTGCATGTTGAAATTATTAACTACTACCTCCACCCAGTGGCACAAAATGAAAAAAAAAAAAAAAAAAAATGCAGGTGTGATTGGCAGCACATAGTATTTAATGTAGTGGGAAGAGTTGCCTTAAGCAAAGAGGGGGATGCATTCACAACACAATGGTAGCGCTATCTCATTGTCTCTCTCATCGCCGACCTTATTACATGCCGTATTTGGCGCGAGGAATCCCCTTCTTATCGGCACTGAATTTTAATGCCAGTACGCTTATATTGCCGCCTTATTCCACTGGTTGTTTTGACATCATGTTGCATTTTATGTGATTTTCTTGTGTGCTGTTTTTTTTTATCGCTTCTTGGAGAATCAGTGAGGAGATCTGTTTGCACCGCCGTGGCTGAATGTGATCTCAACTTGCTGACTGCTCCGAAAGACGCGCCGCAATTGAACAGAGTGTGGCACCGGCGCCTCGCTGGTTCTCGGGGCATCAGCAGACGTGGAGAGGGAAAAGGCAGGGCTCGAGTGAGCCCGGGCCTCGGGTGAGTGGGAGAAGAGAGTAGAGGAGAATTGGGAGTCCCTCTGAAGCCCCACTCTACAGATCCGAGGAGCAGAGCGGGGATCAAAGTGGCCTGTTTTATGTGGCTGGTGCGATACTTTGAAGTCCCAGAGTCACCTACAGCACTCACTTCATCAAGTTCACTAGTGTCTTAATAGCAGATCAATAAGTTTCAAAGTCAGAGAGTTAATTTGATACCAGCGTTGATGTGATCACGCTGGGCCTCAGAGCTGCCTGCTCCGCTCCCTCTCTCCCCTCCTCTCCTCCTCACCTAGATTGGACCTGTTTTAGGCTCTCAGCTTGAATTAGGCAGCCGTACAATTGCGTGATGAGCGTCCGTTTTCATCGTGGCCCCGGCAAACACTGAAAAACCGATTCATTGTTCCTAATCATTCATTTCATTTTAATTAAATACAAAGCCATCTTAAAAAGCTGTTTGCATTTTACATCCAGCTTTTATATTTGCACTTTTAGAATCATTATTTTTAAAATTTGATTCTCAGGGCTAAAATACAATTTGATTCTTTTTTTTTTTTTTTGTTTTTGTCTTAAACTCAAGGGAAAAAATGTTTTTTTTTTTTTGTTTAAAAAATAATTTCATACAATTAGATTGTATTTAGATTTTTAAATGAAATGCATTTTATTGCTGAAATTGTTTACATTTTTTGATTAAAGAGGGAAAATGTGCATTTGCGTTTAGTTGAAATTGAATTATTTGTAAATTAAGACACATTTTAGTAAGAATTGAGGAAAGTTAAATAACTATTGAATGTGACATCTTAAGATTAAATAATAATTGGATGCCTTAAAAAAAATTCTGACAACATCGGCGGCGTTGTTTGGCGAGCCAGGACGTCGGAGCGCTTTCTTTTGGGCGCTATTCTTTTCAGAAGTGGCACCATCTGCATTTGGTTCTGTGACACCAGTGAGGCTGGATTGGCACCTGGAGAACAAAAGTCCAATTTAATATGTTCATCTAAGGGTTGCTAATGGTATTAGGGAGCCGGGAGGGTGGTCGGCAGGGGCCCGGCGCTCCAAGGTGAGCCCGCAGCTTGACCCCCGCGCTCGCACCGATTCACTGGGCTGCTGGCATTAGTGCCCCACATCTGTCATTTTTTTTATGTGCAACCACCACAACTCTTTTTTTTTTTTTTTTTTTTTACCCTATAATTGTATTCTTCAGAAGGAAAAAAAACTTTAAATTATCCTGAGTAAGGTTGTTAAGTGCGACCGTCCGTCTCATCGAAAAGAGACCGATTAATGATGCTGCTTTTGGAGATTTGCTGGTGTGTTGATTTAAATTTACGTGAGAAATCTAAAAAAAAAAAAATCTAAAAAGTGTGACAGTGGCGTAAAAATGTGGGCACTGATGAGTGTGGAAGGTTCATTTCTTGGGCACATATTTTTATTAAATCATTTACCAAATTATCTCTGTAATTCCTATAATTACTGATAAAATATCTTTAAAAATTGCACGTTGTCTTGTATTTGGTAAATTGTGCGGAGTGCTGAGGCTGAGAGAGTGGCCGTGAGCGAAGTCTTTTCTGTGAGTAGTGGGAGCCGGGAGAGAGCTCCAGGATGCAGTGGGTGGTGCTGATGGAGGCTGCCTGTGTGGTCCTCAGCGGTCCGCTCTCCACCGGGCACCGCCGAGACTGCTGGGGGTCCTGGGTGTCTTTTTGGGTTTTTCTTTTTTTCTTTTTCTTTTTTTTTTTTTAATGAATGTTTCATGTTAAATTTAGTGCCGCCGTTGTTCAAAGTGTAGCTTAATTCTCTTAATATTCCAGCGATGGCGAAATAGCGATTTTTGATCTTCTTGAAAAGAAGTCATTCATCGAAAAAAAACCTGTTCTTTGATTACATTTTTTTTTGTCTCCTGTCGCCAAAATAATTTTTAATGCGCGATTTAAATCTTTAATAAGACGTTTAGAATTATGAGTTACAATATTTCTATATTCTTCTCCCTTTTTTCTCGAGGTTCCTGCTGTTCATGCACCATGAAATCTTGCTTCATTAAAAGTGTATTAATCTTGTCTCGTCTCATGGGAGGTACCGTAAGATGATGCTGTGTCTTTTTCTTTAAATTGTTGGAGGGGAAAAAAAAAAAAAAAAAAAAAAAATCTTCCAGATTTGGTCCCTGTCAGTCAGAAATAATTGTGTGCTTAATCTTGTCCCTGATGGATGACTTGGAGTTCAGCAATGGGCCAGCTCCAATGACAAATACAATATTAATATTCATTAACTGCTTTGACAATGCTAATTTTGATGCAGTAGTAAAGGGCCTTCCAAAGTTAGCGGCCAAAGCATCAGAGCTGAGCAAGGTGGCAAGATAATTTGTGCTGCTTTACTGAGCTGAAGGCTTTTAAAGTCTTAAGCAGGGGGAAAAAAAGGCTAGGTACCACAAACAAAATAAAAGAGAAAGGGAAAAAGTTCAGACGCATTGGAAACCAGGACTGTGGAAGTAATACGATCAAGAGGCGGCTACAAATATTTGACACCTCCAATGCTGCATCTTTGAGCATTTTTTTTTTTTAAATTTAAACAAAAAGCTGCGACAAAAAGGAGCGTAAGATGGTAAGTCAGCACATTCTGAATTTTTTTTTGTTTAATCTTTTTGATCTTTTCAATTATCGCTATTTGAAGATCAATAGTCATTTTTTTTTCTGCTGTGGTTAAAAGGCTCACAGCGGTGGTATAGCGGATGGTCGGATCACGGCTTTAAGAGTGGGCTTCCTCTCTTCAAGTCACCAGTTGGCCGGGTTGAATTTTCTGTTGCCAGCTCTCCTGAACGCCACGCAGGGCTCGTATCCATTTATTGGTGTTTTTTTGCTGGTTTTTCAAGTGCTGAATTCGGCTCGGTGTCTGGCAGGTTTGGCTATGGAGGTCTGGCTCGTTCTTTTTTCCCCACAGTTGTCTTGCGAGGCTTCGGGCAGGCGAGTTGGAGGTGCAAAGGCTTGCGCCGCAGCGCCCAGCTCTTTTGGCGAGAAATGTTTTAGTCTGATTTTGCATGCCTGTTTTTTTTCCTGCTTGTGTGAGAAATTTGGGCTCCTGACAGGCAGGCAGGACGGAGGAGCAGCGTGGCCGCACCTCCGCGCACGCTTTACCCCGGATCGGAGCGCAATCTGCTCTTTTTTTTTTTTTTTTTTTTTTTTCTTTTCTTTTAAACCTGTCACATTTTATGTCTGCCGTTTGTGGATGTGTGTGTTTTTTCCTTTTAATTTTGTGTTTAATTTAGTGCGACTAGCGGTGAATGGAGCGTGGCTAGTTTTGGGGATTAATGACATGACGAGAGACACCCCGCTGCTTGAGTTTAGCCAAGTTAGGGCAACTCCTATAGACGGCACTCCACTACCTTTATGTCTGCCAAGCTGCTGAATGAAAGCCTCTCTCTTCTTTCCCCTCTTTTTGTTGTTCTTTCAACTTATCAAAGAAAGAGATGGACACAAAAGAGCTTATTGGGGGGGATATGAAGATGGGCGAGGGGGGAAAGAGGGAGTCCCGTTCAGATGCGGAGGAGAGCAGCGCAGCCTGCCTGTTTGTCTGAATGCATGAGGGGGCCGAGAGTGAACAGCCAGCTCCGGCCGGCTGCTCGCTGTCCTCTCCGCTGTCGGACCGACGGTTCCGAGTTGCTCCAGCATCCCTTGGCTCTCGCCCGGTCCTTCGGCTGTTCTGTCTTATCGGCTTAGCCCATCGGGCTTTGGCGAGGGGGGCTGCCGTAGACGAGGTGCTGCCCCCCAGTGGATTAGTGGCTGACATGGTGGTGGGAGTCTGCTTGGAGTCTGTGCACTACCACGAGTGCCAGCATGCTTGTTTTAACCAGGAACCGAGCAGCATCACAAATACAGCTCTTTTAAATGGTAAGACTTTTCCACATTTTAATTATTCTTCTTCTTGTTTTCACGCTGCATGTTTGGCTTGAAATATCGTGTTTGGGGTGACTTTATTCACCGATGTTTTTTTCTTTGGTAATTTATAACACTTATGTTGCTAAGTGACAGTTTGACAATTTAGATAATGAAAGGCAGTGTTTGATTGCTTTGTCTTGACAGCCTGACAGGGGTGCATTATTCTAGTACATCAAAACAAATTGCATTAATGTTTAGATTATTTATATTAAAATGTAATTCTATTGAATCTTATTGATGGCTGATTTTTCTGTTGTTAAAACAAATTAACCATATTATCAATTGTATTTAGATTTAAGCCATTTTAACCTGCATGTCTAATCTGCTGTGAGCTTCTGTGCTTCTATTTCACAGTTGATGTGTTTTAATGTGTAATAGCTAAGATTTTTAAAACCTGGATTGTTCTATTTATGAATAACTTAATTATGAACAAATTATTACAGTTGACCTAAAATAAGACGAGCAAGTCTTTTATTTTATTCAGCATTTGTTTTTCAATGGTATTATATATTTTGTTTTAAATTTTTCAAAAGTTTTCAATGTTGGCTTATTTTGTAAAAGTTTTTTTTTTTTTTTTTTTTCTTTTTTTTATCCTTTTGTGTTGTGC
Source organism: Pao palembangensis (assembly GCA_015343265.1). Lineage (NCBI taxonomy): Eukaryota > Metazoa > Chordata > Actinopteri > Tetraodontiformes > Tetraodontidae > Pao > Pao palembangensis. Next base: position 5,026,388 of record CM027084.1, read on the forward strand.
ATTTTTTGATGTCGCGTTAACATTTTGGACAGTGGCATAACCCCCCACCCCCCACCCCCCCCCCCCCACCCCGCCACCTTACTGCTCTCTTTTGGCATTGATGCTATTGTGGCTCTGTGATTGGGAGCTGTCCATCACTTGCCGGTGAACTGGCAGTGTACTTAAGAAAGTGCACGTGGGACAAAAGGAGATGGCAGGAGTGTGGCAGGCCGGCTGAATGGAGGGAGGGAAGGTAATTAGCCACCGCCTTGTCGGAGCTCTTTTACTTGTCAAACCAGAGCCCCAGCGCTATTGTCCGTCCTGTGTAAGGGACATTCCCAGGGCTTTGTTTTGGCTTTAAGGGCCTCGGGACTGCCTGCTGCAGGCCAGGGGAAGAGCGGGGTCCCAGCAGTGAAGGACAGCCACAGCGAATACAGCAGAAAAAGGAAGAAAAATTAAAACAAAAAAGAAAAAAAAGCAGCAGCCATGGTGTGTTTAGAAATAAGTCATTGTTGCAAACTCTTCAATTAGTTTTATTATACATATATGTTTTTTTTTTCAATCCCAAAAATAGTTAATTCCCTTGATTTTGATCAATTTTTTCCTTCTCTAATTATATTATTTGTCACGCTGTTTCAAAATCAATGAAATGTGACTATGTTTCCATGGAGGGTAACACTATAAATATTTAATTTGTCAGGAAAATTATTCAGGTCCAGGTCGTCACAACTATGGTTATTTTATAGGATGTTTAATAAAATAAATCTAAAGCCTGATCATTTTTTTCTTGTTGGAGCCGGAAATATTTATTTAATTAAATATTTTAAATCTGTATTTGATTTTCCAAACTTTAAAACAATATACTAAATAAAAATAATCAGTATTTCAGGTGGAAACAGGAGAAATAAAAATCAAAATTTATTACTTTCTAAAAATAAGACAATAAATGTTGGAAGAAATTCCCAGGTATTTCAGCTTGTCTGCAAGTGTGTGTGTGTGCATGTGTGTGTTCGCTGACAGGCAACAGATCAGTGGAATTTGCGCACGCTTGTTGGAGGAAGTCGTGACCGTGTGAAGCCTGTCGTTTGACTTCGTTCTTCACACGTATAATAGATTTGAAGGTGAAATAGTTGCAGAGAGAACCGAGCGGGAGTTGAGGGTGGCGAGGAGGGGCTGGAGGCCTTGTTCACATGAACCTTGAATGGAGACAGAGTCGAGGGGGGAGTTAAGAGAAGAATTGTTCTCCACTCTAAGGTATTGTTCAAAAAAAAAAAAAAAAAGTGTGCGAGGGAGGGGGGGAGGGATACAAAAAGGAGTGCGGTGAAAGGTGCGTGTCAGAGTGAAGACGTTCTCTCCCTCTCCTTTCGGTTTTATCCCCCTCGGAAAGTGGGTATGAGGAGGGGACTGTCAGCATCACAAAGATAAAGTGACTGTTGGCCACACTTTGCTGAGCCTGCCCTCCCTTTGTGTATGTTGTTGTGTCTTGTTGCCTTTCTTTCCCTTCTATCTCTCAGCTCTTTGTCTCCATCTCGCGCCCTGCTCGCTTTACCTTGTAGCCAAAGCTTTTCAAGCTGCCAGTTCGTCTCTGGGCATCCTGGAGGCACAGCAGAGCCCACACGCATACACACACATACCCTAAGAAGCACATACACAGACCCGACGTACAGCAGGGATTTGGATAATAACTGACTTTGTGTGTGTGTGTGTTTCTGTGTGTTTGTGAGCACATATATATTTTTTGAGTATTGCTTGTAGGTAGAGCCGTGCAGCTCTGAACAGCTGCTCAGATTAATTTCTTCTTCTCTGTATGAGTCACTTGTACTTATTGTCACCCGCATAACAACTTTGACCTAGAAAGAAGAGGAGACTGCGATGTCTGATGTGGTTAGAGTGGAGATTGATTTAACCGTTTCAATTTTGAGGATTATGGTGACTGTGTGCCGGAAACTAGGCCTCAGACCGTACGCCTCGCTGAGATTTCAGCCACATTCTTGATATGAGAAGCTGAGCACCAATGGTCAGCCGGCTGCAGGACCGGAGGGGGGGGACGGTAAACGCGCACGTAGGCCACACATGCTTGGAAACAAACTCGCGCACAGTGGAGGAAAGAGCCGAGGCAGAGACAGACAAAGAAGGTGGAGAAGCGGCCAAGAGAAGCAAGAGATCTTCTCCCTGGCGTAGACAGGGAAGGAGAATCTGGAGGGGAGGAGAAGGGGGCAGGGCTGGGACTATTAGGGGTCATGTACCCGTGGAACGCAGCTCCAGCAGGGCCGGAGGAGACGGGAGCCAAGGCAGGAGTCCTGGGCCCAGGGCTCTCTCTCCTCCAGCAGGTGGGCTGCTGGCCCCTCAATCTGAGCAGCTGGGTGAGTAACGGCACGGCTCTCCCCTCGTCTTTACCGCCTCTCACATTCCGACAGGTTGTTGTTGCGGTGGAGGGAACAGATATTTGGACGGAGAGAGTCGCGGACATCTGATAAAACTCTCTGCAAAAGTTTTGTTTACGTGTGCTCAGTGCTTAAATCCCTGAGAGGCCTGAATAATAAAGGCCGCGACTGCGCTCCGAGATTGATTTTAAAGACAGTGAAAAGATGAGTGCCTTTTTTTTTTTTTTTTTTCTCCCCCCAAAATGAGAGGAGAATTATTTTCTCAACAAAAACAGAATTCGAGGGGGCTTGCGTCTTAACCATAAAACGTAAAATAGGATTTCGGTCCCCTCAGTGTTGGCTTTCGCTTTTCGCTTTCAGATGAAATTCTGGGGGGTTGATTGCATTTCAAAAGGCAAATTCAGTCTGGCTCTTAACGCTGTTATACAATATTACCTCTTGGAGAAGCCCCTTTAACTCAGGTACGAGAGCTCAAGAGGCTGTTTACGTTCAGCACACGTGTCTTAAATGGAGATTTGTCTTGAATACAGAACACAACCGTTGCCACCAAACAGCACTTCGTATTTAAACTATTTCTGCGCGCAGCCGTATTTATCTGTGACATACCAGGACGTGTCCTTTCTTCCATTCTATTTGATGTGCCGACTATCAAAGATGGGAAGCGAAAATAAACGGCGACGAACGACTTGAGTACCAGCGAAGAGAGCGGCAGGATGGGGAGCAAAGGCTCTGGCCCACATAATATTTTTGTTCCGTGCTGTGATCAAGCAGTCAGCATGTCACTGCAGCAAAGTGAATAGATTAACTTTTAAATATACTATGGTCTCGGGAGCCCCGTCTGCCCTCGGAGATGCATCTTCACTGCAAGAGAAAACTGATCAACACCTCCATATCTGCTCTTGAAATCCCTTTGCTCCCCTGCAATTCCCAGGTTCTCTATATTGTGCTGTTTTTTTCCCCCACTAATCATTAACCGAGAAATATTAATTCTGAAATATAAGTGTGGTGTGGTAGACGATCTGGGCTCTGATAAGCCTTTAATTTGTCAGAGAATTTCATATTCCATCACTGTTAATCTCTGAGTGTTCCTTTAGATTGTCGGTTGGAATCTGAGGATTGATTTTTCTGAGGGCTAATAGTGTGTGTATGCGTGAGCGCTGGTTTGGTGCGATACTAGGAGACGAGGATCTTTGGCCTGGAGGGGGCACTCTGTTCCTCCTATAGGGAAAAAAAAAGCAGTTGCGGTTATAAACATGTTTCAACAAGTCAAAAATGAAATGCTATAAGATGATTGACTGGATGGGTTCCAGGGCAATTGATGTTTTGCTCAAACCAACACACACACACACACACACACAGGAATATGTGTGCCCAGTTTCTGACACTTTCTCCAGCATTTGTGTTGAGTTTTTTGGGGTTTTTTCCTCAGTTGATGTGCCTTGGATGTGGGCCACTTGCATGCTCCGACAGATTTTTCTGCTTGCTGTGGAATTTGGAGGTCTGAGAGGACCCTCCATCCATCACCACACTGTCATCTTCATGTCTTTCTCCTCCATTGCTGGCTTCCCTTCCCTTCCCTTCCCTTCCCCTGCCCTGGCCTCACTACAGCTCATTAGCACCCTGTGAGCTGTTGTGACAACTCATCATATCATGACATAAAGCAGAGAGACAGAGGCTCCAGCCCCCACACCCAGCCTCCCCCTGGGCCTGCAAGGTCACCACCTTTACATTTAGGGCTCAAATTGGCCCTGCGAGGTGCCACCAGGCGGAAATGCAAGGCCAACAGCTTTTTCCTGTCCGGCCTCCACCTCTTCGTCTTTCCCCCTAGCTTTGTTTCACTCTGTCCTGCTGTCACTCTCTCAACCCCTCAGCCTCCCCCTCAACCCCGACACCCCCCCCTCTCTCCAGAGATCTTAGAAAAGCTCTTTTATTTGTCCAAGTTGCAAAAGGTTCTCTTACCAGTTAGTATAGAAAACATTTTACTTTCAAGACATCTTGGTTGCAACCTGCTGAGCTACATTGTGGGAGGCGTGTAGACTAAAGCATGATTTTTTTTGTGTGGCTTTTTTTTTTTTTTTTTTTTTTAAATATAATTAGAAATACTGGCATAAAAGTATTGCAGAGAATTACAATTGTATCGCATGTTAGCGGCGAGGCTATCAATATATAGAATAGGTGGAAAAGAAGAGAGCCGAGACGATATTAGCAACATCGGCAAAGGAGGGGAATGTTTCGTTTGTGTCTGCTCTTCTTGAATGCGCTCCCTGCACTTCACAGTGCTGGCCTTTCACAGCAGCAAGCGCCTTATGTGTCCTGGATATGGAAAGAGTCAGTGTGCTGCCTATTGATGTTTGTGCTCAGAGATTCTTCTGCCGGGTCTTATGAATGCAAAGTTTCTTTTTCAGGCTTGAGAATCAGAGCGATGACTACAGAGCAACTTTTCTTCTGCTACATTTGTTTGTTGTAATGACGGAGGAGGTGGTGGGAAGGATGCAAACCAGTGGGGGTGTCGGGGCAGGAAGCGTTCTTTATTTTCCCCTGGCTTTTGTAAAGAGCAGAGCCTCCCACGTTGCACGCTTTTGTTTCTCTGAATCTCTGTGGGGGTCTGCGTGGCTTAAGAGCGGCCTGTCGAACTGCTCCTGGACTTGTATTGTCCCACATTGGGCGCAGGGTGGGACAGGTGCTGTTGGCCTTTTTTTTTTTTTTCTTTTTTTTTTTTTTTTGCAGGGACCACCAGGTCCTGCCTTGACGTCAGTGGTCAAATGCGATCAGATGGCGTGTTAAAATGAGCAGGGCATCGTTTGTTTGGAGTATAAGTAAAAGCAGGTAACTCCGAAGCCAGCGTTGGCAAAAATATCAGGTTTATTAGCAAAACTTCTTTTCGCAAAGTCCTGTTGTTTACACATTCAGCCATATTTGAGCTGTAGATGCTGCCGAGTTGAGCAGCTGCTCGCCTTAAAGATCCGGACGGCTCCGCCACTTGTGAAGTTATTTCGGAGACTTGAAAGTGGTAGTTGGCGGCAGCAATGCTAAACAATTTTCTATTGGTCAATCTGAAGTAAGTAACCTAATCTTGTATAGAGAGTGAAATTTTGGCCACATCGTCTCCTCTGAGTCTACTCTGGAGTCCCGACCGTTGCTGTTTGCCTTGCTTTCGAGGAAGAACGGGCACTTTTCAACCTCAAGTGATGTAGAACGGCTGCATTGGAGCTCTCTCTGTTATTCCCTCCTTCTCTAAGCCACATATACACACCCTGTGTGACGCCCTCTGTCTAAATGTGGACTCAGTGGTTGGACATTTTGAACTGTCTCCTCAATGGCTGAGGCCCCTGGACAAAAGAATTCATTTTAATGGCCACTAAAGCTTCTCAGCACCGAGAGATGAAGGATTGACAACATTCTTTCACATCATTACCCCAGGGAGGAGCAAGGAGTTATGGAGGAGGAGGTTAGGAGGTGAAGACAGCAGTGGCACAAGAGAGGGAGGAACACAGAACCACCTTCTATAGCATTCGGCTGCAGAATCATCAATTGTCACAACCCCCCCCCCATCTAAATCCTGTGTCTAAATCTGAGTCGTTTTATCTTATTTTATTTATTTATTTTTTTTTTTACACCAGTTCTTTTTTTTTTTTTTTATCTATTCTACATGTGCAGATCAGATCGGGAGCCTCCACACAGCGAGGAGGTTTATGTTTCTTTTTAATGAATCCCCGTCCACCCACCCCCTACACGCAAACACACATACACCCCCCACCCCCCCAAGCCCGCTCTCCTCCTCGCCTCCATAGCCTTTTCAGCTCAGGGCTGTGAATGAGTCCCAAGAGTCTCCCTGAACTCCCTGGAGTTCTGCTGGGGTTCATTAATCTTTCATTGGGACCACGGCAATAGGGATTGCCCCCCCCGCCCCCCACCCCCCCCACTTCCCCGCTACCGCAGGATTTAGGTCTAGGTGGCCAAGCTTGCGCGGGGCTGTACAGATGGACAAATTCAAGTGCACTGAGGCTTTTTAGCAAGTGTCTCTAAATGGACCTTGAGTCTATTTGGCCTAAAATTACCTAGATCATTAGCTTGTTGCATTTGTTGTGCACTACCTCCAAGGCTTTTTATTTGCTTTGCCAATGAGCATTGGGCAACGACTCATGTTTGCCCCCCCCTGCCAATGCCTAGTCCCATTTATGTTTAGACTATTAGAATGCTCCACGGTAGTTTTTTTTTTTGTTTGTTTGTTTGTTTTTTATAACTTGTGTGGTTTTAAGTCACTAATGAGGGTGTATGGCCTATGAGATAGAGTGTCCCACCCCCCCCCCCCGCCCCCGAACGTATCAACCATGTTATGATAAGCCTGATTAGTGCTGCTTCTTTGACTGCCGAGGGCAGGATAAGGATGTGTGGGTAAAGAGGCGAGAGCAGCCTCTTCCCCCAGCGCTGCTCTAATCTGGTTATCTTGTGGTCGGGGGACTGCGTGTGTGTTAGTGTCTGTGTCGGGCCTGGTCTGATGAAGACAGGCTGAGCTCCGGTTAACTCAAGGGGCCCACGGCAGCACACCCCTAAAGCTCCACTGTAATCTTTGGTAATTGAAAAAAGGGGGCCTGCACCACTTAGGCGCACAAAGAGAAGATTACATAGCTAAAACTAATTTGGCAAAAATGCAGAAATGGATTTTCAGCCCCACCTCCTCGCTTCTAACCCTTTTATCGCAATACACCCCTACCCTTCATGAACTGGACCCTGAGGGGAATAGATGAGGCAAAGGGGAGAACAGGAGGAGGGCAGCCGAGACGAGCAGGAGCTGGCTGGATCTGCTAATGGCTCTAGATTTGCACGCGCAGCCTTGATTTTGTGGTTTACACATGATCGATTACTTCACTGCAGCTGTGGTTAAAAAGTGCCTCATCACACATCAGGCCCAAATGTGAGCTGGCACCCCTCAAAGCCACATAGATTGGGTTACCAGATTCCAGAGTGACACCACAGAAGTGTTTTTAATTACAAACCACATTATTTTCGCTGTGGCTTAGTGGTTTGGCACCTTGAGGATACCCAGAATTCTGTAGCTCCTGTTTCCGAGAGCCTGCTGTAATTGTGTGGCAAGATCCTTAAAGATCCCTTTACTCAGATATTAATGCATTTTGTTTCCCCTTTCTCTTTCTTTCAGTCTAATAAGGTTCCAGTGGTACAGCACCCTCACCATGTGCACCCTCTCACACCTCTGATCACATACAGCAATGAGCACTTCACACCGGGGAACCCACCACCGCACCTACAGACAGACGTGGATCCCAAAACAGGTAAACTGTCATTCCTCTCCTTTAGAGTTTGAGATTTTCACTCGAACCAGAGCAAACACGCTACTCGATAGTAGCTAAAGACAGCGTTAGAAGTGTTTTTTAAGCATGTCAGAAACTTCTGAACACAGAAGCAGCTTAGATGAGCCATGTCACATCTTTACACTGATGGGTGTGTAATTGTTATATTATGCCCTACTGCCACAGCTCAGATATGCTCAGATATTCAGAGACATGTTTGTCTAGATGGCGTCTGTCTGTCTGTCTGTAGCCACCTTGTATGTACACAAGATTAGAAACCAGAATACAGTGCTCACATTTGCTGTTAACAATAACAGCTGTTGCGTAAGAGTGACTGTATCGTTCTCTTTAGTTCTCTTTTTATTCCGGTGCTTATATTGTAACCTCGGAACTGATGAGGGCTTTTTACTGCTATATTGGGATAAACTGTAGCACGTCTGTGCTCACGTGCTACTGATTGATTTAGTTAACATGGTAAAGAACAGTTTGACGTTAAAAGAAAAATGGAATTTAACAAACGTCCACGGCCGATGTCGGTTTGCTAAGGCTTAAAACAATACAGCCTCTTTGGATGGAGCTCCTCACTTCCAAACACCGGAGATCAGCGCATCCATGCACAGGAGGCCTCATGGCTGCCTGTTTGCAAAGGTGGCTTAATCACACTGAAACAGGGAGGGATGAGCTCTTGGAGAACGTTGGTTCCTTATCCTGCTCATTCAAAGCATCCACTTTTAGCAGTTATGTCTCTCAGATATTTTTAGGAAATTATTTTGAATTCCGAGAACATCTTGATCCAGCACTTTTGTTAGTCATCATTCAGCCCACCACTTTCAGCTTCATGTGTTTTCAGTGGAGGGAATAATTTCATGGTTTCCGTTGGGTTTTCCTGTATTCAGTCAGTCTGTTAGGTAATAATGCTGGTCTTTACAAAGGGGAAATAATGTGCAAGTTGCTGTTTAATCCAGTGCTTAATGGGGGTTGCCTAATGGGGCTCAGTGTTTAATTAATTAATGAGGTTTATTAGTTCTTTAGTGCTGGGTGCTGATGGGATAATGTTCCTTTTTAATAAACCCAGGCTTTGTTAAGACACTGCACAACTTGCACAAAAATTGCCAGGCAGCTTTTTGTTTGTTGGCATTAAAATCGCTCTCCAAAAGTCCAGCATTTAACCTGGATTAACTGAAGACTTTGGGTGTAACTAATAATACGGAGCAAGAGCTGAGGGTCTGATCTGATGGAGACAACAAAGAAACGTGTCTAGACCCTGAACACGCAACTTTAAGAGTGAATTCAATATTTGATTTTCATCTCTCTTATTGCATTGCTGATTTTGGTTTATTTACGTTAGGCAGGTGGTATTTCATTTCCATACAGCCAATATTCAGGATAAATCAGAGAGAAGCAACCTGTAGTCACACAGAAGCAGCTCTCTGATCACACTGAAGGCTTTAATTATATCGCTGTGTTTTGTTAACTTCTAAACCCTCATCATTTTATATCATTAGAGCTGAATCAGTAGACAAATGCGACAAGAATCGTGTTGGTGTTTTCTCCTCACCTCTCTCGCCTCTGCCTCTTGTAACACATTGTGCCGCCACCGCCGCCGCCTCAAAGGCCTTTGATCAGGAAGTGTGATTTAGAACTGTGTATATGCGAGCAACAAGCCCTCATCCTCCTCCTCTTCCTCCCATCTGTACTCCTGTGATGTGTGCCCCATTCAGATGTGAAAGTCTCAGCAAAGAAAGAAAGAATTCAGCGCTAACAAAGATTTGGTTCCCGCTCTCTCATCTTTGTCATCATCGTGTCCATCCACCTCCTCTGTACTCCTGTCATCTTTCTTCCACAGGAATTCCAAGGCCTCCACATCCTCCAGATATATCTCCTTATTACCCACTGTCACCTGGCACTGTCGGCCAAATCCCCCATCCGTTAGGATGGCTAGTACCACAGTAAGCTAAACAATTATTACTACTCTTTTTGTCTTAAAGGTGTTATGAAAAGCTGAGTATCGTCTGCATATTGCTGTATTGTTTTGGTTCTCTAGTCGAAAGGATGTGTTTGTACAGTGTTGTGCAAGCAACGGCAACTGTCTGTCTCCCCGTGGTCTTCTCAGACAAACCTGGTGCGAGAACCTCCTGTCACATCATTGCTCTTGGAGCTCAGCAGCCCAACAATGGCTTCCTCAGACCCTCGCCAACCTCAGCCTGCTACTTTGTGGCATATACTATTTTGCATGTCTACGTCTGGTCCAATTAGAGCAATGAACTGTGATTGCCCGTATTTTACCCATAATTCCACAAGGGGTCCTTCCCTTGGTAACTCTTGTCAACACTTGTTAATATGACAAAAGGCTACAAATTAAGCTCTGTTAATTTAATGTTTTCTCACCGCGATCTAAATACCGAGAGAGGCCCTGAGCGCAGCCATGGCGCCCTTTGATTTGCTGCACTTTATTTTGGTATAAATTTACATTCATTATTGTTTGTCTTTGAATGTGTAGACCTCAATTAGCGTGATGGCTCCATTAAAGAGACCCGCGCTTCGTCTTTAATTATCACAACAAAACACCTAGTTCCAGCTTGGGGAGGAACACGGCCCCACTCTGTCGACACCGAGTGAAGGGTTATGAAATTTAATTAGCCATTGCTATCAAGATTTGTGGCATTCAAATTGTTTGGAGTTTTCCTCCCTTTGATCTGCGCTCCGCAATCCCCTAGATTTTTGTCCTGATCAAATGAGAATAAAGAGGCCCACGGTGGGGAGAGGAGAGAGACAGGAGCCTTTTACCTTCTTCTCTCCCGTCAACCTCGCTCCTTTACCTATTTGCCTTTCTTCTTTTCTTCCCCTTTTCTAGGCAAGGTCAACCTGTTTATCCAATCACAACAGGGGGGTTTAGACATCCCTACCCAACTGCGCTCACTGTCAACGCATCCATGTCAAGGTGAGTTGAGCCTTAGGAAATACACACACGCACACACACTACTGCATGTTTTGTATTGGGGGTGGTGGCAGAGCACAGGCGACACACACACACACACACACACACACAAACACACACATCCGGAGACACTTGGAAGCAACTTCTCCCTGAAGGAGAAGCGCTCCCGCTCCCCATCTCTGTGTTCAAAAGGCCAATTCTCTTGCGATGGGCTCCAGCGAGCATGCTCAAATATTAATTATATTTATCATTTTCTAATGAGGCCCCCGAAGAACATTTACCCCCACCCCCCCCCCCACCCCCACCCGCATGTCAGGCTGCTCTGAAATGAGCGGGGGCATGTTCTTGCTGTGAGTGTGAACAGCCAGACAGATAAACAAACACAGCACCACTTTGAAGGGAACTCGCTGATGTGAAGCCGGGCCCTGACACTTGGCTCGTGCATCTCTACACCCCATTAGGGCCAGTTTAAACTCTGCTGTAGACATTAGTGCACCCATGGGGGGTGTATTTGTTGCCATCTTGTGTAGATGCATGTGTGTTTGTTAGTGGAATTACTTATTCCTTTGAGGAATAGGGACTAAGAATCTGGAATATTGCTGAGAAGTGAAAATAATTTAATTTAAAACTAAAAGCCTCTAAATTTGTTGGTCTGGAGGGGCCAGAATGCAACCACACAAAAATCAAAGCTTTGCTACTCCACTGTGTCTCCTTTTTCTCCTCCTCTTCTTCCTCCTCCTCCTCCTGCACCATGTGGGACCTCAGGGACGGTGGGGGGGCCTGCTTTACAGTCTAGGGACAAAAACTAGCGTTAGTTTAATTACAGCCTGATTGGGAAAGCAGCCTCTGAGGGTGGCAGTTTTAGACCTCTCTGACACTGATGGATTACAGTTCCTTTTCCCCCCCCCCGATTAACATCTCCCTGCTTTTCGCTCAGATTTGCCCCTTACATCTCAGGTGCAAACGGGTCAAACGGGTGATCTGTCCAAACATCTGGCAGCAGAATTCAGACAACCCGGGTTTTAAGTGACTGCTAATTCGGCTCCTTAATGACAGCCTCTACATTATGATGATCTTATTTCCAGCACAGCTAACTGAATATACTGGCCGGGGTGTAGAGGGGGGACTAGCTATGGGGAAGAGCTAATGCACTGTGATTAGGGCCCTAATTGAATTAGTATAACTGAATAGATGGAGTGCTCTGGGAGATCTCTGGAAAATGGGAGGGTTTAACACATCACCCAAAAAGACAGCCCCCCCATCCCCCCGCCTTCATGAAGAGAAGACATCCTAAATTGTGACTTTGAGGGAATGAATAAAAATAAGTCTAATTGTATCAGCAGGGCCACAGCCTTTCATACAGCCTGCAGCCAGTTGTTTTTTTTTTTTTTTTTATTTAAAGAATGGACCAGGCTGCAGCACGAACGCAGACAGTTTGTAGCAGTCGGGCGAATGAAAGTGAAAGACATCCTGGCCTTGTAGTCTTGTCAGGGGCCACTTCTTTGCAGGAGCGCACTGTTTCACTTTTGCTCCTCCCATGTGCCATAGCCTGGGCTGAATTAGGATGCTGGGGATGAAGCTGGTACCGCGTGATCACCTTACACGTAGGGGCTGTTAAAAAATGCATTCTCGTTTGGAAGGGAGGAGAAAGCCAAGGGGAGCTGAGGCGGTCAGTGGAACAAATGAAAGACATTATTTAGATAATGGGTTTGGAGCCAGTGAGGGTCCCCCTACATTGTGTGTGTATGAGACAGGTGAGGAAATGTGAAGGCCCCCTTGTGCTTAAACTTGCCCTTTGATATGTTCTCCCATCATCCTGCTGCCTGTCTTTTTCCTTCGGATCGAGAGAAACGCACCAACCTGGTCATTATACATTAAACAGGCACGGGGCTACTGCATCACACTGGCAATTAAATGGCGCCGGCTGACACGATGCTTGCTGCACCAGTGACCCCCCCACCCCCCACCCACCCCTCACCGCCAGCCATCCTTACCTTTCAGATTGAGACGTAGAAGCCCCGGGGTTTGGGTAGTGGGCGGTTGGGGCGGGGGAGCCTTACCGCGTCTCCCTCTCTGTGTTGGTTAAATTGGTCCAAGGCGCAGCTTTCTGCTGATGAGCTTGGATGATGATGATGATGAGGAGGAGGAGGAGGATGCCCCTGTGCTTCAAAGGGATGGCCGTCATGTTTAAACCATAACCTGGGCCGTGCGGTGGCAGCAGCAGCAAGAGGAGGAGGAGGGGGAGGGAGGAAGGAAGGAAGGAAAGGAGCATGGAGAAGGTGAGGGGACAGGGAGGAAAAGAGAAGTAGTAGTAGGGGGAAAAAAAGTAGATCTTGAAACAGTGGAAATTTTTTACAAGTGCACAAAGAGAGAGAGAGAGAGAGAGAAAGGAGGATGGGTGAACGTGTGACTGAGGAAGACACAGCAGCCCTAATGATGGGTGATACGCAGCAACCGCGGCTGAGCTCCCCATCAACGGATGACATGGCACAAACACCCATGTCAGTGATGAAGAGGAGAGGAGAGGGAAAAAAAATGGAAAGAGTTTGAGGGGGAGCGCACTGGCACTCCCCTGAGATGGCCTCCAACAGAAAGTAGTTGTTCCTGGCGAGTTTATCCTCATCATTATATTCTGGCTCGGAGCCATGCAGCCAGACACAGTCGGATAATGAGCTGCTTTAAAAAAAAAAGAAAAAAAAAAAAGAATTATTCCTTTTTTCCTCTTCCTTCATCCTCCTCTTACATGTGTGTGGTCATGTGGCGTTCGGACTGTAAACATGCAGTTAGGACAGCATGTTCACTCATTCAGATGTTTCAACTTAAATAATTAGCGTCATTCATTGGAACAGACGCTACAGCCACCTCCTCTGGCTGGCTGTTTTGTGTCCGGGCTTACTTTTTTTTTTAACTATAAATAAAGGGATTCTGAACCATGGAACAGTGGGAGATAATGAAATGATGATGGGGGGGGGGGTGGGGGACAAAGATAAAAAAATGTCAGTGCTGCTGACAGTGCTGATTTTGCATAAAAGAATAGGGGGGAGACCAAATAGAGACCCCCCATACCTGAAGTGAAGATACTTTGATAAACCATTTTAATCTAGTTTGCAATATTTCTTGATAAGAGATACGAGTTCCCCCAAACCTGACATTTTCATATCAATGAAATCAAAAAAAAAAGAAACCACTCCAAATACTACGAGGAATTAAAGTAATGGCCGTTGGAAACCTCTTCCTGAGCTTCTGAAGGCGACAGCAGCTAATCCAGGCGCAAACGCCTTCCTCCAAACCTGAATGTGAAGGGGTGCACGTGCTTAATCAGCACTGATAGGAGTCTGCAGTGACTATCATCAGAGCTCAGGGTACAACAGGCCCTCAAAGAAACATTATTAAACCTACTATGTGCTTTGCTGCCTGCATTCAACACTCAAGGGTTTAGTTTCTCTGCTCAAAATGACATTCAAGAGATTTGTACTTGCACGTTGTGTAGAGTTTTATGCGTTGGATTCTGTAATGAAATAACATTGACCCCGTTACTCGTTTTGAGTTGAGTAAAATGTTCAAACTGTTTGAGAGTAATAATGATGAATTTAGCTCGGCACAGTTTTTAATGGATGTTTTGTATGTGTAATTATGTCTTCTTGTGACTGAAGGACGGTTTAATTTCAGAAATGAAAGACGGTGCCTTTAGTCTTGCGTTTACATGTGCTTCATCTTCTCATTTCACCTGTGTCCATTCTGACGATTTACACAGTCTTCTGTCCTCTAGGTTCCCCCCACACATGGTGCCCCCCCACCACAGTTTGCACACCACGGGCATCCCACACCCAGCCATCGTCACACCCAACGTCAAGCAGGAATCCACCCACAGTGACATCAACTCCCTCAACAGCTCGTGAGTAGCCTGAACCCAAACCGCCGCTTCGGTCTCGGCAAAGGCGGCCGGCCCCATGCCTCATCTTCCTGCCCTCTTGTCCTCCACAGGAAGCAGTCAGATTCCAAGAAGGAACCGGAGAAAAAGAAAGAGGTGCACATAAAGAAGCCTCTGAACGCCTTCATGCTCTACATGAAGGAAATGCGGGCCAAGGTGGTGGCGGAGTGTACGCTGAAGGAAAGCGCCGCCATCAACCAGATCCTTGGGCGGAGGGTAAGATACGAGCAGGATCTCGGCAGTGAAGGAGCCGCTCGGCCGATTGGAGCCCTAAACCGACTTATCTAAACATGTTTCTGCATGTTGTTCCTGCAGTGGCACGCCCTATCACGGGAGGAGCAGGCCAAGTACTACGAGCTGGCCAGGAAAGAGCGACAGCTTCACATGCAGCTGTACCCAGGCTGGTCAGCACGAGACAACTATGTAAGTTTTTAAGTTTACAAGTTTTAACAGCCTGTTCTCTCCCGCCCCCCACCCCCATTCATTAGGTGACCCTATCGGGATGATCACTCGGCAATTTTCACACCACCTTTCCTCCCTGTAGATTTTTACAGACATGTGTCTTTTTGAAAGTGTGGCCATGATGTAAACGTGCACGTCTTCGCACCCTGGACAGTGTTCCAACAGACAGGCGCGGAAATTCTCTTCACATTTTATCCCATTTTGGGTTTATCAGGCTCACCAGACTCTTCCACGAACAGCCTCAGAGAAATCCGTCTCCCAAACCAGAAGCTCGTCAAAAAAATGCCGAGATGCTCAAAGAGCTGAGGAAAATAATAAAAAAAAAAGAAATTACAGAAAAAGAAGAGAGATCAGAAAAATACAGAAAAAAAGGAGAAGAGGAGGCGGAGGGAGAGGGAGAGTTCTAGTCTGGCCTGCAGTGGCTGTAACAAACCGGAGGGCAGAGATGAGGGGGGGAAAAAGGCAGATAAAGAATGAATAAATAAATAAGTAAACACAAAGATGAGATCTCTGTTTCATGTTTTGGGCATTCTGCAGTATAATAACTAAGGTTCCTGTCTGTGGCTATTTTTTTTCTTTCTATTTTTTGTCGGCTAACCAACAGGGGAAAAGGAAGAAGAGAAAAAGGGAAAAGCAGCAGCAAGCAGAGGGCAATGGTAAGTGAGCTGCAATTATCTCTCATATTAGAAGAACCCCATCATGTGTCAGGCAGATGTGACGTTTTGCGAGATAAAAGTCAAGCTATTTTTCTGTTATAGTTCTTTTGTGAGTGTGTGTTATTGTGCCTGCCTTTTTTTTTTTCTTTTCTTTTCTCTTTTGGTATAGCTATGCTACTCAATGCAATATTTAAATGGTAGAGTTGCCTGTTAGACCCCCCCCCCCCCCCACCGTTTCCCCACCCTTCCCATTTTCCCCTAGCCTTCCCTAGCTAATAACAACTGAATATGCATGACCCTCCACTTCTCCTCACCTCCCCTCCTGACACCCCCTCCTCCCCACCCACCCACTTTTGCCCCTTAGCATTGTGGTATTGTGATACGTAGGTTTGGAGAATGTGAAGTTGAAGCATTAACTTTGCCAGTGTTGTGTGCGTGGCCCTGTTTTATAATGCCTGTGCCCTGCAGATAGATCACACTATGTGTATGTGCGCGTGTGTGTGTGTGTGTGCGCGTGAGCTTGCTTGCCTGGCTGCCCCTCGCTTGCTTTTATGCATGCTTTTATATCAACATAAGACAAATCCTCTTCATCTTCAAATTAAGGAGGTTTGCTGTTTCCGTGATTGCTCTCCTTCCATTCTCATGATTCATTGATTGTGTTGTGAGGAAATATGGCAACTTGTTATCATGTATTTAGCGCTCGTTTGGTGACGGATCTCTTCTTGAAGGCCTTTCTATTTGTTCTTTTTTTTCAGAACACAGAGAATATTTTCCAAACCCTTGCCTTTCACTCCCTCCGATTACAGGTGCTAATGACATTTTGAGTATTAAATTACTAACATGTTTATTTTTCTTTTATATCTACATATAATGTACATTTATCAGTGAATGTTCATTATTAGGGTAGATTTAACGTAAAATTCCTGCACTTTGAAAGATGCTTTTTTTTTCACTGTTTGCTGCTTTCTCTTCTTTAAATGTTTCAATTATATATTTTATATAACTTCACTCTAGCTTATATTTCATTTACCTCCATTTATTCATGCTTCTGTTTAGCATTAAAGCATTTTCTCTAATTGAGCGTAATCACTATGCAAGTCTTGAGAACTTGATGATATAGAAGATGGAGTTTTATTTTGGAGTATGACCTGAAAATAACAATGTCAGGGTAAACCTCCTTAATCTATATGCTTCAGTAGTTGCGCTTGAGCATCTTCTATAGGCTAGCATGAGTTCGGCCTACTTCCCCTTTAAAACGGCGACTGCTCAAACCAGACGTGGACTCAAACAGCACCGCAGTGGCTCGTCTCTCTGCTGCTCTACCTACTCGTAATGGCGCTATTGCTGGTCAGAGCTTAGCAGCTGATGGCGGACAGTCATCCGTTTGATGTCCGGGCTCTTGAGCAGGTTCCTTCTTCAGGTTCCAGCCTTTTTTGAATCCTCTCCCTGGCTAAAACTAACTCGCCACAGTGCTATTTTAGCAGTCTGCTACCGCAGCTCAGTCCTTGACCTTTACCTTTACCATCACTTCCAGCAGCAAAATAATCCTATCCGCATTTGCTTTATTTATAGCAACTGAAATCACGCAGCGCTTCTTTTTTCAGCTTTGGCTGCAGTTATAATTTAGATTAAATAGACTAAAAGCAACTGCCTCTACATTAACTTGTTAATTTGCACGTGTTTGCGTTTCACTAATGTCTAAAACACACTTCTGTTCATTTCTGTGTTTAAAGGCACATTAAGAATGGCTTTAAGTGGGAGGATAACTTGCATAATCATCCACTGCCGAGCTTCATAGATTCACTGTTACCTGTTTTTTTTTTTTTTCTCTCTCTCTCTCCTTATTTCTCTCCTCTTTTGGATTTCTGTTGCTTATGGTTTTGGTTCTATTTCCTCTCTCTGCTGGCTTCCCCCTCCTTGTCGCGGCGTCAGACCTGAGCGCCCCTAAGAAGTGTCGAGCGCGCTTTGGGCTCGATCAACAGAATAACTGGTGTGGCCCGTGCAGGTGTGTATGGTGTGTGCTTGCACAGGCCAGGGCCAGGTGAAGGCTGGCTAACTGTACACTGAGACTTCCTCCCTTTGCTCTTCGCTGCTGCCTTTTCCTTCCTCTTCCCTTCCCTCTTGTCTGTCCCGCCAGGCTATCGTGACCTCTCAGCTTCCTCCAGCCATGTCCTGCCGGTCTATCTCTAGGTTCTCACTCTGTGAATTATTTTTATTTTTTTTTTTACTTCTTTTTGGGGAAGAAGGGTTTTAACAGCGTATGCCAGAGCGTTTGTATGAATGGTGTCTGTGTGTTTAATATTTGGAAGGAGTTACAGGGGTTTTATTGCAGGATATCAGAAATCTTAAACTGGCAGGTTTGGGCTTGGAGGATCTGATGCCTGATGGCTTGGTCGTAATGATGGAGAATATCCCAGTGTTGCCAGCCTGAACCTAAGCCCTGGCCACATGTTTTTGTCTGTGCAATGACGTGTCCATTTTCTTTTCTTTTCTTTTTTGTTTTGTTGTCTCTGTGTGTGTGTTTGTGTCGACCTGTTCGGCTAACAGATGCAAATACCCCAAAGAAGTGTCGTGCCTTGTTCGGGCTTGACCAGCTGAGTTTATGGTGCAAACCATGCAGGTATAACTGCTGTAGAACCAATGGGAGGAAGACATCCGCAAAGAGCACCTTCTTCTCCTTGATTATTACACACTGTGCCTCTGTTCCATCAGTGTGGTAACAGATGGCAAACTCTTTTGCTCCATTTTCCACACTGAGGAACTTCCTGCTATAAATTCCTTCTCAGCAATTTTCCCTCGTATATCTTGGTCCAAGCCCAGTGGCAGAAAATGGATTTCCAAATGAGATGACCGAATATTTGATGGCAAAGGAAACAAGGTCGAGATTTCCCCATGTCATTTGGAACAGTCTTTCTAGCAGGCCGACTGGTGGAAATCCATTTTCTCCCCAGGCTGTGGCCGAGTCCCTTCCATCTTAACTGTTGTGTTTGTTCTAATTGGCGTCCTTTTTTTAAATAACACTGTAATGCTTAAAAATTTAGCCCTGCTTTCTGTGAGGGCCTGCTCAGTGACACTCTTTTCTGTGCCCTCTTCCTCCTCCTTCTCCACCTCCTCTTCCTCCAAACTCCTCTTCGATAACCCTTACTTAGTCCCTACCTGTTGTCTTTCTGTTCTGACACAAGCAGTCTTTGAATTGGAAATATTTTCATGGTAGGTATTTGTTTCTGCTACGTACTGATTCTTTGTGTCTGGCTCGCCCTGTCCTCTCAACTGCAACACATTGTTTGTTTCTCCACATTTCATCGGTTCTGATCATTTAACCGGTCCAAAACTTCGACTATTGTCTTAAAACCAACACCACACTCTCCCACGGCGCTCCCAGTGCTTCCACTCAGCTCTCCTATCTCCCTTCCCAGCTGACGCCCACAATATGAGAAATACTGCATTATTCCTTAAACAGTAAGAGAGGATCACGAGATCAGGATAAGCGCGATAATTTAGTCTTCGTCTTCGGAGTCGAGAGGTTAAAAGTTCTCTCTGGGCTCCATTTCCTAAAAGATGCATCTGGTGTAATTTCCCCCAAGACGAGGAAATCAATAACATACACAGGCACATACGATGAATCGATACGTCTGTTAAAAAATGGATATTAGCTCATTTGTTGCAGCTTGACAGACAGTTATCGAGAGCAAGACGTGTGTGTAGTAGCAAGATGATCCCCTCTTCCAGCCAGTCAATAGTCTGCAGCAGCCGGCGTGCTTGTAGAATGCAGTTCCGCCACACACTCCAGATTTCAGCTGTGTTGTAGTGTCTGGTGTTGTGTGCTTGTCCTGTTGAACTTAAGTGAAACCGCATGCCTCTCTTTCATCGTAGAAAGTGATCAAGGCTTCCTGAGTCCTTTCATGTGATGTGCTGATGTCCCTCTTCCTTTTCTTTTTCAGTTATCTGCTCTCTCTCTCTCTCTCTCTGTTCTCACTCATAGAGAATATTGCCCCTTTTAAATTAGTTTGATATAACAGCTTTTAGAATTATACGTTGCAAAACCCTCTTTATACAGGTTATTCCTCTCATTACACATCTGTGTCCGTCCCTGAGTCTTAAATGCTAAAAAATAACTCTGGCCTTCAGGCATTCTCCCAAATGGAGAGCCGAGAAAGGTCATTCTCGGGGTTACAGAGAAGCTGAGGTGTGCAGAGATTCCCCCTTAACCAAACCTGAGCACGCAGAAGAGTCACCACAGATCGCTCTAACACTCCCTCACTCTCCTCGCTCCCTCATCGGGGGTTCTGCCAAGTGCAAACGGGTCTGGCCTCCGGACTCAGCAGGCAAGGAAGAGAAGGAGGGTCCTGACCCCAGGCAGGAATGCATACACGATGCCCTGACCCCTCATGCGCGCACACAAACACACACACACACACACACACACACACACACACACACTTGTGTCTGTGGGGCAGAAAACAGGGCGGTGTGGATCTTGTTGACTCTTGCCTCGCATCCAAACTCCATCACCCCAGGAGACAAGATCCCAACCCAGATAGTGAAGAACGAGGTCCAGTAGCCTCACATTTCTGAATAAAGCGCTAATTCCTAGCTGTATCGCTGCTAATAAAAGGATTTGTTTTTTTATACAGGAGCAACATTACATCTCACATGCTTCATTTTATCCTCATTATGCTCATCTCTGTGCGCTTCTTTATAGCCCTGTTGTTTCCTTTCCACTCGTCTTCCCCCAGCTCTTTGCTTCATCGCTGTCCTGTCTGGTGGTTGTCTGTTCAGAACTCGATCAACCCGTCTTGTCATTCCTCTTAGCACACGATACGTGGAGCTATTTAAATGCACCTGATAACAATAAGTCGCCTGAACCGGTGATCATTTTCCACTGGATTTTGCTAATTAGCAAACAGGAAGTGACCCACCCATTGAGGTGGGGTTTTAAATTGCAAATTATGACATTTCGCTTCATTGTTTGAATAAAACCAAATGGTCTAAAATGGAACTTTTGAAAAAATATTGCTGTGATAAATGCCTGTAGCGGTCTGCAGCTTACAGCTGAGAACTGTGCCTGTGGAGTTTCCAGCAACCCGTCACTAGGGGGCAGCTCCATGCTTTGGCCTCCCTTCTTGGGAGCGCGTAAGATTTTTTTCTTTTATTCAATTTAAGGTGCATTTAAGGCAGCTGTGCTAAGAGGCGATACAGTTTGAAGATGTGAAGTTAAAAATGCTTTCCTCTCACTTTTTCCTCCAGGAGAAAAAAAAAGTGCATTCGCTACATCCAAGGTGAAGGCAGCTGTGCCAGTCCTCCCTCTACGGACGGAAGCTTACTAGACTCCCCCCCATCCTCCCCCTCCTCAGTGGTTCCCTCCCCCTCCCCAAAAGAGTCCAAACCTCAGACTGAACAAATGCAACCTCTCTCACTGACTATGAAACCGGCCCACCAGCCACTCCACCACCCGCACCTCCTGGCTGGGCCCACGCCATCCTTGGTTCAACTGGAAAACTCCGCTGCAGCTAGCAAAATGCCCGGCACCTCCTCCCACAACGGAGCCCTGGAACACGGCGACGTCTCGTCCTCGCGGCAGCGGGGCTCCACTGTGGTGCCCTCAATGGCCCGGCCATCAGCATCGCTGTGTCATTCCCAATCGCTTCTCCCCACGGCCCCTCAGCCTCTGTCGCTAGTGACCAAGTCTATAGAATAGTCAACCCTATTCTGTGCTCTTTTCTAGCTCTGCACTCACCTTTCTAAGCTCTCCCTCTGCTATATTTCACTTGACGTCAGATTCTTTTCTGTTTCTGTGCCGCGAGGCTTTGAAATTTTAGTTGTTTTATTAAAAGTTCATTGGTCAATATTTGACCCATCATTATCAAAAAAAAAAAAATCTAATTATTATAAAAAAAAAAAGAGATACGAGCTGTAGTATAGCTTTGTGAATCTGCCAAAATTTTTATGAATTTTGTTTTGTCTTTTTTTTTTTTTTTTTTTTTTTTTTTTTTTTTTTTTTTGTAGTGTCACACAGTGCAAACAGAAAAAAAATATTTAGTTCAACTTCAAAAATGTTTAAAAGACGGATATTAAGGCTAGGTTATTCAGTGAGCCCTTTTTCTCGAAAGAGTTGGTTCTTCTGGTTTATTTGTATTAAATACGAGCTTGCGAACCAATCAGTTGACATCTGTTGAAACTGTAGGAGGGCAACGAGGCTAGCGGTGGCACCGCTTTGAGGAACAACTTTAATTGTGATGTTACTTGTTCTTGTTCAAATGTACAGAATAATGGGGAGGGGGGAGTTACTGTGTTAAATATGCATTCTTCCACTGCGTTGTCTTTTTTTTTTTTTTTTTTTTCTTTGTTGTTTACCCTTGGGGCGGAGTCAGGCAAGTTGGGCGGGGTCAGTGGGAGGTCGGGGTGGGAGGGGTTAAGGGTTATTAAATTCAAAATGTCACAACGCTAGGACCAGTAGTATTTATTGCTTTAGAGATTGCTTGTTGTATCTTGTATGTGTCTCTTTTTCAAATTTGTTTTCTTAAACCATTGTACAAATATTTTTTCTTAAGGTAAGCGACTTATATATGAATGATCAATTTTTACAAGGAGGTTTTAAAAAGGCTGATTTGTTTTTTTTTTTTCTTTCCTTTTTGTCGTTTCCTTTCCTCACTGAAAACCTGGAATCCACCCAGATTACTGTGTAGATCTCATGAACAGAAGTATGCACAACTTCATTTCCAGAAATGCGTCTATAAGCCATTTTACAAAAAGAAGAAAAGAAAAACTTGAAACAGTAGACAGTGGGTACCGTCTTCAGTAGTCGGAAAAGTGTCTGAAGCCCTTCTTTTTTTCAATTGCACAGTCACATCTCAGACTGTAGATCCGTGTACAGATTTTCCGTGCCAAATTTTGTGATAATTCCCGCTGCCCCCTCTGAACCATTCTGTAGGGAATTTTTTGTTTGGTTTTGTTGTTTGTTTTTTAATTTGAAACCATTCTTTGCTGTGACGTTACATAGATTGCTATGTATGTAGTATAAATGTTGCTATAACAAATGTGTTTGGTAGCAAATTGTCAAATATTAAAATTTAAACTTAATAAAAAGGCGAACATCATACTGTATAAACCCACAAGGGCCAAATTATGTATATTAGGAGGTTCATAAAAAACTTTTAAATACAAAAAAAAAAAACACAAACTGCCACTTTTAAGTACACTACTACATATAGGTAGATAGAAAAAAATAGGCATGTTGATGTTGCAAGAGGCTGTAAAAAAAAGCTACAAGAGAATCATCCACTCGGTGCCATTGTAGTTGACATGACGCGACTGTAATCTGTCGATTTCTTCTCTGGTTTATTAAGATGCTAATGATAAATAGTTTGAATGTTTCCTTAACGGCTGTGATGTTCCTGTTCTATTTTATGCTCTTATTCTTTTGTTTGTTTGTTTTTCCTGTTATTTTAAATGGTTCCACAACCATGTTTTTTTGTAATGAATAAATGTTTATGCTGTACAGTCTCTGTAGCATGCAGTTCTGTATTAATAAAAGCAACTTAGTATGTGCACATCTCTGTCCCTCTTTCTCTGGAACGCACAGGGGCGCGTCCACCGCAAGCGAGGTGGCTCGTGGCTGCAGAGCGACGGCTTGACCTCGCGGATTCAAACAACGCTGAATCCAAAGCCAGCAACCCTGTAGTCAGACGCCATTCACGTTCCTCCAACAGTAACTTCAGCCACAGATTAATACTTAAACAAGAAACTCCAGGTTTCTCAGATGAGCTGTCACACGTTTTAAATCCACACATTTCAAGGTTTTTCTTAATGGGCAACTTTTCAACAGAAGTTACACCGCAGATGTGCAACACATCAGCTGAATACTTTAAAGGAGACACTTAATAAATTTATAAGCTCCCGGTGTTCATGTGTAGCTGTTGAGAATTCTTACAAAACTCCTGGATTATCTCCTTTGATTCAGATATACAGACTGAAGAACTCTCGCAGGCATGTGGAGACCATGTGCAAACGCCACATAGAAAGGCCCAGAGTCAGGAACCGAACCCAGGCAGTCGTCGCTCTAAGTTCATTGCACCATTTTACAACTTTGTAATGTTGGATCATCACTTCCAGAGCTGTGTTTTAGCACACAAGTTTATCTTGCAACGATGTCGTAGCACTTGGGGGAGCGGTTCAGAGAGCTCCTCCGTCAGAGAAGATCTCATCTTTAAGTTTAAGATGACTCATCTTAAGTCATCAGTGGTTCTTAACCTGGGTTCGATCGAACCCCAGGGGTTCGATGAGTAAGTCTCGGGGGTTCGGCGGAAATCAAGACACACACGCGACTCATATGATTCGCGATGACATGCTCAGTAGTCGACTCGTGACTGTTGTGATGGTACGTCGTGTGATTTCTTTCTTTTTTATACTTTAATCCCTTCATGCTGCCTATGTTGATCAAAAAAAAAGTGGTCGGACGAATGTGGACAATATGGATTCGCATGCATAACGGAACGTGATGGGAGTCAGCGTCCTAACTGCATGATTTGCAATGCCAAGTTGAGCAATTCGAGTGTAGCACAGGCAAAACTAAAGGAACACGTCCTTAAGCTGCATGGAGATGGGGAATACAAGAACACTCTTGCTGAATTTAAGTTGAAGAGAGCCAGATTCGATGAAAAGGCTACTCTGCCTGTTCTCGGCTTTGTACCCATCAACAAACCGATCCTCACAGCATCGTACGAAGTTGCTTACCTGGTCGCAAAGCAGGGCAAAGCACACACCATTGGCGAAACACTCATAAAACCAGCCGTGTTGAAGATGGCGAATATCAAGTTGAGTTATCCCAAATTCCTCTTTCAAATGACACCATCAGCGACAGAATAGAGGACACGAGCAAAGACATCTTGGCTCAAGTAGTTGCAGATCTGATTTCAAGCCCGGCAAAATTCAGCCTCCAACTTGACGAGACCACAGACGTTTCCAATCTAAGCCACATTAACCCAGGCTGATCGTGTTCATCAACTCCCGTAAAATACAGCGAGCACGATAGCGGCTATTGGAACCAACTCATTTGCTTCGAGGCCAAAGACACAGTGTGAATATATTAAGGGTAAACAATAGGAAAAAAAAAATAATGTAGTCAAACTCAAAGAAAAAAATGTGTCCCCACATTCAACCAAACCTGGGTCTCTGCTAATGTGATTAAGTTAATGATAAGGGATAATTAAATCATTTTTATAGGAAAATTCTCTATCCCATTGCTTCCATATATACTTGGAAGCAAAGCAGAGGTCAGAGGTCAAGATTAGCTCCTCCAGAGAGATTTAGCAGTTTACCTGCGACTAAAGTGCTTGTAGCTTTGCCTTATTGTACGGCGGCTTACTGTGAGCGCCACATGACATCATTCACCAATGCAGGACTGTTGGAAAGACATCCAGGCTGCTGGATGCTGCAGCATGGGCGTGCTTCCATTTTTCATCATCACTTCCTACAGCTACACATCTGTATGTGCACCACCGCTTACTATTTATGTCTCCGAATGTGCTTTCCATTCCTGCTTTACAAACAGCGCAGAGGCATCACAATACTGGGAAGCCGGTCGTGTTGTGTCGTCTGGGTCAGTCTGTGCTCGTGCGACCGCCTCAACGGCTCCGCGACAGATTTGCAAGAAAATAAATCGGTTTGTGACTGACAGCAGCATCTTACGGAGGCTAGAATTGATGTTTTATTCAGTAGACTTTTGCTGAATCCAGTGCAGATGAAGTACAGCATGTATGTTGTGTAGCACAAACAGGTCGTATTGCGCTGTAGAATACGGAGCAAACAAGAGTCAAGGGGGGAGGGTTCGGTAACGATCAAGCCAATGTGGGACTCATCTTTGTTATCTTTGAATGTACGCTATGTACACACAATGCATTTGTATGGGATATATCCTTGAACCATACAACTACTGCGATGTATAACATGCGAGAGTCCGTGATGCTGCTTCTACAATCTAAGGAGGAGAAAAAAGCGTTGTATACCTGAGCAAAGAAATTACATTTTTTTGATGTCAGCGTGGAGGAACATCATTGAAGGCCATTACCAGACGCAAGAACACATACCTGAAAAATGTGTACAACATTAAAATGTCCCTTAGATTACAAAAAAACAATGCGCAAAAAAATAAGCATCGTTCATCTGTTATTCTAAAAGAATTCTAACCCTAACCCTGATCACTGGGATGGAAATGAATGCTATGCAGCTTCATTTGTTGTCCTCTGTAATGACATTCCTCTTTTCACCCCAATTAGATTTAATAAGGAGGTAAATGGGATGAAAAGGTAAACGTCCAGTGTCTCGGCGAGAACATGCTCTCCAGTTGGACTGTGCCTCTCAAAGCAAAACAAGTTAAAGAAAAAATTGCTTTAAAAAACCGCCGTGACCTTCATAGTTTTGCCTTATGTGTCAGGATGAACGGGCATCAACTGATTCACCTCAGCATTGTAAGGGAAGGTCACCTCAGCAACTTGGAGAATTAGTAAAGGTGAGAAGTAAAACAGCACTAATCATGTCTGACGTTTAAAAAAAAAAAAAAAAAAAAAAGATTGTTTTGGAACTTGAAATAAATGTTGGTGACCGTGTTTGACTATCAACACTCTGTGGCAGTAGTCTGTGCTTTGCTCCCATTGTCATCAAAATTATGATGATACCCACTATATCTTACATATAACTCCTATATAACTAAAAAATTCAAGTGCTCACATCACATAGGGACAAAATATTCCCTTTTGAAGTTTTTGAAATAAAAACAATTTCTTCAATAACTGCCCTTGCTGTAGAGGGCACAGTGAAGCAAAGGCACTCTGAGAGAATTCCTTCCTCCTCCAATGTGAAGGAGTCGCTTTTATCTGGGCAATAAATTGGGGCAACAAACAGGGGAACAACAAAAGGGAAATTTTGGGAGATTTGCTCCACAAACACGTTCTCCAAGGGACTGTCCTGTGGCGTGGCAGTGAAAAGGCCATCTTCAATCAGAAAAGGTTTTGGATCCATTTCAGCTAGATTGTGTGTATTCCACTACAATAAGGTGCGGGGGTGGTCGAGGAAAGCGCTGATCAAGCAAAGAGAAAACATGGAAAAGCTACAGAGATGCATTTCAGTAATCAGACCAGAATAGCTCTTTATTTCTACCAAGGCTCTTTCTCATAAACCTTCAGTCCTTAAAATAATAAAATAAAATGCATAAATCTGATGCATGAAGCCAAAGATCACACAGTGCTGACTTCTGAGGGGGAAAATGGATGTAAATATCCAAAATGTCCTTCATTTTCATCAAACCACCAGGACAACCTGTCTGTCAAGGTCGTTACATCGGCGGTTGTTACATGATCATTTTGGCAGACCCTAACAGCACTGACACTATCCAGGAGATTTGGCCTAGATCTTGCATAACTGGATTGAGTTGGGGGGCACCCGATAGATGTTCTTCATCCATCCTGATCGCCATTTGCTTTTGGCTCTTGCCCCAAAATGATGGTCCTACTTTATTCATCTTTCATTTATTGACAACCAACAGTGTTGTTAACACCAGTGATATTAGTATTGTTTTCATGTCTTCCATCATCTTGTAGTCAGAGATAGCAAACACTTTACTGATCTTTATAAAAAGCCAGCATTGCAAAGGCAGCGCAGTTAAAAACGATCATGCGGCGAAAAAACACTTTAAAGGGAAAATCCTCTTAAAATCAGTGTTTACTCTCTGGACTAAAACCCTGCAGATGCGCTCATATGCTTCTCTGCTGGAGGACCATAAACATCACAGTCCATTGTTAAATACACTCCTGCATTATGCATTCACTTCCAGGCAAAGAAGGCACATCCACGTTTCAGCTCAATAGGCCTAAAAGTGATTATAGACTTGAAGGAGCTTGAGAGCCAATAATTTGAGGCCAAGGCCAGAAGAGCGGCAGAGGAGAGCCACAGCATACATCCAGGTGTATGTGTGTGTTTGTGTCTGTGCGCTGCTGTCTGAACGGAGGCTCGTGTGTCACCTTCCCAGCACAAGTGCACTAGTCCCTAATGATGGCAGTGTGCAGCGAGCTAACTAACCTCACAGTGGAGCAAGCCCCCAGGCTAGTGCCACATCTCTCCATCAAGGCCTGCCTTCATCCCGCTTTACACTGGGCCTGTTTCCAAAGACACACACATACACAAGAAGCAATGACAAATAATTCATATTATGGCCTGGCTGAAAGTTTGCCACACTACCTCATTAGGCAGCCTGTTGTAACTGGTTGACATTCTTCCTGCACAGTAACATTCCTTGGTTGGGTTGTTTTGAAGTGACATCTCACCAGAGGGAACATGTACATTGTAAATATATGTGTGTGTGTGTGTGTGTGTGTGGAACTCTGAAGGTGAATCAACTTGCCGGATATCAAAAATGGATCCTGCTGTTTGATCATATGTTTAATGGATATTAATGAAGACACTATAGCATAATCCAAACCTACATACTGAGTTTGATCTCCCACTTTAGGCTCCGTTGATTTCCTTTTTTTTCCCTGTCTTTGCCACACAGATCAGTCCGCCGATTCTGCCGCAGCAAGAATGTTACTTTAATTTACTCTCCTAGTGACTGTGTTTGGCCGTCACTAAGGAGAGCAGGAGCATGTGTGATATGCAGAGAATGTTGGAAGTATGGGCGGTATGAGGTTTACGTGTTCACGCACATGACAAGAAATGAAGGATTGCAACAGTGAAGGGTTTTTTTTTTTTTTTTTGTCTGGGTGGCAATCAGTCAGTACAGAGGTTCTGAGCTCCTGGCGAGCCTACAAGGCATGTGGCTAGGTGCTCTCTGTCCTGGGGGCGAGACAGGGAGAGCTCTGACTTACCCAGGCATCAAGGAGGCATGGGAGAGGAAGAAGAAACTTTCTCAGTAAAGTGAAAGAGGGTGGAAAGGAGCGAGGGAGGGGGATCGTGTAAGTAAGACTGACTTGAAGTTAAAGCCCTTTAGTCTCGACAAGTAGGCCTACACCAAACATGGGTTTTGCCATAAACACGCAAAAGTTCAGAAGCAGAGGCAAGCATAAAAGCAGATTTACTCAGCGAACAAGAGGGAAATGGAGAGGAACATGTGAGCTACCCCCCTCTCCCTCCAAAATAAGAAAAAAAGATGGAAGACAACCCCTGCTATGTTGGATTCTGCGGCTGTCTTCCATCTCCCTCAGCAGATAGAAAGAATGATAGCAGAGCATGTTCCAGCCTCCTGTAATGAAGTCCAGATGCATGAAGTCAGCTTTGCTACTCATCATCGCGCACGCTGACCTTGGGGAAACTACCTCAGCTGTGGGTCTTGTCCCACATTTTCACAACAGTGAGAAGACGCAGCAACAGCATTCTCATTTCAGGGATGAGAGCAGTACAAGTCCTGGCTAAAGCTGCAGCTCTCTCCTCTATTAATATTGAAATAATTGAGTGTTCTGCGCTCCACGCTTCCTGCTTCCTGAGGTGGTCTTGTTAAGTTGACCGTGACTGTATGAGAATTAGAAAAACAAAACAACTTTGTCTACTCGGCTGCACGGGCGATCGACGGTAATACGTAAAAGGCTGAAACAACGGAGGCGACGCAAAGTCGGCATTAAAAAGTGAAAAAGGAAGTAATTCACGTGCATTTCAATCAGCTCCGAGGAGACCCGGCGTGTTGCCAGTGTTAGCACTGAACGGAGGAAGCAGCAAGAACAAACTGAAGGCTTGGGTATCAACAGATACAGTATTGAGATGCTGATATTTGTAATTTTGCAGCAATACTAACATTTCCCTCAGTTAAAAAGTTTTAAGGAAATAAAATGTTCCTTTGGGATAATGACTTAACATAATGCTTAGAATGCAGGAAGTCCTGGCATTTTTTTATAGATAAGAGTGACATTTATTACCAATTTATCATTTTACATGATGTATCATGAAATAAAACCAAGGTATTTCTTCTTCTTCCTCTAATGCAAGCATTGTTTTATGGCTTCTCCTTTTCCTATTCTGTTTTCTGTCAGAATTTAACAGAATTCCACCCCCCCCCCTTATTAGTTCCCTTTTCACTGGTCATTGGTTTTGCATTTTCCATCCATTTTCCGACCTCGAGTTCTTGGGAAAGTTTACCATACTGAGCTCTTAGAAAATAGCATGTGACAACTTAATCATAAAATAAGTGGAATAAATGAACTGGGTGAGGACCTGGATGCAAAAAAGGGGGGGGGGGGGGGGGGAAGAATCGATTAAAAGTGGTGAAAGTCTTCCTAAAGTAAACCTCAAGTGCTCCTCAAATTTTCCTACGAAGTGCAGAAAACTGGGCTGAAGCAGTTGTCAATTAGTGTTCCTGAGCTCTTTGTGAAATTCAGCAGTCTCACTACCTTTTTGCACACACACTGACAATCGGGGCAGATTGTGTTCTTGTACTGCGTATTACTTCTTATTACCACTTTTAGTAATGGGAGATTAGAAAGCACCAGAGGCGGCTCAGAGGAGCAGGTAAAAACATTTCACAGATTTCCGTCTCCTCAGTTGGGCGCGAAGCGTCGCAAGTTGAGCGGCGCGCACTCTCGCTGTATGAAACAAAAGTGGCGTGAAAGTGGGACGGTGAGTCTCATTGAGTAGACACAATTACAGTGTTGCGGGTACACACATGCGAGCATCGGATGTGAGACAAGAGAGCCATTTTAAAGGAGATTAGTGCTGACACCTCCCTGCGTCTCAGCGTGCAGTGATCACACCGTGCCAGCTAGCGTGTGTGGGAGGCCTTTTGTCACTTGTACCACTCAAAGTGGGAGAGGGAAACAGGCAAAGGGATGACACCCAGCAGCCTCTGATGGATCAAAACCAAACTAATAAGCCGGGATGCTCAAATTAACAATGAGACCTTGTTTAACTCAGCTGCTTGACTCCCTCAGCTGAGGAGCACCAGCTACACAGGCACATTTATACTGACGCAAGGACGTCTGGGAATAATGAGGGAAATCTGCATCCGTTAGGAGGAGAATTTGGCAAAATGGATGGACAACAACTACTGTGGCGGAGGACTGCAACCTCCCTCCCCTGGATTCAACCTGATGTCGTTGGACAATGTGGTGAAATTACAGGAATTAACCTGTGTATTAACCTACACTATATACTAAAAATAATCTCTGTTGGAGAAACCAATATTATATTATGTTTTGCATTTAGGATGCATTAGGATTGTTTACTTTGTTTGCAAATGAAAATCAAGCGCTCAAAAAAAAAAGGCAACGGTGCAGTCTTCTTTTCTTTGCTGAGATGAGAAGGCAGGGAAAAGGTATTTGCACTGACCCGCCCGACCGCTTCCACTGCTGTATGTTCGTCTTAGATCAAAGTTAGCAGCCGTCAGTGCTGCTGTCAGTGCTGCGTCTGGCCATTCGCTGCAGACAGCATGCCATATTTCGTATCTATTGTTGGAAAGTGCGGCAGAAATGTTTTCGGGTAGTCAGCTGTTTTCCAAGTGAAATTCAGCGTTTGTAGACAGAGGCATGGAGCGGTTCCGCTGAGGGTAAAACACATCGGCTTATACCTTCCTCCATACAGTAGACGATACATCCCTAAGAGTCACGTATGACAGCACCTGTCTAGTGACAAACTAAAGGAACAACCCGCAAAAATGCCGCAATAACCTAATAATTATTTTTTGTCTCCATCTTAGTAGGCTTCGGAGAAGAATCCGCCTTGTTAAATGTAAATACTTCTTCATCTTTTGGATGCGACTGTGGAAAAATGTAAATAATGTTCCTGCTTATTTTTCTTTTTATTTATTTATCTATCTATCTATCTTGTCAACCTCAACATCTCAACATTGTGGAAGGAAAATAAAGGCTTTTTCTCCCTCGAATCGTGATCCGGCACCCAGGATCTATCGACAGCAAAACTGTGCTCCTCCAACTCTCGCCTCCTCTGAGAGGGAAACCGCTAGACCCTGAATGTTCGGTGCTGTTGAGTTGTGTGCAAGGGAGCGCACATGAGCCATTTTGTTGGAGCAAGTGGTGAGAGTTCGGCGTTGAGTGAAGACACTGGAGGAGAAGCGCCTGTATTAAAGTTGAGAAAGAGTGAGAGAAAAAAGAGAGAATGGGGCTCAACCCCCCCCCCCCCCACACTTCAAAGCTTTCCCCTCCAGCAGTGTCTTGTGATATTTATTTATTGAGATGATTTTGCCAGAAACCCAGTGGCCTGGCTGTGCCCCCCCACTCTTTGATATGTTGCTTGGTTCTTAGCTGGCTGTCCTCAGAGAAAGAGGGGTCACGGGGTCAGCCAACGAGACCCCCACAGGAAAATACATACACCTAGAAACACCACACACCATACCATATACACATACAGACACAAACAGCACACCAGATGATGCATGGGGCAAGTGGGGGGTGGGTGGGGGGGGGTGTTATTGGTGGGTGGGGGTTTCAGGCATTGATTATTATTAAAGGGCCAATGATTTGTTTCCTCCACTATTGGCTGGAACGCGGCTCACATCTAAATGAATATCAGATTAACACCTTGAAGTCGTTACGGCGCGCTTTTCATTGTCATGTTCAGTTCTTGCGCTGTTAAAGTAAAACATACACACACACACACACACACACACACACAAACTGGGGAGCTATATTTTTGTGTGTGTTTGGATAGATAAAAACAGCCCCGGGCTTCACTTCCTTCCTCAAAATGTCCAAATTTGAAACAGGTAGACACCTTCTAATGACATACCCAAAAAACGAGAACAAAGATGTAAAAAAATAAATAAAAATCAGTTTAATAGTTAAAACTTTTTCATATGCTGCTTAGAAAGCTATTCTTAGCTGCTGCGAAAGATGTTTGGAAGCCTTTTCTGAGCACAATGTTGATCATTTCTGTTAGAATTAAATAATTTTACGGCTCTGAAAGCTCTGAAAGTTTAATTTTGGTTAATGTAATTTATTAGAATTCTTTGGTTTGCAGCAGCTGTCCGGGTGGCTGGTCTCACACGAGCTTGGAGGTGGAGATGCTGGATCTGGAGGTCCCGGGCTGGGAGGGCTACAGGTGGTCTATTGTAAGGCCGGTTATACAGTATGTGCTGCCAAATTCTCTGAAGCACCTATGGAGACAGCTTTTGGGAGAGAACATTCAGTTTCCAACACTCCTAAAAAGTATCTTGATGTCACACTTGTGAGTTGGATAGATTATCTTGATTGGCAGATTTGTGAACAATATTTGAGAGAAGTTACATGTACATAGAAATAGACTTAGATCTTTGAGTTCAGCTCAGGAAAAATGGGAGCGAAAACAAAAGCGTTGCATTTCTATTTTTGTTTTGTATATATAATCACATATAAAGTTAATTCAAGATAAGAAAATTTAACTGATCCAACCCATGTAGCCGCCTTGATATGGACATTTTTAAATCCACACTGACGTCTTAGAGGACTTTCAATTTGTCACACTCCCACACCAATTACATGTTCAGTGCTCAGGGCCACTCAGACACGCCTACAACTGCGTTAGCTGCCAAATGGACCAGGCGGCATTGTGTTGTCGTATGCACCATTAATATTTTGGCAAATGTAGCAACTGGCTAATGTAACTTGCGGATGGTGGTGTATCATGAAAGCACGCTCTCTATTTAAGAACACACAAACGAATTCCAGGCACACAAGATTGGGTTGGATGCTATGGATGCTAAACTAAGATTAGAGTCAAGATTAGAGTACAGATGTGACAAACTAATGCTTAAATCTATAGTATAGAGTTCATTCCAATAGGCCCCTGTTTAAAGGCATAAAGAAGTGCAGGGAGCTTCTTACTTCACCGCAGGTTGTGATTGTGGCCACAGGGGAGGGCACGCTCATCTTTTTTACGTGACAGATCTCCAACATAATACATTGTCAAATAATTCTTAATACGACGCGCGTGACACGGAGGACGTGTTCTTAATATTCAGATTTGCTCTGGCTCATAAACTCAGCTGCCACCACGTGCCATTAGACCATCAATCACGACACTCTCCATCTCCCCCCACACCCGTACGTGCTTGCTGACTCTTCTTCACCTGTCAGCCCATTTGAATATGAGGTGGCGCTTGGGTGGCTCTCAGAAAATAAGCCTCTGGGAGAGCACGGCCTGGCAAAGCTGTTTACACGTGTGGGAAATATGATTGAGGAATACGCATGGCTCTGCCAGTGGATGTGACACCCCCCTTTTCACCCCCGACGGAGGCCGTTTCCCGATTTGTTTACACATAACGCTGCGCGCCTCATCATCTTGTCAAGTTTGAGCATAAATTTGAACATTTGCCTGCAATGTTGACGCACAATGTTTGAACAGGGTCTTTACAGAATGCCTTGGCAAACAAGGCAGTTGGATATGAAAGGTTTGACAGTGTTTGCTCTAGTTTGATGATGAGAACAAACACTGACAGATAATATCAAGCACTGACAATCACTGCCCATCCTTCTTAGTCTTACCCTTCAATAAGTCTCTATTTAGACAACCCCTATAATTGAACCCGTGTAAACAATCATCCATCTAAAATGCAGAAGGGCCATTTAACAGAGTGATTGTCTGTGAATGAGGCTAAACAAACAGAATGCTACTGGATCTGTCTTGGCACAGACCTTCCCTAGATTATGATGGATGGGGGAGTGAAAAAGAGGAAGGGGGCCAAGGGACTGGGACAGGCAGTAAGGAGCAGCGTCAACTGCTCTCCCTCCTCATGCATTAAATTCAAAGGAGACTGGTGTGCAAAAAACTACCCACTGATCAATTGTAAGCAAAAAGAAGGAAGGGGTGGGAGGCGGGTCTCTAGTTTGGCATACATGATCAGCACGTTGGGCCAAATGATGTCATCCATCAAGATGGACACAGCAATTTGCCATCTATTTCCTCATCAATCAAACTTGAGGGTTTTTTTTTTTGTTTTTTTTTACATACTGACGTGTGTGTATGTGTGTGTGTGTGTGTGTGTGTGTGTGTGTGTGTGTGTCTTCCAGGGTCAGGGAGACAACGGCAATGCTTTGTCGCTGAGGAAAAAAAGGCCTAAAATGGCATCAAAACTTGCACCAAACTGTTCAACTATGTCCACAGTAAAATGTATTGTGGTTCAATTAAATATTATACATACAGCACGCAATCTTGGTTCTCCGAGCTGTGATGTTGTAAGTTTAAATGCTTCATTTCCTGCAGTTTTGATAGCAGACAAGAAGAGAAGATTGTCAAGCATCAGTTCACATTTGATCTGAATCATTTGAAATGCAGTGTTTCAAATATGAAGTACCTTATATAACATCCTGACTGACAACTAGATGTAATGTCTTCACCACAGTAAGCTTTGATACAAGAAGACCTAACTTTTAAGCCCGTCAGTCTGTAAGGGAAGGTTTCTGGTTCAAGTCCCGGCTGCGGACTAAAAATGCCTGTCAACAGTAGTTGTGTCACTCTGACAACTTAATAATTGAGTGTTTGTTCTATGTTAATGTATACTTTATGCCTAGTGTGTAAAAAAAAATAAAAAAAAATAAAGTCATTTTGACTCTGTGGAATTAATAAAGGATTCTTCAAGAGGCAAGATATTGGATTCTGTTTTTAATTTAATTTTAAGAAAGGTTCAGTGTCTGGAGATGATCTTCGTCATTGAAGACAATGCATTTAAATTATTATGCATAAGTATGATTATTTTTCCAAATGTATGATTTAGAATTGAAATTCAATTGCTATCCCATTGCTGTCCACATATATTCTTGAGATAATGGAGGAAAAAGTGACCAGTCTTTTCAAGGCCTGCAGAAAATCAAGTTCACCTCATTATTAACCTCCACACCCCTGTGACCTCTGCAGAACCCACCCACAAGGCGGCAACATGTGTATCTCATTGTTGGAGGACTCGTTGGCCCCTCTTCTCCCCCTGGCCTGCCTCAGCTGGCTTGTGTGCAGTTCCAGAACTGATTTATGAGCCTAACAGATTGGTCCCAAGTGACTGGGACGCTTTGCAAAAGGGATGCATGACTTCAGGTTGGCGCAAGTGCTTAAGGCATGATTAATGAACATTTAGTTAACTAAACTTTATAGCATTTATTCAAGAATGCAAACCTCTTCACATCGCACATCCATCCATCCATCCATCTTCTTCACATCGCACATTTGTAAAGTAATTTCGTTTTGTGTTCTATAGTCATTACAGCAAACAGTTTATTAACTCTGACCTCAACTGAAATAGCTTTTCAGCATAAATGCATAATGCAATATTATGCTAATACTTGCTAATACTGCTAATGAACTATGTAGTATGTATTTACAGCAGTTGAGTGGGCCTGGAGTGGAAATGCTCCAGAATTTTCAGACCAGTGACAGTACTGGCAGTACAAGAGTTGGTTTAATGTTAACCCTAAGTCTCCAGTTGTTCTGGAAGGGCCTTTCTCAGTCAGGCTTAATATATTAAAAGTGACTTAAATGTGTTGCAAAGTGATCAAGGGCTGTGATTTAAGAATATGAGCTATGCAGGTTGGTTGCTAAGAGAGTGGTAATCCAAATGTTCCAGACTTTGACTAGGTAGCACTCCAAGGGCTGCAGACATGATGGAAAGCGATACATTTGCTACATTAGGAGGAAAAAGTCTCTCCAGTTGTATAAAGATATGGAGTCTTATTTACAGTGCATCTCCATTCTATGTTCTGACACAATTTTAGAACAA
The DNA here is from genome assembly GCA_015343265.1 of Pao palembangensis. Taxonomy (NCBI): domain Eukaryota; kingdom Metazoa; phylum Chordata; class Actinopteri; order Tetraodontiformes; family Tetraodontidae; genus Pao; species Pao palembangensis. The sequence goes on from CM027084.1 coordinate 5,062,721, forward strand.
GAAAGCCTAATTTATGGGGAGGGTGATGACATTCAAATTAGTATCATCTGCATAACAACCCATGATACACAAGTAGACCCAATACTGAGCCCTGAGGGACACCGTAATTTAACGAATTTCTTAAACAAGAGTAATCCTTTTTTAAGTGATTTATTATCCTCAGTCTGAATGCTATGGCTGTCAAACATTACAGCCTTAAAATCTTGTCACGTAATGCAGTAGAGGTGAATAAGCCTCTACTGCCTTGTTGCCTTGTTCAGTACCAAGGCAATTGGTTGCTGCTTACTTTTATTACATGTATAATGCTTGTATGTCACAAATTTGCATAAATGTGTTTTACATACACACCATACACCATATAGATAGTTAAATTTAAGTGTGATAAAAAATATGTATGTATGCATTATAGTCCACTGACCACTTTAAATGTTTTTTGTATATGAAGGCCAGTAGAGCCCTACTTCTATAGCCACTGTAACATGAGATACAGTCTTATAACAAGATTATTGGAATATTAATGCTAGTGTCTAATGTGAATAAATGTAATTATGTGTGCATTACTTGCTAATACTAATCATCTGAGTCAGATTTATCCTGCAGCTGGATTAAGCTGACAAGTCTTCTGTTTAGTTTTAGCTAATTGTAGCACTTTTAATTTTTTTTTTTAACAAATTAAATAAAATGCAGTGTGTTTTTTTTTAAAATGTGGTTTTGTGGTATATACAGAGTGGTGTTTTCTTAAAACCAAACATGTTTAGTTTCAGTACACAACAGATGAGATACAAAACAGAAGGACAAAGAGGGGAGAGGTTCAGAAAAGAATAAATATGCAAAAAAAGAACTAAAAAGTAGAGGCGCTGCACAAAACACACACAGGCACACACATCGAATGCATTCCCTCTTTTTCACTCAATCGCTTTTTTTGCTCTCTTTGTCATCCAGTTTCAGTGCTAGCGAGAAAAGCTGGCATCGACTAGGGCTGGGAGATGTTCTAAGACCTCTTATTACTTTGTGCCAGCTCTGCTATACCCTAGTGGGTGTGCATTTAAGTTTCCCCATCTGCTTCTGTTCACATTATCTAGCTCCAGGGCAGGCACCTTGTCTAAAATACACACACGCACTTGTGCACACGCGCACTGGTGCACGCGCGCGCGCACACAAGTTTTATCTTTGTGCTGATGACGCAGTTTTACAATTGTGTGAAGCCCACACACGGCATTGCAGGGGTATTTTTTTTTTTTTCATCTTTACCTCCGTTTTCTTTCTCGAAAGAACAGGCGAAATCAAGAGGAAGTGCTGGCCTCTGGAGAGTCGGGGCTGCTAACTTCCTCTGAGCGTTGTGATCACTGGCTGGTCATCCCTGGAGGTTAAACCAGCAGTGGAGCACACAGATAGAAAATATCAGCAAGGTTTCTGCTGCAAACAAGGGGCCAAATTTGCATCAAAGTTCACCAAAATGAAGCTGTTATGATATGTAATGTGGGCAAACATAACAGCCATGTGCATTTAAACAATAACTGTAAAAAATAAAAAAAATAATAACAAAAATTAGGGAAGTGTGTGATTTAAGAAATCTTGGTGATAAGGCTTCTCTAAGGCATTAAAAGCTGGTAACAGCAGTTAATAGATTACCTAAACTGTTAACTATTACTGTTAAGTTGCTGCATTTCTCTTCATGCTACCTTCATGAACCCCAGCTCGACATTTAAAATTACACCAGGGGGTTGAGTTCGGACATATCGGTATTTATCTGGCGCACATGGGTGCTGTCTCAACGTCTGTGTGAACTGGGCTTGAGAGAAGCCTCGGCGGGGGGTGGTGGTGGGTCCTTGTCCTGGCTGGTGCCATAAAAAGCTGATTGAGCTGTCAGCTCAAGGGGTCAGAGGTCAAACTCATCCTGTCAGAAACAGGCTGGCGGTGAGCCTCATGGAGAGGAGGGGTCGCTGTGACCTGTCGATTGTTATGATGGACCGGGAAGGAGAGTGGAGGGAGTCTTCAGTACGCCAAAAATCAGTGGTGACAAGAGGTGAGTCAGGGTGGCTAGCCAATTCTGTCACCACCTGATGAGCTTTTCTGAAACCAGCGAGAAAAAGCAGAAGGTCGAGAGGGCAGAGAATAAAAATGTGCTGTTGTTTTCGGAACTCTTTATCTAAATGACTCACGTCATTCAGCGTTATCTGAAAATACATCAGTGGAAGTTAAAAATAATTTGAAAAAAAGCGATGCACCCGGGAGAGTCACGGATATTACGTAACGCGACAAAACTGCATGAAACGCCTCGGACCGCTTTTAGAAGCGTCGGCTCAATGAACGTACGCGCGCAGGCTGTTTATCACCTTTGCCAACGAAAACCTCCGGGGCGAGGTCTGACGGGCCCGCGAGCGCGGCCGAGCGTGAACGACAACAGCTCTTTCCTGTATACATCTGAGAGGAACCTGAGAGAGTCTGACAGCCACGCAGCGCCATCAAACAAACGATTATTTCCCATTTAAAAAGACGCGCCTCCAGTCAGTTTTTATGCTTTTCTCAGTTTCTCGGAAGACAGCGTCTGGGCCCCCACACTTCACGGCCAATAAGATGTTGTGCGTCTCGCTGCCTCCCTCTCCTTTTTTTCACCTTTTATGTTTGCTTATCCGGTTTCTTTTACTTATTCATATCTGCGTTTTGGGTGCTCCTTTTTTGCCTCTTGATATTTGTCAATATGGGCTTGACCTCAACGGGTCGAGACTGTCCTCTGAAGTAGGAGCTCGCGATAGCCTTGAAAACAGACCTTTAAATTAAACGAGGGAGAACACAGATTGTTGTATAATTCATCCAGACCCCCCGCTGAGGATCCTCTGTGCAGTCATGTTACCATCTAGATTAGAATTTCCTTTTGTTGCTGCCTGTTTGTGTAACACACAATGTGGATTCTGCCAGGGCCCAGTAAATTACCTCTTTAAACATTCATTTGCCTTAACCAAGAGGAAAAGGCAGAGGAAGCAGAGGGGAAAAGGGAAGAAAAACTCTTGATTTCACATACAATGAATAAGTTAATAAAAAGACCCCCACACACACCACCACCCCCCTTATTTTTCCCCCCCTCTCAATACTTGAAATCATCTGCAAATCAAAAAGTGTGAGGAAAAAGAGGAAGGGAGGTAGGAGGGAAGAAAGAGGGAGAAGCTGGAGTGAGACAGAGAATAGTCTGCGTATGCAGAAGTACAACAACAAGAAGAAAGAGGAGAGGAGTGGAGCCGATTGGCGAGGAGAGAGGAAGCAAGAGAGAAAAGCCACATGAGCTCTTGGAATGATGTGCCTCGTCGTCCCCGCTTGCGTATCCCAAAATACCTGGTGCTGGAAATGTGAAAGCCAGGCGCACGACGGACGCCATTCCCCAGAGAGGCTCCGCTGGTATCATTAGCGAGGGAAACGGCGGGCTCAAGTGGCGTACAAACTTCAGCAAAACGTCAAGCGAGAGAAATGTGCACGCATTGCGCCTCTCCCCCCCCCCACACACACACTCTCCCCTTCACTCTCTTTATACTTCCTTTGTGTTGTGTTTCAGCGACGACACCACTCTTCTACCAAATTAATATTTCTCAAAATAAAAGCCAGGACAACTTTAAACTAGCGGGAGAAGAAAAGAGGAATGGGGTGGGGGGGGGGGGTTCCAGTTCGAGCGCCTCCTGTGAAGTGGAGTCTGCGTCTCCTGCCTCACCTCATTTTGAGGTCTGCGGTTTTGTCTTTTGCATCAGCTGCGTATGATGAGGTCGTCACAACTGCTCATGAATGCCAAAAGGAGGGAACAGGGGGCAAGCAAGCGTGCATGTGACGCGCGCATTTACATATTTGTGTCACAAGCAAAAAATCCTCGTCGACCTGATAAGAAGTTCCGCGACTGTTGAGCCATTGTGATCAGTTTTACGCGCGGCCTGCGATCGCTCTCACGCCAGCTTCAGACCGCTGATTGCCATTTAATGGCGAGGAACAAACGCGTCCTTCTGCCAACACCACGTCTGAAGTTTTCGAACACCAACACATCCGCAACAGTTGAGTCACACACAATAAGCTCCTAAATGAGACGCGAGTGGCCCTCTAACTGCAGAGCTGTCGCAATGGCGCGGATGAAGCGCACGACTTTAATCAAGTGGGGCAGCGAGCGCCCTTTGACGATTGGCTGGCGAGCGGAGGCAAAAGTGCCTTTTCTCCGCGGCGCAGTCTGTCGCAGACGTAATTACAAGTTAGATCTAAATAAACAAACAGCTGCTGCCTGACCCCCCCCCCCCACCCACCCCTTCATGGCTGTTTGCTGGCTGATGCTGAAGATGTCTGCTTGCTTTGACGCGCACTTTCAAGCGCAATCACAAAGAGCGCACAAGAGCGTGCTCTATATAGAGCAAACGCAGCACCCTGCTATCAAGCAAGGCCTCACATGCACTGCATACTTTCTAATGACAAGTCTAATAAGAGGATAAACATACATAGGGCATATATGCAGACATACAATGTATAATTTGTGCTGCGACAGGCCCAGAGAGGTAAAGGAACACATTTTTTCCCTCTGATTGGAAAAAAAAGAGAGAGGAAGGCTCAAATATGGATAAACTACTGAGCAAACTAACAGCGCTTTATTTTAATTGGAGCATTTAAAAGTGAAACCGTTTGCCACTGAGGCTAACCAAAGGTGCGGTTTGGTGCTAAACTTGGAGGAAGTGGGGCTGTTGATTTATTTATTTATTTTTTCTTCACCAGCAGTATTTTAGAAAAGCAGGACAGAGGAGGGGAATATAGAAGTGTTTAAGATGCAGACATGAAGACCTGCTCTGACAGGGACTGCTGCATCTCCAGAACCCATATCCTCCTCGCTGAAGGCAATATTACAGGTGGCGGACAGTTTAACGTCAAGCCCAATGGTTCTTCAGCCAGCTGATGATACTGGAGTTAGCTGGTTATTTACACTGAGCAGCTGAAATCTAGAGGTGAGGTTCACATTATCACCCTCGAGTTAGGAGCAAGACCCAGATTTCTGCACAAAATCTAAGTAAATAATAAGAAAAATATACTCATCTCTAACGCTGTTGCCTGGAGTGAAAGGTTACATAAAACTAACAAGGCTAGGAGTCAATTATTTTAGTTTTTTTCAGGATTGGGTAAAAAAATAAATAGTTCTGAACCAACATTCTGATACACTCTACAAGCACCTCAATGAAGAGAAATACAAACTTTTCATTTTGTGTTGACTTTGGTGGCCCATGTTAACAAAAGCAGCAGTGTTTCCCAGGAAGGAGAAGGGTCCCATGAGCGCTACAGCCTTGTATTACAAGGATGTTTGCGCATGTTTACATTTTGGAAGTATGTAAAAGAATCACAAAACTTTTTTTTTTTTTTTTTTTTTTTTCCTTTTACACACTCTTTTTTGCAGAATAACACCGGGCAAAACTAATGACTGTTATATGAGGAGAGAAAAGCAAACTTCTGACGTAAACTTCCAGACGTATGAACTATGGGTCTAGTTTACATGTTACTGAGAATTGTCTTTGCTCCACATAAGAGAAATGCAAATAATAAGAACAGAATTAAAAAAAAAATGCTACTAAATCTAACTATAGTATTATATACAGTATGTATATATAATTTTTCAGGTACAGACATGAATGATAAAAACAATAAAATAAAGTATCAAGGTAAGTTTTGTATATCTTCAATAAGAGACTGTTGAAAAAACTTTTTCTTAAAAACTTAAGAAAACATATGTGTTTCAAAGAGTTACGGAAAATAAACTAAATAAAACAGATATAATAATCAGTCGCTCCTGCCAAAGATAACCTCCGGTTAATAACTTTGGGGAATTCGACTGAAACAACGGTCGGTGGTTTTCAAAGGCTGAAGTAACAATTAAGGAATTCAGATCTTTGGAAATCAGCCTGGGCTATTGTGAAAGACCTGCAGTTGAGCTGACTGACGCTAGCAGCCAAACCACTCCGCTCACGACTGTTGAAGAAGAATCTGAAGCAAAGCTGGTGCTGATGCTTGAGAGTCAAAAGGAAAGTGGACCGGGCGCAAGGGGCAAAAAAACCCCCAAAAAAACAAAAAAAAAAACAAACAGAAAAGAACAAAGTTCAAAGGTCACGCCCCCTTTTTTTCCAAACTGTATTACACTGTTACCCAGACAGAAAATGTGGCCGCTGATGGCTCTGGAGTAACTAATGCATTGATAGTACATTACATTTGAACATTTGAAGGATTCAGCGCTTTGAAACACAGAAAGGATGAGGTGTGGGAATCCAATCCATTAGATAAAGCCAAGAGTAATAGGTATCCCATATCAAAGGCATATAGTTTAAACTGCAGGGGCTTTGGATGCGCTCATTTCTATTTATTGTTTTAAGTGGAGCTTTATGCACAGGAGGTAATATCAACACACTAACAAAACCCTTTCAGCACCATTGGGTTTTGCATGACATCAAATGTGTTTATTAACCAACCTCTTGACAAGCCACGGTGATTCATCTCCACTCGTGCACGCGGGCGTGCGTGCGCGTGTGTGTTTGTCTGCCGCGCGCGTGTGGAAAAGCAAGCATGCGGGGATGTTTTCATTTCAGATAATAGATCCACAGTTGTGATTTTAATGTAGCCTTACAACACACCAGAGTGAGCATTAACTATTTTAACTACTGCTTAGAAGTGGTTTTCAAAGTGGTGCTTGGTTCTTTCAGCACCATCCCCAAATGCCACTTCCCTTTTCACACTGTACAGAATTAAAACAAGATAAAAACAAAACAAAACAAAACAAAATCACTTGAATTCGAACACAGTGTCCTGAAAAGCCAAACCTAATTGTTTTCCCCTTCGAATGCAGGTACGTGCACTGACTTACTATAATGCACAGTGTGAATCTCTGTATGTGGCCTTGAGTGTTTACAAAAAAAAAAAAAAAAAAAAGACTAAACTAAAGGTGAGCACCAGTGAGTGACGGCTCGCCAGCGTTCCTGGCGACTAAACCCAGACACCATTCTGCAAAACAAGACGTGGATGCAGAATCAAAGTCCTCCTTCAGCTCAAATCACTCTGGCTGCCTCTCCCAAACACTAATAATCACTTTCCTCCCTTCCTTTTTTCTCCCTTTGTGTGAAACATTGCGCTGCCTTTGATTGGGCTGTTTAAATTATTAGCACACCACCTCAGCAACGGCGGCTGGCAGAGGTGCTGGGGAGAAGGGGAGCGTGGGGGCCCCCCCCCGCTGAGAGCCTGGAGATGCGAGGCTTGAAGACGAGGCTCGGACCCCCTGTCACATCACAAGACGACGGCGTCCAATAAACTCTCACGATGGCCACATCTCTGCCGCACGCTTTGTCTCGCTTACCTACATTCTTTCACTTTGTATTCGTTCCCTGGAGGCATGTTCTTACGAAGGGGAGCCGGGAAGGGCAGGTTGTTCTGATTTGGAAGATGTCACCTTATTTTGTTGTGAGACTAGGCGTGGATGCATGCAGCTCCAAACTAAGAACAGCAGATAATGCACCTGTGAAAACATGGGAGTGAGGCGGGGGGGAGACCAAAAATGGGAGAAAGACTAGCGTGTTAGCCCCACTTTGTTCAGAATCTAACATGAACCCACCGCGAGGACACTTTTCAAGGATTCGGTACTTTCACAATAAGTTCTTGCAGTAAAATGAATAAACACATACACATGCAGCTTTGATGCTTGGCTGCTGGTGGAGGCACAGCTGAAAGGTGCAAACTGCGGCGACCGTTTTGCTCCAGGCACAGGCGGGAAAGTACAGTTGGCCAGACAATCGAAACAAGTGAAATATGGTGTCAGCCAGATGTTTTTCGTCTTCTTAAAAAAAAAAAAAAAACCTCACTTTTGAGAAAAAAAAAAACAAAAAAAAAAACAAAAAAAAAAACTTTGGTCTTGATGCCCAGAGTCTTAAATGAACAGCTCGGAGAGTGAGACTTTGATGTGACAATCATTCCCAAGTTAATTTGTCTTCAGTCACAAGTGCTCAGGGCTTCCAGCGAGCAATCAGTAGAAAGACAAAGACATCCGTCAGAAAAAGGGAAAAGTTTCCTGAATAATATCGTTCTTTGATACAGCAGTTGATCGGTGACCACACCTGAAGGCTCCGCTGTAAGTTAAGCACCATAAACATCTGCCTGTTATTATGCAACGTTGTCTTGTGTTGTTTTGTTTTGTTTTGGGTTTTTTTTCCCCAGCTTTGCTCTTTCACAGTCATACAGACAAACTGGTGTTAAAATAAAGGCTGCTGAAAATGGTTGCAACCACTTCGAACGGGAAGAGAATGACTTTATTGACATCTGATTAAAAAGAAAATTATCTAAGACGGCGCTGATCTGTTTTCTTGATTATGCAAACAAAATCATGTTTGGTTCATTTCGCCTGTAAACGCTTGGAAAACAAATAATTCCCACACAATTTAGGCTGCAAAATAAGACAGAATTCTCATAATTCAAAGTAAATAGTGCAACATTTTTCTTCCACGTAGTTCCTTGCCAGAATGTAAAAGCAATTTACCCAAATCAAAAGATGAATGTTATCGAGGAACTGCAGATGGAAACAGCTCGATCTCCTCTTTCATATATTTCCTGCATGCATTTACACTTTCATCTCTACCTTTCTCTGAAAACGGTGTTTTTGTTCCAGCAGCAGCATTTATTGTTGCTCCTCAACTTAATGTATCAATGTATGCCTGCGCTGCATTAAATGTTACTGTGTACTTTGATATACCAAAGCTTTTACGGTGGCAACACTAACGTTTTAGTTCACTATTTTCCACTGAAGGACATTTGCAGGGGGGCTTGAATGTGTAACTGCAGCCGCGCAATCATAAAGCAGACATTTTCATTTGTTAGGTTTGGGTGATTTCCAGAGCTTTTGGCGTAGCTTTTGTAACACGGGCAAAATAAAAGCCTCCCCTCATCATCTGTGCTGTAAGCAAAGCTGAGCCAGTCAAAGGATGAAGATGTTCCTTGTACTCTTCTGCCACCCGGTGGCCGCTCAGAGGAACAGGAAGAAATCTCCAAAGAGGCTTTTGAGTGGAGAGGTTGATCGGTCTTCATCCTGCATCAAAATATCATGATTGCATCTTAGGAGATTCTTTGCCATCAACCTCTAAGGCAAAAGAATAAATCTCTCTCAACTCGCGGTTCCTCACATCCCTCTGCCTTCTGTACTCTTTATATCTTTGTCAGTGGCGTGACAGCTGATAACTCTTTAATGACTGAGACAATTAACTTTCTGGCGGGTGCAAAATAAGAAATAAGATTTTTTTTTTTTTTTTTTTTCCATGGGGGTTGGAGTGGGATAGTAAAGGAAGCGATGTCTGTTTACCCACATCATCATTAAAGTGACGGCTAACACCGGCCCAATGGGCTCATCTGCATAATTGAATAGAGTTAAGAGTTGCACCAAAGCCCGTGGATTCTGGCTGCTTGTGGACTCTGGAGACTCACTCTCTTCCTCTTGGTACAAACGTCATCATTAGACCTCCTTAGCCCAGCACATAACAAAGAGTTAGCTCATTACCGACAAAAATATCTTTGCTAATGTCTCCCTCGCTTACCCCGAGTCTCTTCTAATCTGTCTTGGCACACATGACTTCAATTCCATGATGATAATATAGGAGAGAAAAAGGGGGGGGAGAGAATTCAGAGAGGAACTGGAAGAGAAAAGAAGCCGCTTCGGTGACATGGCCACACTGTGTACAGAGATAGGCATGCCAAAATACAGAGAGAATCAAAAGAAATGAAAGCGCTTTTTTCCTGGCAATATTCCTGCCAACATCTGTCACAAGCAATGCTTGGTGTGTGAAGGTGTGTGTGTGTGTGCGCGCGCTTTGCAGTGTGCGCCATCAGCGTGTACGGCTGCGCGCTCGCTCCTCAACGTTGAGGGATACATATTCATGCTGCATGAGAGCGTGCGCATCTGTGTACACAACCTGCAAATGTGTGTGCTTACGTGATTCCGTCTGAATGTTTGCAGGCGTGTGCATCGACACGCGGGTGTTTTTCTTTCTTTTTTTTTTTTTTTTATGTACATCCAAAGGCCCCTCTCCTCATTTCCTGCGCATTTTTTACCCTGTCTTATGCGGATGCGAGCGAGCGCAAAGTGCTTTTTTACGCATACACCCCATCGCTTCCTCATCCAGCGCGTACCGGCAGGTGTGAGCCGATTTGTTTGCGTGCATGCGCGTCTGCGTGCACTCCCAGCAACATGCCATTATGATGAGCAATGGCAGCTGTAGCCTCTTCACCCTTCAGCCCTTCTTTCCGCCTCTATATGCCTCTTGCTTGTCACAAAGGAGCCTGGCCTCTCACCGCCATCATATATCACACGGCTGAATAGACCCGCGAAGAGCGTAAATCGTATTTCACTCAAGTGCAACTACTTTATAACACTACTTTACATCTTTAAACTAAAAAAAAAAAAAAAAAAGTGCTTTCAAAATAAATTACAGGGAGGCTTAAAAAGGTTGTTTTAATCGCAAATTCTCCTGAGCCCAATAATTGGAGATAAATAGGTAGTTCATTCTGGCCTGGATGACAATGCTTAGCTGTTGATGCTTCTAACTGTATGTGTAACTAAAACTAAAGCTTCATAACCTGCAGAATGTACATTCATTGTCAAATTCTTTGGAATCCTGTTTCATTTGATGGAGAACTCTGTGAAGGTCACACACTCGTGACCTCGGTTAGAATAACAGTGACCCCAGTGATGTCAGGAAATTTTAAATCAAGTGAAAAGCACCTGTAAAAGCAATTTTAAAGAAATGACAAACAAAGAGTGACTAATCGAGTGACGAGGAGTTGGGTAATGACAGTTAGAGCGAGGACGATAGAACATCGTAAATTCCGGGGCAGTAAATTTCAAGCGACGAAAAAAGTGTGTTTTCCATATTGTAGCTAAGAAAAAAAAAAAAAAATCAGAAGCGTCTGCTTTGAGAAGTATTACAACAGAGGTTCTGCGGGAGTCGTAGGCTGTAAGTTCTCAGCTGAAGCTGCTGAATTGATCCTACTTATCTTAGCAATCAGCCAAAGTCACATTAGTTGGTGGCTGAAATGTTGTCAATGTCAAGTGGAAGGTCAAGCAAATGTCACTTATGGTTGTCTGTTCCTGTTGACAGATATGAAAAAGACCAATAATCAATATTTCACTAGCCTGCTGTTATTATTGATGGTCCATGTCAATCAACAAACAGTGAAAAGAACACCATGCTAGGTCTTTAAAGAAGTTCTGGTGTCAGGGACGGTGGCCAGAGCTCCGGCCTTAGATCTGTAAGGCCGAGGCCAAATCTGACCGACGCCATCACCAGAGCAACCCTGAAGTCTGCAGCTCTCGTCTCATCCACCCGTGTGAGATCCAGCTTCTCTGTAAAAGAATCCACCTGTAATGAGGAGCAGAGCCGCGGACGCTCAGGTCCTCTCTCCACCACACATCTCCCCTGCTCCAGAAAGCTCCGGTGCCTCTGCCGGGCTGATTGGTCGACTCGGCGCGAAGGCCAGATAGGATCTTTCTATTTGCCCAGCGGCGGGGCTGCCTCTCTATCAGCACTACCTCTGGAGGGGGTTTATCTGGCCTGCTGATAACAACATTTTCCCCTGCTTCCCTCCCCTCCCCGATGGGCTGTTTCTCTGGTAGATGAGAGTTGAGGCCGGGGCTGAGCAGACGCTGCAGTCAGACAGTTCTCTGCTAACTTTGTAAGCAACTCTGACTCCAAATTCTTCGCAACTCTTGTGATTTGTGAGTGTCTGCGTGACACAAAAGTATTTACGCTCTATCACCTAGCACATTAGTCAGGATATACGGGGTTTACCAACATAATTCTAGTGCGGTTAATGCTGACAGACCCGTGCAGTGTGCTGTGGTGTGCTTGTGCATCTGTCGCTGGAGGTCCGCCAGCGAACATCTCCCTGTCGGACGAACCCGTGGCCAAGTGCTGCAGGCAGCGCTCATCAGAGTGCACTCGTGCAGAAGTTGTAGCTCCCTCTCTCCGAGTCTGGCCGGAGCAAAACGCAAAATGAGCTTCTTTTTTTTTTTTTTTTCATTCACCCTGTAGCGGGAAAAGCCCCGCCTTCGCTGCATGCCTGGAACATCTGTAAGCTGTTGCAGAGACGAGGCCCAGAGGAAAACATTTACCTAACAGAATACTAATTCTTTCAGGCCCTGGTGTCAGCACTTTGTAAATAAGCCTGCACATATGGTATTGTTTTCTTAAGGTAGGCCTGGGAGAGCCTTTCTGGCTAAAGTGCCACATGCACTCCAGAAGGTTTCGCCGAACGTCACTGAGGTTCTTGCTAGCTCTGGTTTTCTTCGCTCTATCCACAGTTAAGCTTACATTTTATGTCCCAACAATGACTGTGCATTCCTCTTTGGGATGACTGTCCCAGATTTAAAGTCTTGTCAGAACCCACTAGCACCCCCATAAATTGTATTTTTTAAATCTTTGTGCACGTCTGTATGTGTGTGTGTGTGTGTGTTTTTTTTTTATTTTATTGTGGAATTCCCGCTGCAGGAACTGTGTTACGATGATTTATATATATATTTTTTTTAAATAAATAAATAACAGTCCACAAATGGGAGCTAAAATGGAAAGTGCGTTGGAACGTCCTTACACATCGCAGCACTGGAAAGCAAATGAAATGCAAAAGAATTTGAGAAATGTAGATTTTTTTTTTTTTTTTGTCTTGCAGGTGATCCAATTAAAGCCTCATGCATGACGTTGATATGACTATTTCAATATACTAATCAATGCTCCGTGGTGGCCAGCGAGGTCACGGGCTGACTGTGGCAGGAAATGGAGCTAGTCAGTGCTGACAAGTCCTTCCCTGATTGTGTCAGCCACAAAAATACATAATTCAGTTCTTTAAACTGGACCCGTCTGGAGAAACAAGTAGCACTCTTGTTGTTTCCTCAGTGCGCCTGTCTTCTCGTCACTCCCGGAGAGTGACATCTCTCTCAGAGCTGCGCCACGATGGAGGGAAAGAGCACTTCCCCGGCGCAGGTAAAGCCGCCAAGAGATGGATGGAGGACCTCATGAATAAATGATTGTGACACGCAGCAATAATTTGCATCCGCGTAAAAGTGACGCATCAGCGCTTTTGTCTGCCAGGGAGTCTAGAAGTGCGTCTTTATTTTATTATTTAATGGAAAATGGCTTTCATTAACAGTGGCAAACCAAAAGGTGTTGACAGGAATGCACCGACTTGTCAAGCCGATCACAGCTTGTTTTTCAAGCCGATCACAGCCTCTGCCGTTTTTTTTTTTTTTTCTCTAATTAGGCATATGCTGCGAGCATCATAACAAACGCTGAAACAGGTTTGTCCTTGCCTAATCCGGGGGAACTCATTTTTAAGGTTATTATGCAAATCGATACTGTTTACAGACATGAAAGCCGGCGTCCCATTTTTGATCTGCCACATCGGTTTTCGATGGCTTAAAGCCCAGCTCGCCAGGTGTCATGTCAATAACAACCAGCAATCGATCCGTGCCGGTCCGAGGGGGATTGGGACTGCGGGGCCTGGCTGGGCTTTTCTTCATCAGCTAGAGCCACACTCACAGCACATCCTCCCAACTTTTGTGCACGCAGAGAGGACACCAAATACGATTTTCAAACAGGACAAAACAGCATTGCTTTCTTTTACGTTGATATCAGGAGGAAAAAATTAACAGTAACTATGAAAAAGTGTGCATATATGACTTCATAATCACCTGACTTTAAGACAAGGTAAGATCTTTAAATTAAATAAGAACCTGTGAGGCTCATGTGATGCCTTTACAGATGAACTAGAAATTAATATTTCACAACATAATACATAACACATACTACAATCATAACACTTGTTTTACTTTCTTTCATTGTGTTAGATTCAAATGTTCCACTCATTTCTTTTTTTTTTTTTTTTTCAGTTGGTATTAGCTACTGAAATAAAATAAAGTCCAGGAGGTGCCTCTATGTTGTAGCATGTTGTAGCAGTCAATAAAATATTAATTAGAAATCTGTTGTATTTTTTATATATATGAATTTACCAGTGAGTAAAAGAAAACAGGCATATTGGGACAAACGTTTTTGTTTTACCCTGAAGATGCCCGAAGGAATTACCAAAGTAACAAATGATGTACAACCAGTGAAATGACTGTTGGTGGTAACTGATTGTTGAACCTTGTTTCCAGTTGATCCTTTTGAGAGAGAAGAAAATCCCCCAAAACAACATATTAACGTCAGCCTGCATATTCTAAATCTATGTACAATGTATCAGAGGTAGATTTACTTCAGCTGGAACAGCGTTTGCAACTACTTTTCTTTGAAATTCGGGTCAGTTTCCACCTCCGCGTTCGCTCCTCTTTCAGCAGCACGAGTGTTTCTGTTCTTTAGATTTGAATCGATCGGTAAATCATAAATGACTGGCTCCATTAGGAATAATCACTTGATCTGCATTTTACTGTATGTGAGTCATGGCTTTTTCATTTTTGGAGCAGTCTAGGCTTTTTCAAAGCAAAATCCAGACCTGGCTCTTTCTGCTGGTGTTTCCAGCTCCTCCCGGGTTGTCCTCAGGTGTTCCCAATCCAGCTGAGAGAAATAATCCCTCCAGTTTGTTTTGGGTCTACCTCCAGTTCTCCTACTAGTTGGACGTTCCCAGAAAGCTTTCAAAAAGAGCCAGCCTGAAGGCAACCAGGTATCCAAACCTAGTGCACGTGTCCTCCGGTCTGAAATCTGAGGCTGTGGAGAGGAGCAGGAGAGAGGCCGCGAATGTCAGCCTTTCATCTCTGTCACAGCACGTCTTTTTCTTTTTTTTAAGTAAAACTGGAGTAAAGTCGCCGATTTCTGTTATTTTCACAAGAAACACCGGTTCGGTCTTGGAACTTTGCTTTAAAAGTCCACTTGTTTTTTTTTTTTTTTCTTTCTTTCTTTTTTTAAATGCCTTTTCTATCTGAGAAGTCAGAAACTTCCAAGTTGAGGAAAGAACATATGTTCAGTTTTTTTTTCCTCGACGATCTTTTTTTTTTTCCTCAAAGTTCAAATGTTTGCTTTTCTCCAGCGATTTCAGTCCTGCCGTTCATTTATCAAGTAATTTATTCATACATTTATTTGAAGCATCGCTCAATAGCTAATAACCCCGGCGCCCTATCATCCAACTCTCTCTTCCGAGACGGAGCACAAGCCATCCCTCAATTGCAGGTCAGTGGCGGAGTTTGCATGGGGAGGGGGGGAAGACACATACTTCACAATGGAATATCATTAAGCGGGTAATCATAATTTGATGATAGCCGAGCTACCGGGGGTCATGTACACTTATGAATGTTAAGGAGGATTAGTTTAAAGGGCTTTAAAATTACCCCTCATATGAAACGGTGACCTTCTGTAGAGACAACAACGCGTTAGAGCGGTTAGAATTACAATGTGCACAGCTTCGGAGAAATCCGGAACATGCTAACACCCCGAACTAAACTTTAAACATGGTCTGATAAAAGAAACACAGCCAAACCTTAATGGACTGAAGGTGAAAGCGAAACAGTAGGGTGTATGGAATTAATACTACTTGTCGGGATATTTATTTGAAAGGTGTCAGAGCAGTCACAGTCGACATGAGTGAGGTACCAATTAAGCTCTGTGGTATTTTGACTCTGCTCCACATGTCAAAATATTACGCTCCTCTGTTGCACTTTAAATTAAAACACAAAAAACTTTATAGATCTATTTATAATGTTCAACATCAGATACTTTTCCCACACACGCAGCACTCAACTGCTGCGAAACTGAGGCTTGGAAGTTGGAATACACAAGACTTTGTCACCGATGAAAACTTTCGGTTAACTCGACGAAGCACACATCCAAGGAGTTCAGCTCTTATCAGAGAGCGAGATAATTGTTGAAACAGGTGTAACTGTCGAAGTGTCAGCGCGCCTCTCTGTGTTCTGGTCCCCGAACCAACCTCCGCCTCTGACTCCATCTCATAAGTCTTTCAGACAACCTTGGTGTGATTTCTTGACAAAAGAATAGGCGCTCTCAAGGTGCACTCGAGCACGATATGAAAAGGGACAAAGACAGAGCCTGAGAGAAGAGAGAAGAAGAAATGGAATTCTTCTCTAATTATGCAAGAAGAGAGACTTTGTGAAGATAAAGTTGGGTGACACAAGGGCATATTGAGGGACACGCTCACTTTAGGAAGATTTTTCAAAGTGGGAGGCACAAATGGATGTTTGTGCTATGAGCTATGGCTGCTAATTGGTGCAAACTTAATGAATGCGGGGTGCTGTGTGGAGACAGATGCTTTGTGCAAATGTGGCAGATTTCAGTGGCTGTGCATCTTTCTCCATCGCTGGAACATCAAGAAGATGAGAACATTTGGCAGGTCACAAAATTATGCGGGGAAAAGGGGAAGCCCGGGAAAAGGGAGAATGTAAACAGTTGTTTGTTTTTTTTTTTGTTAATTTATGGGTGACTGTGTACATGTTTATATCTTTGTGGGGTGTGTATATGTGTGTGTGTGTGTGTGTGTGTGTGTGTGTGTTCAGTGTGGCAGTTAGCACTTCTCGAGCGCAAACCTATTTGTCTGAGCCATCGCTTTTGTTTTGGCTTTCTTGCTCCGCCAGCTCTGTGGCTCTCAATTAGCGCGCAAGCCTCAGGGACCTAATTAACCAGTTCAATTAATAAATAATTTTCTTAAAAATCCCATACAAGCTATTCTGACATTTGTCATCCACTCAGGAGCTGTTATGCTTTGCGAGGAAAAGAGAGAAACGGAGAAGATGATTAGCTTGTTTGCAAGCTTTGCTCATCCCCCAGGTGGCCGATGCAAGGGACATGGTGGTGTGTGTGTGTGTGTGTGTGTGTGTGTGTGTGTGTGTGTGTGTGTGTGTGTGTCTGGATCGAGACGGGTTTATTTATTGCTGGACCACACAGCAGAGGAGGTCGTCCGTGACCTTTTATCGAGTGTCCAATCAATAATGTGCGAGCGTCCATCCCTTTGAGTTGCAGCCCAAGCCCAGGCTTCTGAAGGCCTGTGGCCAGCAGCAAAGCAGGATGGGAACAGTGGGGCAAAAAAAAAAAAAAAAAGAGTCCTTGGGGGGCTGGAAGTGGAACAGAACCAACCGCCTCATGTCATTTACTCATAATGATGTCTTCCTCTGGTAGAAAAGGGAGGGGTGCAGGGCTGGAGGTGGGTGCTGCGTCCCCCTCCTCCAATAGCCACTGCAGATTCTCCCTTTGTATGGTGAAAGCGTCTTCTTTGGTCTGTCACCGGCCTCCATGATGAAGGAGTAGAAACAGACCCTGGCATTTTTCAAATTAGCTTTACTTATCGTACCTATCTCTCTGGTCACATGTTGGGATGGAGTAATATTTCATTGTTTTGTGAACTGCAAGGTATATTCCCCCGTGGGCACGGCAGGACAGATGTGCTTGTTTAATTTGTAGCATTATCTCCAAACATGGACATTACAGGAGCCGCTTGTCACCGCGCTGATGGATCTGACTGTGTTCCGCTGTTCATTAAACACTCCAAACAGCCTTCAAACTGATTCTATTAGTGGCTGCCGCTAGAACAAGAGGCACCTAAATACAATTTTTGTATCTGAAACGCTCTTTCAGTAAGCGGCTAGAACTTGAAACACTTGAAGGACTTGATGTTTTCCCTTTTTTTTTTCCGATGAAAATGCCAGTAAGGAGTCAATCACTAGGAATCAAAGCCGGAGGGGGACAAGCAAGCAAATATAGTCATAATTTATGGGTTGTCCACTGTCAGCAAAGGTTCCAAAGATGGCCTTAAGTAAAAACGTAATCAGCGACTTAAAGTGGAGACACTGGCCTTTCAGCGAGCGTCTAGCTGTCATCCTGAATTAGCTGCCGGCATGCAATGAAGGTTTGTGTGAACGTTAGATCGCCTTTGCAGCGTAGCTTTGTGTCCAGAGACTTATTTGAAACACTTGGCTGACCCACCCTGCCTACAGCAGTCAACATATGGTTCTGTTGCTTTGCCTCCATTATTCAGGTACGCTACACATTATTTCTACAAAGTTCTACTGAGAATTCCCACACAAAATGAAGCCAGTCTCCCCAGGAACAAATTAATTCCACATAAAAAGAGTCAAATGTTCCAACAGACAACTATTTAAGTCAGCATGCTCGTATTAAGCACCACCCATGGTAGTCACTGCTCATCACAGCCGCGCTGGAGAGATTTCAGTCCATCGATCGGTAAAGTGTGTGAAAGGGAGTATGAGTCAAAAGTGGATCTAAAGGTGGGCTGACAGATGGAAGATAGATGGCACATCCACAGATGGAGAGGTCATTTTTGTTCCCTATCAGGTTTGACTGAGGCCTTCTCTGCTCGGAGATGACTGCCGTGCTCTCTGGCGCCCCCTAACACCCCCCAGAGATCCCTCCGCTCAACTCCACTGCCTCTGCTTTGATGCAAAAGGGGGTTATTGTGTAAATATTTTGCTTGAGCATCTGAGCATCTTAATCTTCCATAAGGTGATCTTTGGAGTGGAGCAACACGGGTGCTGATGATCAGACAAGCTCCCAGTTGTAAAAAGAGAGAGGGAGCGAAAGAGACAGAGGAGGGAGGGAGAGGAAAAAGAAGAAGGTCTGTGTACTTGCTAGAGTGCTGGGAGCTAGAGTTCACTACGGGGGCGTAAGTGTGTCAAGAAGAGCGCTTTTCCCCCATCCGCAAGCCCCGGGCCCTTTCCACAACATTAAAAAGCATAAACAGTCAATACTGAATGTAACTCAGAGAAAGAGCAAGAGAGAGCGTGGAAAAAAGAAACAAGTACGAGAACGCAAGGGTTTTTCAAGCGTTACACAACACAGTGAGATCAGAGAAACCAAGGCTGGGCTGCAGTGTATAGTTGCAAAGCTTTCTGATGGAGGAAGGGAGCCTCTCCAAGTGAATCATTCATTGCGGGCGGCAGGGGTGTAAATATGAAGGGGAGGGTTGAAGGAGAGCGGGATGAAGGAAATACACACCTGGTGCAAGACACGGGGTCAGATTGGCCCAACACAAAAGGAAACGAAAAGGGAAAAGGAGAAGGAGTTCTTGGGCGCACCTCAGTTTAGACGGCAGCGGCGCTTCTTTCGGCGCGTTTACTCGCGCAGGACAGGATGGAGGCAGAAGGCGCATATGGTTTTCGACCGTCTGTGCCAATACATACGCTTTCCACGTCAATGGGAGGCTTTTCTAATTTTTTTTTTTTTTAAGTCGCTTCAAACATGAAACACTTTAGACTTCCAGTTTGAGATGTGAGGGCTTGTTTATCCGAGGCGCATTGTTCTTGCTCATAATCGCTCAAGAGTCCCAATCACTCGCTCTCCCCGTCTCTTACAAGTTTTTCAAACGATATATCTACCAAACACTCGACACCTGGCTGGCTGACTTCAGAGCTGAAATCAGTGGCAAAGTCTGCGTGCCTCTCTGTCTTTTTATTTCCCCTATTCAGTCGCTCCTCACATGTGAAAGCCTATGCATTCTGGGAAAAACGTCCTTTTATAAACGAGGCGTTTGCAGCGGAGCAGCAGTGGGGCTGTCGTTCCAGCGTGGTTTTTTGAGGACGTGTGTGAGTGCAGGCAAGTGGATGCGAGGAAATACATCACAGTGCTCCCTTTAATTAATGAGAATAAAATTGCTTAGCATTTAATTATAGTTTTCAAAAGAAATCTGAAGTCTGCTTGGGAACCTTCAGGAAATATTATGTATAATGTTTGTTTAAAACAACTAGAGCATACTTAGAGGGACAACACAGAGATGTACCAAATTATATTGGAAAAATGGCAAAGAAAATGTAAACACACAGTGCTGGCCTTATTTTCAAGGTTCCAACTTATTCAGAAGTCGCGGACCTTTTGTAAACAAGTTTATCTTTCACCAAGGACTTTTAGGCCACTGACTGTCTTTTCTTTTTCTCCTTCAGAGAATGTTCTGTTAAGGCCAAACAAAAAGTTACTTCAATACAAAGTAGTTTTTGAGCCACTTCCCCACCAGAGCAAGTCTCCATATTTTAAACATTCGGAGGAAGGAACAATATCTATGAAATGCGTGAAATTTGATTTCCACCCAACGGAATAGGCTGTTTTCTTCTGTTGTCAAACAGAATGACTAAACACACTCATTCACATGCTCCCATGGTAGGACGTTATTAATTTATCACTTCAGCGTTATCAGCGCTCCTGCGTGCACACACATATACACTCGCATGCGCACGTTTGCGTCTTGATGATTGACAATGTGATAAATTTTATTTGAATATGGGTGACATGAATTATGTAACCAGAGAGACTAGTGGCTTTGTTGCTTCACTCCAGCTCTTCGTCTCTCCTCCAAGATAACATACAGTTGATAATTTACAGTAGAGCATATTCTAAAACTATAAGAAAGATATAGCGACAATGCCCCAAAGGGTAGAAAAAAAAAAAAAAAACGTACTGAGAAATACTGAAAAGTGCAGTGCACAATCGCGCGGTATCGCAGTAAGGTTAGGTGACTGACATTTTTGACACTGGAAAGTGATTTTTCTTGAGCTCTGATGGTAGTGATGAGGTCCCAGTGGACTGGGTTAGTCCAAAAAGAACGAGAGAAAAATAAACACAAATGAAAGGGGAAAAAATGAGTACAGCACTTGCGGTATCTGATGTTGATAGCTGTGCTGAAAGCTTGCTTTTGAAAGGCTTGAGGAAAGTGACAACACTGTGCATTTTTTTTTTTACCTTGTTGCCGCTCCTCCAGATGGCCAACACACATATATATATATATATATATATATATAAACAAAAAAAGACACAATGTCTGATTGGTCTGAGAAGACTGTCAAATGTCAAGCAGTTATCAAACACCGAACATGTTTTCTTTTCAAAAGATACTGGCAGGAGGAAAAGCGTAACCTTTCAGAAGGACTGAAAGTCACTCATCCCATCATGCGCAGCACCATGCAATCAAAAAGTCTTGCTCTTTACAAGGCTTACACTTCCCCCATCTGATTTAAATCTGCAGTCGGGGACCTAATTCCATGGAATATTATTTATTTGAAAAGAGACTTGCGCCACAGGGCCGAGTCAACAACCTCTCAACCATCACCTGAAAAAGCTGCTTTAGACGCAGCCGCCCTGATTTAAGCCACATGAAAATGTGGAAAGTCAGAGTGAACAGGCCGGTGTCTTGTCTCAAACTTGTTCGTTTTTTTTTTTGTTTTTTTTTTAACAACAATCAACACCTCTCACTCTTTTGCATTCTTCTCTTCTTCTCATCATGTTTACATCACAGTGTGCGGATTTCTACTCGTAATCCTCAGCCCAGATTGACAGGAACAGCTTGCTCGACAACGGCTCCACGGTTGTATTCCACTGCTCCAGTTCCTGTCGCTGCTGCCGCTCAACTCCCATTTCCATGGTGCGGCACTTGTACGAACAGGGAGAATGACAATGTCCTTGATTTTCAAAGGAGTGAGACTTGTTAATGCCTTCATTTCCATGTGTACCACTGAATCAATCATTTGTGCCCTATTGCACTCTTCAAACAAACTTCTCCATAACTTTCACATGAACCTACTTTTCTATTCTCATTATTTTGATTTTTTATTTATTTTTTTTTCACAGAGAATGTTTCTTTGTGCTTTGCTCTCGCTGAGCAGTCGGGTCAGAGATCAGGTTGGAGCTGGCAAGGATTCAGTGTCTTGCTCAAAGACACTGGGTGACTGCTGCTGTGGGACTGGAGCCTAGCTACAGTGCCCTGCAACCCCTAACGCTGACAGTTCATATGAATTTCAAAGTGTCTGCATTGCATGGAATATTTTTATCCTGCACTTTTGTTCTTGGATTTTCTTAAGAGGCAGAGCGTAATCAATGACTTTTATGTCTGTATGGGAAATTACAACATCTCTGGCAACCTCAAGGCAACTTGCAACTGATGGGAGGAGAAGGATGGTCATCTAAAATATTCATAAGTGCAGGTAAAAGCTAATTACATAAGAGGTCTGGAAACACCTTCAAACCTGAGCAAAGTGAACAACTTTGCTTTTATGTTACTTGTGTAGTTTTTGGCTTCGGAATAAAATGCAGGGGATGGAGATCGAGGATGGATAATATGTTGTCGCGCGCTCCTCCGTCTGTCAGTGATCGAATCCCATTGGGGGTGCTGGATAAACAACACATGACAGCCAGAAATTTCTGAGCTCGTGTACGTTCAGACCTTGGTAACACATTATCTATCATAGGCATTACTATCCAAACACACTTTCCCCAATAAAATGGTGGAACCTCGAACCCTATTTTGAAGATGTATTTATTTCTTATCCATTTTCCTTTTTGAAGCAAAATAAACACCACAAACAAGGTGGAAATGAACATTAATAGGTACAGTCTATGACTTGCTGTGCTGCCTTTGGTGTCCTGTTGAGAGGGTGCGTCTGAGCAGTGCACCATCAATAGTGGGGAACAAAGCTAAAGAAAATATCAAGTCTTTTTCCACAACTGCCTGCCTGCCTTAAGATTAATCTAATTTGGTCTTTATTGAGAAACGGGTAAGAACAGTTTTGTTTTATTTATATGTGTTTTTTCCTCCTCTGCTTCTTCCCTTTGTTGCTTCTCCTCGGCTGCCTCTGACAAAAGACAGCCAGCCTGCCAAGCCCGGTGTTGCTCTGGGACGGACCTGTCAATCACTCCTGACGGCACCCTGACAACATGTACGTTAAAATTTCAAACGGGACTCAAAGGCAGCGCGTGACAGCGGAGGCTTTGAAAGTGGCTGTAGCGCTCCGCGACAGCCAGAGGAGTGCGGATGGAAAACAAACTAGAAAACAACAGTGCGGAGGGAAAGGAGAGAGAGTGAGGGAGTCAGAGACGGAGAGGGAAAGAGAGAAAAAAAATAAAGTTAAAAGCAAAACTGTGAAGAATGTGGGTCTTGATGATGGGAATTGGCATTAGATTCTCCCTTGGTGTTATCATTGTTTTTTAATTTGGTTGAAACTCCCTTGAGTAGAGCTTTGGGTCTTCCAGGGACTCTGCTGAAAGCCCGTTCATGCTTCAGTCCAGGGACAGCTGAGCCTCTCTGCAGCTCCTCTGAGGCTTCCCTAAGATCCAGTGAAGGCTCTTTTGCATCTCGCTACCTTATCCTTCAATGCAAAACAAGTGTGCAAGAAATGGTAATAACTTCCTGATTCCATCTTGCATACCTTAGCACAGCGATGCAATTAATTCCCAGTAGCAACTGAAACCAGTGCCTGCCACTGAGATAAGCCTTGTCTGTAGAATTCATAAATCTATGATCTGTAGCTTCCAATGCTGACAAGCAAATGGACAGCTCAATTCAGTTTTAAAACTATCTGCAAACCTGCGTTGACTGCCAAGCTAATGGCATATGGTCTACAATGTGGCCACACAGGCTCGAGGATGAACTTTCAACAACAATCATCAGGCACAGCACAAAGTCAGACCACCGGCACCACCAGCACCACTAGCTTTTCAACATGACTAAACAAACGGTGTAAGCGGGGTACAACAAAAAGGCGCAGGCTGTGCCAGAACCTATGGGAGTACTGCCATCTCTGCAGTTCCGCAGTGTGTGCCCTGATCTTTCAGTCGGCATCCACATCTGCAGTTCAAAACCACACGCTGGCTTGAAACTGCTACAAAGCTAACTGCTCATTGTCTGAGACTAGGTTTGACCACGCTGTGTTGCCTGTGTGTAAATGAATATTTGTGCGTAGGTTAAGTTTGAATGGAACCTTTAAGGCCTTATACCAACTCATACACTATGTGTTCTTGTACTTGCTACATACTAAGAACCAAAATGCTCATTCTACTAGCAAAATGAGGACATTTTTGACTTGTCCTCACAACTTTCAAGGACTGTTTGAGGGTTAAGACTTGGTTTAAAGGTTGGGGTTAGAGTTGAGTTAGGTTAGGCTAGGTTAGGTTAAGGGATAGGGATAGAGTCAGGGTGGTTAGTTGGGATGGTTAGGGTAAGGGTTAGACCTATCAAAGTCCTCATAATGATAGAAGTACAAGGATATGTCTCTCTCTCTTTCTCTCTGTGTGTGTGTGTGTGTGTGTGTGTCTGCAGATTCTACGAACAAATAGATAAACAGCATGAGTATCGGGAACACGGGTCAACCTCCTTTTTTCCCTGTTAAACTGTCTGGTTTAAAGGCTGATCGGCATCAGTACAGACAAAAGGCTCAAACTGCGCCACTGAGTTACTGGTATACATGTGGGTCCAGGCTTGCTCACAAATGTATACATGCAAGCAAACAAATGCACACACAAGCTGTTCGGAGATATGGCTGTGGACTAAAAAAAAAAAACTTAAAACGACCAACTGCAGACAGGCAATGCTTTGGCTTATAGTGCCCTCTAGTGTGTGGAAGTGTATTGATAATTTATAGTGTGAACAAACTCCATAGCTATAAAACTGTTATAGCTATAAAAAAAGAGTCCAGATTGAAGAATATAGATAAAAATAATCTATTATCATGTTAAAAGGAGGGTTTCAATTGAAAATATATTTATAAGGATTATTATTTATAAGGATTATCCCGTTAATAGTAATACAAGAATCTTTTATTTAATCATTAAATTGTAAAGACGCTAAACACGATGTTATTTTCGCAAGGCTGTTCTTTAAATACAAAACAAAACTAGCTAACTAAAAAAAAAAAAAACAATTTCACAAGCTTGCCTTATCTGTAGAGCCCCATCGAATTCCTTCATGAGATCAATCAAACTAATTTACATAAATACATATCTTTAATTTTATATTCAGCCGGTCTAAGAGGGATGCTACTCAGATTACAGCAGCCTTTTCTGAGTCAAGTATCCACATTTTTAACAATTTAACAGCTGCCACACAAAATTAGCACATAATAAAATCGATCTTCACTTTGTTACAACAATAAACCAAAACAAGGTTCTTGTTAATTCTATCCAATCAAATCCTTCTGCTTGCTGAATTATAAAAGTAGATGCAAACATGCTGCGAATAAACTTGGTTGATATTTACAATATTTTGTTTAAAGCGGGGCTTACAGGAAAGTGATCTTATAAACTTTTTTATCTGTACGTGTTCATGAGCAGTATAGGTGAATCTGAGAAAACAGGCAGTTATAATGCTCTTTGTTTTGTTTTATTTATGTGGTGCACGGGAGAGGCCTTTGAAATGGGAAATCCAAGTAAAAGTATTAAGGTGCCGTGCAGTGCAAACATCTTTCACATAAAATATCGTTTGTTATTCATATTTTATTCCTTTCATCCTTTTCATCGGAAAATTAATTCCTTCAATCAGCAGCAACTTAATGCTGTATGCTTTTTTTTATTTACATCATAGAGAATTTCATTTCTTATGTGACACTGTAAATTCTTAATGAAAGGCTTTCTAAAAATTCTCTCTTTCTTTTTAACACCTGGCATTCTTTTTGTTACAATCATGCTGTTCCATGTGATGGTGAGCCGTTTTACAACTTTACATATTTTGATAAAAGCAAAACAATCTCAGACTTTCAGGTACACCAAGGTCGCTGTCCTTAAAAACCTGGATGATTCCATGTGGGGACATTTTTATAACCTTAATTTATTGTAATAAAAAGAGAGATTTTTGTAAATCATATGCATGCATGACAGAGCCAGCAGAGGTGGGATTTGAAAGGCACCTCAAAGATGTGATTATCCTGAGTGTCTCTGCCCAATAATGTTACCTGCTGGGACAGCAGCACTGCTCCTCTCAATAAATTGCAAGTGGCCCTGGGCAATAAGAGGAGCCTGCTTTGATGTGCCTGACTGCCAGTGAGGAAAATGTGCAGGCAGTCAATCAAGCCCCCTCTGCTTTGCAACAATGGAGACGACCCCGGTTTATTATTTATTTTCCAAATTGATGGATTTCATTATCACAAGGTGTCTAGTAGCCGCAGTAGCAGGGGGTGGAGTCAGGAGAGGGGGCAACATGATCAATAATTGATATGCAGTGTGAGAAAGCTGATTTGCCACCTCTCCTCTGGTGCACTTGTCACTAGCTGTTGTCAGAACACATTCGCTTTGATGAGAAATTTGAAGAAGTGCACAACAGCATCACATCTGATTAGAAATTTAGTGAGTGGTGAAAGGCAGCGGCGGCTTCACGCCGAGGATCTGTTTGTTCAGGGTGCTCTGGAGGAATGACTACTAGGCTCCGAGGTGAGCTGCAGCCTTGTAAGCCGGGAGATGAGAAGGGGTTGAACTTTTTTGTCATGTGTCAGTAAACAGCGCGACTTGTTTGAAAGGCACCTGGATTACAGGGTGAAAGAGTTGCTCTTTAAACCTTTAAAGCTTTGGGGCATGGGAGACGTGCCACGTCAAAACAGAACGCAGTGATGAGGAGGGAGAGCAGCTAAAAGCCGTAGCTCCCCCCGGTGCGACTGTGGAGATGGAGGAGCTGTCCTGCTTTTTACAAAGTTTGGGTCATGCTGCATGGTAAAGCATTCCAAATCCATTCAGTCAAATCAAATTTAAAAAGAAAAGATGCCTGAAGTCTAAACAGCACAAAAAGAAAAGACTAAAGACAAGCGATAAAAGGGACAATGTCACATTTTACATATATGCCAAAAAAATATGCAATTTCATATAAAATCTATAGCACTTAAGTTTAAATTTCACATTACAGGTGACCTAATATTAAATCATTATGTTGTTATTACTGTTTATGTCATAGGGGCCTAGTTTACTACGTCATTAATACACCAAGTCATATGACAAGGTTGCTTTTCTGAACTCTAACTGGTAAAAAAACTTACTTTACAGTGCAATTAAGGTAAATACACACTACTTCTAAAGAGAATGTGGAAATATTGTATGTGCAGCAGAGAGTGCACCAGAGTTATACAATATTTAGCACTTCTCAAGACCAGAGATGCCAACAGCTGAAGGTGTACACATGTACAGTTATTTACTGTATGTCATGAACAATTTTCTTTTGCAGTGGACTTAAGCAGGCAACTGTAGGTCAAGCTGAGAAAGAAACAAACTTTGTGGTGATTTCATTGCTGAGAGGAGTTCTTAATTAGCCCAAACGTTATTTTTAATTACATGTTGGGAGTGATTTTCCACAAACTTTAAAACTAAATCCTGATGGAGAAGCAGTTCAACACATCTTAGAAACTGGGGTGGGGGGGGAGGACAGCGCAACAACAACTCGGCATAATTGACAGCTGCATGCATTTACTCGGTCCAAGCATCCTCCTCCTGCTTCTCCACTCTGTTCTTCCAACACCATTTCCTCTTTTAATTATCCTCCCAGCAAAACGATGGAGCACATCAGACGCATCGCGGTAAATCCTGGGCCTGGCACGGGCTCACAGTGGCTCCTGCGTCTGGCAATCCCGATAGAGCCTGCGCGTTGGCAGGGACAAGAGAGGCAGGATGCCTGGAGATTTTCTGATGGAAAGAATGGCGAGGATGATCTCTCAGCAAAAGAGAGGTCCTCATTCTACTCCCGGTATGGGAGGCTTTTTGGCGAGCGTCTGCCGATCATACCATATTTTCTGCACCAGATTAGCCATTTCTCAGGAACAAAACTCACACAGACCCCTTGTTTACACCTCAAAATGACAGTGTTTTTGTAATGGCTGTTTACTAAAAAGAGAACATTGGAGGCACTGTGAGAACAGCCGCTCTCCTATCTCTCTGTGCAACATTGTAGGGGTGAGAATATTTGTATATTGCAGGGTCAAAGACATCACGGATTGGATAAAGGGGAGCTAGTTCGTTGAGAGTTAAAAAAAAAAGGTCTCTTCTGGCGTGAAATGTCTTTTGCCGAGTGAATTGTACAGTCACACTGTAATTAGGTATCTGCGACTCGAATGGATTTCTCTTTTGGAAGGCAGTTAGATGAAAAAGGTTGCAAGTTAGCTAGTTCTGGTGTTGCTATCTGTCAAAGTTTTTTCCTGTCTCAGTGGGGTGTGCATCAATCACAGAGGTCCCCAGCAGACAAGTCACTCTGCAGGCTAAGAGTGTCGTCATCTCCCCGGTGATTACACAGATTGCACAGTGAGATCCTCGGACACAATGGAGCCGCAAATGTAGCCTCCCCACTATGTTCCTTCTCCTTTCCCTTTCTTCCATCATTCCGAGATGAAGAGTGGAATGCTCCACAGCGGGTAGCTTTCTTCTCCTCCAGGGGGAACTGAAAAAGCAGGCAAGGGCCTCTGTGATGTTACTTTCCCTTCAGGGTGGGGAGGAGATGTCTTGTAGCACAGCTTAAGATGATCATTTGAGAGTGAAACAAGGTTCCCCTCTGGAAGTCACAGCGATATGCAGAGAGCCAAGGTCCCAACTAATGAGTCCGGGTGTGCTGATGAAAACAAAAACAGTTACAGTGATGATTCTGCTGTTTCCTTTATATATCTTTAACTGCTTCTCAGCTCTGGGGATGCTTCTCCCGGCCAGAGGTCAGGCTTGGAGTTGGAGAGGCTGCGTTTCAGCAGAGCAGAACAGTTTGGTTAAGTTTATCTACGTTTCCAGTTTAAAAGTTTGGGAAGGCCAAAGACAGAAACAGTCTACACTGTCCCACTTTTTCTCTTCCACTGGGGTATCAAGAGCTGAGGTCCAAAGCGAGGCAGGTGGAGTCAGACACACTGCAGGCCAACAATTGGGTCCAAAGAGAATCACCAACTTTGGACCCAAACAAAAGCCGGTTTTGTTTCTAATTTTAACAGAACACCTAACATGAACAAGTGCTTACCAGCCAGAAGATTTCATTCTCCTGCCCTCTCGCACCAAGACTGGGTACAAAGGTATCATATTTAATAGAGACGATGAAAGCGATTATTAATCTATGAATGAATGAATGAAAGATGTGAGGAAAACCTAAACATTTGTTCCTCACATGTTCTGATGAAACCGTTCCTCCCGGAGTAAATATTTGTTCAGAAACCAGAAATAAAACAACATCCCATCTGATAATCTGCCACAATTACGCCGCGCACTGTGATGAAAGGATATCAATGATCTACTTATGTCATAGAAAAAGAGTGCAGCTTCAAACATGAAAGCTGCCGAAGCCGATGAGATTCAAGTCAATGAATGATCAAAGGAGCAAAAGCTTATCAACACTGTTCCTTAACATGGAGACAGTGTCATATGGCACTGAATATAGATTACATTTTATGTGCTTTTGCCCCTGAACAGAATGACTATTATAGTCTCTGGAAACAATTGTCTCTTTTTACACAAAAGCTGCACCAAAGCACACAAAGTGGAGAGGGGGCACAGGCCCTTTATCATGATAAAAGGCTAAAGGATGAGACTGACCTTTCTAGCATCAGCTGGGCTTTGGAAACACAAGGCATGGCAGCAACTCTTTCTGGCCTTTTCCCTTCCGCTTTGGGCTATGCTTACAAGGCAAAGACTCACGCCAAACATCTATGATTTTATACAAAGACTCAAACATTTGCCCAGAACCACTTCTTTGGTATCGCACACATGTACACACAAGCGCGCGCACACACACACACACACAAAGCAGTTCTGTCTGTGCATCTGCAAACAGGTCAGTCCCGTCTGGCATCACAGTACAACTGCAGGCTATGGAAGTAAAAACAGATAGCGGATCACTGTAGATTACATCACAACACCAAACTTGACTCCCTCCGTGGTATCAGTACTAGTTCCATTCCAAAAGGAGTTGATTTACAAATTGAGAAATGCTCAAGTATGAGAACCTAAACCTGGAATAATAAAAAAAAAACATTTCTCCACACAAGCAAGTTTAAAAAAACAAAAAACAAAAAACAAACAAAAAAAAAAAAACGCCTAACTGACAGTAGACTTTAAATGCATTGTGGATGGGGGGGGAGGGCACACACCTAAAAGGCCTTTGTGTGACATTTCAAAAGCTGCATCACAAGGTTGTGAAAGAACAAGGGCTGCACAATTGCAGAATAGCACTTCTATAGCGTCTGTTATGGAGAGGGTGGGTGTTGATTCTATAGGTAAACTCTAGCAGGGACGAGATCATTTTACCCACGCTGTCAGACAAAGGGCCAGTGGTCACCATATGAAAAGGTAAAGAGTGGTAGTCCCTGACGTGTTAGAGGCCACATCGTCTGAGGGAGAGTATAAAAGGACCCGTGGTTGCAGTTGGAGCGATATGGTGCTATAACCACAGCGCTGCAACCATGGGAAAGGTATGAGCTCACCGATAATATAGATGGAAGTTTGAGAAGGAATTGTGTGTGTGTGTGTTGTTTTTTTTTTTTTTTTGCAACAGTTCAAATATCATACAAGGGGGGAAAAAAAATGCCGCGGATAAAATTTTATAGTGCAGCTCTGAGTGGAAATCATATAAAAGTGTTTTAGAGGTAATGTCTGTGGAGCTAGGCAATTTCCATTTTACACAAAGATGCCAGATTCATTATATCTGCATGACAGAAACAATTTCTGTCTCCTTAAACTTGAGCCTTTGACAGTCTGTTTAACCGAGCACTGAAAACAATATACCAGCATACAGAAGATGGTGGAAGGCTGATCCTGTTTGAGGGAGAGCAGTGTCCCCTACAGTCAAAACCCAAGTACTGCAATATTCTCTTTGACTCACGCTTGTTCCTTTCTCCTTTCAAGATTATTTTCTATGAAGGGCGTAACTACCAAGGCCGTCACTGGGAGTGCAACACTGACTGCATGGACACCTTTAGGCACTTCAACTGTTGCAACTCCATCCGTGTCAGTGGTGGCCACTGGGTGGCCTATGAGAAGCCTTTCTACATGGGTTACCAGTACATTCTTGGCCCTGGAGAATACCCCGACTACCACAGCTGGATGGGCTTCAACAACTGTGTGCGCTCCTGCCAGATGCTCTCCCCTGTAAGTCAATCAAAAAGACAGATAGGCTTGGTAGTCCCACCCCCATCCCCACTTCTCACCTTGTACATCAAAAAGTGCTTCAGAAATAGCTGTCAATCATGGGACTTTTGATGTCACTTACACATACTACGACAGTTCATAGCATAAAAGTCTGTTTTGCGAGGCCCACAAGGAGACCAAGTCAGCCTTTAAAAGGAATATGACATGCCCCCCATAAGACCCGGTGTCTTCATTTTAATTCTGTTAGGCACGTTGAGTGTTTTCTGGTACTTCAGGGAGGGGGGGGAAAAAAAAAATCTAATTTTGTCATGCTCTGAAGGAGTTGCTGCACATTTTAATTTGTAGTTACTTAAAGAAACAAAGTAGTACAAGCACCTTCTTGAATTTAAAGTTCAAGACAGCATTTCAGGGCAGGACAATCAACTAAAGTGCTCTCTAGGGTTCCCACCTACCAACACGGAATAATAACCATGATCTTTATTAATCTGACACACAGTACAGAGGATCCTACAAGATGAGGATCTACAACAGACCTGACCTAATGGGAAACATGATGGAGTTCATGGACGACTGCCCCAACGTGTACGAGCGCTTCCGCTACAGTGATATTTACTCCTGCAACATTTTGGAAGGTTTCTGGATCTTCTATGAGCATCCCAACTACAAGGGACGACAGTATTTCCTGCGGCCTGGAGAGTACAGGGCCTGTGGTGACTGGGGCTGCCACAATCCCATGGTTGGCTCATTCAGAAGGATGAGGACTCTCATGTAAACTGTGTGCAAGGCAAAAAGAGCATTAAAAACCTTTCACTGTCAAACAACTATGGCTTCCTAGCGCTTATTGGAATGTCACACACATGTCAAACCATTAAATCCCGTTGCTCTTAACTGAAGTATCGCCGACAAATTCCTGCTGGCACAAACAACTTCTCCTAACTTGCTCTTTGCTCACATCTGATCACTCTGTTTGGGCAAATTTGGCAACTCCTATTGTGGCTGTTTGAGAAAGTGCAGGTGTACAGTATTTTCTGCAGACAGACAGAGGTTTAACAGACAATGCGGCCGCTGTAGCTCACCAGACCTGCAGTGTTTTGTCCTCTATAGAGCAGACTGTGCTGACGCGACGAAGCTTTGTTTCCCGTTTGTAAAAGCCTGATCCCAGCAGGGTCTATAAAGACTTCTGACTGAGCCCAGTGACTAGTCTGGTCTGACCTTAACGCAGATAGAATGGCCAAGGTAAGATTTGCTGTATAGATTTCTTTTTTTTTTTTTTTTTTTTTTTTTTTGGTAAATTGCATAGAATTTTTATTTTAAAATGCAGGATTATAAAATTGGAGACCTCTGTGGTGGAATGATTATTTATTATAAATTGTATTGTAGGTTTATTTTTTGTAGAAATAATCTTATAATGGCTGGAATTTTCCTCTTTATTTAAATATACCTTCTTTTATACTGTATTTTAATTCCCTTTTTTGCTTATGATAAATCACTTAGATATCTTTTCTTAGTCCCTTAAGTCTTTCCTGACAGCTGGTTCAGTATACCAAGAGGATTCTTATAGAAAATTTTTCACACTAAAAAAAAAAAATCCAGTTTGCTGTGAATTTTATGAACAACACACATTTAGTGTGCATTGCTCTGTTGGCATAATGCTCTGGTTATAATATCCGTCCGTCAGATTATCTTCTACGAGGACAGGAACTTCCAGGGTCGTCACTATGAATGCAGCAGTGACTGTCCTGAGATGCAAAACCACTTCAGCCGCTGTAACTCCATAAGGGTGGAGAGTGGCTGCTGGGTTGCCTACGAGAAGCCCAACTATGGCGGATACCAGTACATGCTGCACAAGGGCGAGTACCCCGATTACCAGCGCTGGGCCGGCTTCAACGACTGCATCCGCTCCTGCCGCATGGTGCCACCTGTGAGTTTTGGTGCTCTCACTAAAATGCTTTCTATGGTAGCCCCACTTTGCGATCATTTAGTTCTGAGCTTTTTAACCCGCGTGATTTCAAAGCATAGTGTGGTTCAGGTGAAGTACAGGCGAAAACGCTCTGTTGGTCATTGTTCTTCTTTCTGAATGATGATGTCTTCTCTAGTACAATGGCAACTACAGGATGAAAATCTTCGAGCGCTCTGACTTTGCGGGTCAGAACCTGGAGCTGATGGAAGACTGCCCAGACCTACATGAGCGTTTCCACACCCGCGACATCTCCTCTGCAAATGTCCTGGAGGGCTACTGGATGCTGCACGAACACCCCAATTACCGTGGACGCCAGTACTTCCTGCGTCCGGGGGAGTACAGGAGGCACAGCGAGTGGGGGAGCGCCAGCTCTACCTTCGGTTCTCTGAGACGGGTCACTGAGCTTAACTGATTCCCGCCTTTATTTTCTCTCTCCCACCCCCCACCCCCCTCATTTTTTTTTTTTTTTTTTTTTTGAATCCTCATTGCTCCTCACAGCTAAGCTTCCCACCATTCTGCTCCACTTTACTGTTTGAACGTTGTGTCAACACTGTGGTGTCCAAACCTGAAATCACACCTTGACAAGGTTTTGTGGGGTTCTGGTTCTGTTGGGTTGCTCTGCATTGTTTTGGTAAAGCTTCCCCAGCTCAGTGCTCAAGCAATGCTCATGGCAGAAAGGAAAGGAGAGGTTCCTTCGGTTGTCCCCCAGCAAAACGGTTTTGCCGCGACGATCCCCAACCTCCTGTCCCACTGGAATGACAATAAATGAAAACTTGATGAAAGTCAACTAAAGGAAGCCTTTGTTAATTTTCTATTACCTACTACGGCTGTCATTGTAAGACAGATCATGGGAATATGGCTTTTTTATTAATCTCTTTAGTATGGTAATTAAACTTTAGTTTCATCCAGCCACAGAGTTTGATGCAGAAGTCAAACCACTGAGGTCCCCGGAAGACCAAGAGTTTCCACACTTATTTTTTCCATGATATTGTCATTCCACATACACAAAGGAAAATTATCAAGGATACAGAAGCTTCGGCTTTGAACATGGATATTAAAGACCGGAAAAAGGGTATCTGAGGAGGAGAATGTAGCAGTCTTTATGAGATCACATGGTACCCAGTAAGCGCACTGGGTCCATGAAAGATGCCCATATTAGATCCACATCACAGGGCCAGTGCCAACTCAAAGAACTGGAGTCAAAGTGGCCTGATATTAGCCCCGAGCATCAAGCTCTCTCAGAACAAAAAACAAAACCCATCCCTGCTCATGCATATTTTATCAGCTCCAGATAGCAAACCCTTTCAGAAATAAATATCAATTATTGAAATTGTTAATTAGATGCTGAGTAATTAGCAAAGATACACATGAATAAGTAACACTGACCATTAATTATTGATTCTGAAAAATTTGAAGCCCAGCAGGGAGTGCATCTGAGGGTCTCACAAGCTCAAGCTTGACAAGAAATATGAGTTTTGGCCTTGAGTAATGTCCAATTAAAGCACTGTCAGCTTTGCTGCAAAAGTCTGGTGATTTGCCCTCGTCATGCGTTTCATGTCTCTGGACAACAATGATACCCAGCAGTCGTGACAACATCAGCACGGCGCAACGTGGGAGCCCATCAGCTACAGTCAGAGGGAAACGTCAGACAGCAGATGAGAGGAAATTGCAGGCTGGAAGAACAAGGTTGGGAGTCAACTTAAGTCACAGAGGCCATAATAATATCATTCAAATTCAGGCAGTAAGCACTCGCACAGACCTACGACAAACAAGTCCATGTGTGCACTTGTTTTATCGTGTGATTTATTTCAGGATTTGCAGTAAAAATCCGTCACAAACGAAAGACTGAACTAAAATAACCCACAAATAGCCATATTTCACATATTCGCATCTGCATTATACATCTAAAACGATATAATGATAACTCTTCTAATTAGTAATGTTAAGTATCATCAGAAATGACAAGAGGCTTCAAGTGTCTGGCATAAAAAATGTTCACTTTTTCTGAAGGACTTCTTTTCTGATATTCTTAAGAATCTTATAATGGATTGTAGCTTTTTGCTGTCATTTCAGCGGAGGCTTCAGTTCGCTTCATCCGTTTCTTTTCAAAGTGAGACACTCCTCAGTGAAACGCTACCATTTAGAAAAAAAAACAGAGTCAATACATCAGCTGGCTATTAATGCATCTGCACCTGGATCACTTCTGTGACTTAAGAAATTATCTTTGATGATAACAATATTGTAAAATACAACGCTGCGCATCAAAGAGGCGATGCTCGACGTCCCTGGATTGTTCTGTCTTCTACCTCAAGTCGCTCAAATGATATTTTCAATTGTCTGGCACATTAAAACAGGGACAAAAGCGCGAGATCCGAGTTTTGTCTCCCGCTTCATCTCTGAACCCTTTGGACTTGGTGATGGGAGGCTGATTGAAGGGTAAGTAGTGCGTTTTGGAGAATGAATTCTTTAGATGCCAGAAAAGAGAAAGAAAATGAAACCAAGAACATCAGCCTGTGATTCCATTATTAGTCTCAGTTCTCCTTCTCCCTCTTTTCATTTCTGATGGCTGGATAATTAAACCTCTATAGTATTGTCTTCCATCTTCCTTGCCCCACTTCCAGCAATGCAAATTCCCCTATGGGCAACTTTAAAAAGGCCCTTTTTAGACATCTGTTTTTCAGATCAGTACGTTTTTTTTTTTTTTCCTCCCCCATTAATTTGTGTTCTTTGTAAAAGTAGAAAGGCTGCTGCCGGGACAGAGAAATGCACACGTAGAAGGAAAAAAATAAACCCAACCTCATCAATCCAGCTGCAAAAATCAAAGAAGATAAAAAAACACATCTATAGTATTTTTTTTTTTATTGTTTTTGTTCAATATTACTTTCATTAAAGAACTAATATCTGTCCTCGAGAGAGCATTGGTAGAAATCAGATTTCAGGCTGGATTGATGCACAGTTTAATTTTAAAGACGTGGTCGTGGTCTCTCCTCTGCAGCCTGAAGGAAGCAGCTTGTCAGTTGCTGCTCCAGCACAGACAAAGGCCCCACAAAGAACGAGCTAAGAATAAAAGAATTATGCACATTTGGCAACAGTAATAATAATAATAATAATAAAGCAACTCATCACAGTGAGTGCAAGTTGGTTACACTGCAAAAGAAAATTGCTCAATTGTAAAATGATCCTAATATTTGGATTTATACAGCTTTATCTTTACGTTTGGTTGAAATAATTATAAAACAATTGTTTTACATTCAAACTGCCTCTTTTAATCAACATACAAGCATTCAGAAACATGTAGAAATGTTGGGAAAAAAAGATTCTGCAACATTACATACATGAAAAATATGTTTTGAATAAAGACGCAACACATCCTCAGTTAAATGAACACAAGGGATCACGTTGTGTTGCAGTCACATCCATCCATCCATTTTCTATACCTGCTTTATCCACACTTTGGGTTGCAGGGGTCTGCTGGAGCCTATCACAGCCGTCAAGAGGCGAAATTAATTAGCATCTTGTTTAAATACTCCCACATTCAGTGTTTTGTCCTTGAGTATTTAATTACAAGATAACACTGTATTTATAATATCAATAAGGTGAAATTCAATAAAAGCAAGTTGTAAGGGCGTCAATGTCTTTGATAGATGTTAAGAAATGTATTTTTACGGTGAATGAGGTATTTTGTCAGTGATATAAAGTTTAAAAGTAAAAGCTTTTGGTTGATTTCATTTCTAACACAAATGTAGACTGCACAATCTAACCAATGTTTACATTTTTAACAGAGATTTTATTTTGTTTCCCAAGGCCCAGAGTTTTGCATCTGATATTCCAAAATTGAATATTCAAAAATACTAATCATCAACTAAATCAATTCATCTTTGATAATAAATATTTGAGGATTTCATCCTCTCATCATTATATTGTAAAAATACAATCAGATATGACATAAGGAGGATAGTGATCAACATTTCAAGGGAAAAGCTATGAATTTCCCTCAGTGTTGTTATGTGAATTAAAGAAATGGTCAAACATGCCAATTTGCCTGCAAACAGTCCAAATGGCAAATTAACTGTAAAAATTAATTATAAAGGCTAAAATTAATTGTAAAGGCTAATATTTTAGGAATATCAAAACTGACAGTTAACCTCAGGAGGTTAACTGTTCTGCCATTTTAGATTTGAGTGTGGCAATGAATAAATTTTAAAGAGCATTAAAAATGTAAACATTAAAAATATAAAAATAAAAACCTATCAGCTCTCCTTTCATTTGTCCATTTTTAGAATTCCTTTTTTGTTGCATATTATTATATCTTAAATAGTCTTTTGTGCTTATGCTGTAATTCACCTAAAAAGACACAAATGTGTCATATTGGCAGCAGGATTCATGCACACACACACTGACACACAAAAAGAGTGTGTGAGTTTGGCATTAGGGGCCAGGAAGCAGCTGCAGGACTTTGGTCTGCGTGGTTATGCATCCATGAGACTGCTGTCAAAGTCTCTGGTGTGGCTGCTGCCTCTCTGTCCTGCGAGAGGCTCCCCTACAGGCAGGTTTTCATGGAGGTACGTCATTGTGCCATGATCAGTGAAGTCTGCCACTGTGTGCCCGTCACCTCTTAGGACCCATTTGGAGGTGAGGAGTCCATCCAGGCCGACTGGACCGCGGGCGTGGATGCGAGCTGTGCTGATACCAACTTCTGCCCCTTTAAGTGGGAAAGTGTTATCAATTTAATTTAAAAAAAAAATGTCTAATTTCCTTGAAAATCCACTAGTAAGATTTTTTTTTAATGTGACATTATGACCATTACATACCCAGTCCGAATCGGTAGCCATCAGCAAACCGCGAACTTGCATTCCAGAAAACACACGCACTGTCCACCTGATGCAGGAACTTCTCTGCTGTGTCCTCTGTAACAAAAACACAGCTACTTCACACTAAAATGTTACGTGGATACACAGGTTTTTCTTTATTACCTCCACTAAGGAGGTTAGGCGATAGCCGGCATTCATCTATCTTTGTTTGTTAGCAAAATAACCCAAAAAGGGATGAACAGATTTTAATGACTTTTTCAGGAAATGTTGATAAAAGAACAAGGAACAGATGATTACATTTGCTGATGTAGGCCAAGGTCAGAGGCCAAGGTGCCTTGATCATAAAGCAAGCTACTATGTTATGTAACCATTACCATTGCCTTTAAATAGCGTACAGGTGTAAGTCACAGTATGTGAGGAAACGACCGGAGGTGCACTCTCCGTGTGCTTTTCTTGTTTTTACAGTTACACTTTAAGTTAAAGCTAAGTTAATTACACAAGCCAAAACCTTGGAAAATTGGGGGAATTCACAACTCAGCATATTCTTTATTTAAAGTCAGTCCAGTGTTGGAGAAAATGAGTGAAATCACTTATTACATATTAGTATTTCTACTAATATGGACTATGAAAAAGTGTTTCTCTATTTAGTCTGTAGCCATAAATAATAAAACTTCTGCCTCAGTTTTAACACTAACGTGATCTTATTTTAATAATTGTACCTTTGATGGTCACCAGAGGGCAGCAGATCGTTCTTCAAGATCCAAACGCAATTGACGTAAACTGAACTATTTTGGTAGAAATTTTTAAATGCTGATCTGCTGATTTTAAAAGACTTTTTGTTCTATTTGACTGTACCCATTTTAAATGCCATTTATGTACACCTTTCTTGCTAAAATCCCCTCATGTTTGTAAAAACCGAACATGTCATAAAACGCCAGTGTACAAATGCAATATGGCCACAGCTTTGAAGTGTAGAAATATGATGGACATTGCACAGAATGGTTTTAAACATCATGAGTTTGGAAAGATTCAGTGTAATGGCTCACTTAAAAGACAAAAAAAAAAAAAAAAAATCGTTTTAACTGTCTTTTGGCATCTGTTCCAGGTCTCAGATGAGCTCTGTCCCCTATACTGGAGTCACAGAGGGAGGCTGTGCACTCATCCCAACAACAAAGTATCAGCTGCTCATTAATCGTGGCGGAACAAAGCGAGCTTGGTGTGTTTAGGGAATCATGCGTAGGACAACTTGGTGAATATTACACAACTATAGGGTGAGAAGGCTACGCATTTACATAAACTAACCAGTTCTGTTATATAACAGGGAGTTCAACTTTATTTAGTTTTATTTGTTAAGGTTTTATAAAATTTAAGCAAGTATAAGTTACCAGTTAATCCCAATTTGTGTGAGGACCACAGTGCAGAGGGTTGTTTTTTTTTTTTTTTTTTTTTTTTGGTATTTGGGCCACTGCTGGAACAGGCAGCGTACACGCTCCCTCCCTCCATCATATGGTTCCTAGTACATCCGGCCTACCTACAGTGTACGCGCTCAGGTTAGCCGAGGAGTGGTCACTGGTATCTGTGGGGGTCGCCACAGATGCATGCCCCTCAGGATGGTGGGGGGGTGCAGTGTGGCAGAGCAGGAGCTGGTTCAGGGGTCAGGGGAGTGGTGTCCTGGTGGACATTTGTGCCGTGGCCTCATGGGCATCACCAGGCACTTTCTCCAGATTCACCAGGGGTGAGTGTGGCCGCACCCCATCCATTGGCTGTGGTCCTTCAGCCAGAGTCCTCTGACCCTACACACTGACATTCAGTGCTTGAAACACCGCCTCTGGTGGTCAGCAGGGATGAAATAGAACGGAGGGTTACAAATGTAACTATGGTTCTGTGAATCCCACATGACCGCCAGAGCTCTCTGTTGATCACAGTCCTCTTATGCTCGTGAGAAGATTCTGCAGGAAATTGTCTTGGAATGACAATGGAAGATTTGGAAGATGACATTGTTGGTATACATAGTTGCACTGGGCATGCACGAAGATGGAAGAGTCAGTGCTTGAAGCGCTGCCCCTGGATTCATAACTGTTTGTTTTAATGGCCTAAAAAAGCAGCAGCACTGACGTATTGGAACACCTACCGTTTTCTGTGACGATGACATCTGTGTGGAAGCTGCCATACTTGTGAATATGATCCACTGCGTCCTGCATGCTGTCCACCACCTCCAAGCAACACTCCAGGTCACCGTACTCTGTCCGCATGGACTTTGCCTCTGATGGACTAAATGTCAAGTAGGACGCAAACTGAGGGCCTGCGTGAATCTTTACCTGATGATACCACAGGGAAAAAAAAAAAACATTTTAGCTGCGTAAACACTTCAAATAGGTTGATAAACTTCTAATGTCACTGGACTGCTTAATACAGAACATAATTATTTAGACTGCAATCATTGCACTGTTTATCTTGTGCTTCACCTGCTCAGTACGCAGCATGTCAATGATCTGGTCAAACAGAGGGGTTCTGAGGACGTCCCTGTGGATCAGCAGAGTTTCCATGGAATTACATGCAGCGGGGTAGTCACACTTGGAATCCCTGACTGAAATGGAATACTTGAAAAGTCACAGGCCGACACAGCTACACCAAGGGCACAAGAACTAATGTGGCCGCACCTATTTTGATGACTTTATCAATGTCAGCCTCTGCATCGACGTAGACGTGGCAGATTCCCTCAGTGTGACCAAGCACCGGGATGCCTTTGGCTGCCCGTTGAATATCTCGAACCAACTGGGAGGAACCGCGAGGAATAATCAAGTCGATTATCTTGTCCAGGCGGCACAGATCCTCCACCTCTTCACGAGTGCTCACCTGGTAACATATAGCGGTTTGTCAAAGACAGAAAACTACATGTTTCACATTCATTTCTTGCTTTGTGGGAACCTTGTTTTACCAGCTGTACAGCGTCTTTGACTTGGTGCGTAGAAAGGGCTTCCTGAGTAATTTGGTGGAGAACATGGTTGGTGTTGGCTGCCTCTTTGCCTCCTTTCAAGAGGAGGGCGTTGCCACTGGCTATGGATAACGCCGACACCTATAAAAGACAAACTTTGTGATGGCACCCAGGTGACGCCAAGATATTCCAAAATGGGAGCCAGAAATATAAATGAGCTTGACACCAGGTGTACCTGAGGAAGGCAGTCGGGTCGAGCTTCAAAAATAACTAGAAGAACTCCAATGGGCACAGTGATCTGCTCCAGAACGAGGTTTTGAGCCACCCTGGTCCTGCGCAGTACACGACCCAGACTGTCCTGCGCAGCCACTGCTATCTGTCTCAGACCAATGGCCAAGCTGTTGAGTTTAGATGGTGACAAGCTTAGACGCTTTAGCATGGCTGCTGATAAAGAGCCTGTGGAAAGGAGAGAATACTTGGATTTTTCTTTCTTTGTAAGACAGCATTAAAAAAAAGCCGAGTATTCAATTAATATTCTTGACAAAAAATACCTGTATTTATAGCCAGATCCATGTCAACCTTGTTAGCTGCCAGAATCTCCTCCTTTCTCTCAGTCAACAGCTCTGCTAACTGACAGATGATCTCGCCCCTCTAAAAATGCAGTCAGAGCAGGTCACACAATTATCCACCAGAGGTCAGTGTTGCGCTCTTTCAGGTTGAACGACAGCGCTGAGCTCATTACTTGGTCTGGGTGCAAAGATGCAAGAGTCCGTCCACAGCTACGTGCCACTTCTGTCTGCAGCTCCACAGTTGGGCCTGGTTGATTGACAGCACAGATTTTAATGTTTACACAGGTAATAGTTTATTTGAGTCATGTAATATTCTAGATCAGTCTTTCTCAAACCTTTTCAGACCAAGGACCACTGAACCCTTAAATAAACACTCACCTGACTAAATAGCACCCAAAAAATTATTCTAAGTAACAATCAGGTGCTGGTATGACAGATGCATCAGGAAATATACAATACAATTACTTATTTAAATAGTGGGAGTTCAATAAACACTGATTTTACACTGAATTTTATGTATTGAAATTTTAAAATTTAAAATGTGATTTGTTACGTGTCACCTCGTGGACCACTAGGGGTCGCCCACTCTTTGAGAAACACTGTTGTAGATGTACTCACCAGAAGGTTTGATCTTAGTGAAGAAGGTTCCCACCTTTTTCCCCTCTACAATGTCAGTAATGACATGACCTGTAACTTTGGGGTGGGTTCCATTTGCAATGACCACAGAGGTGCCACTTTGCAAGGCCCAAACAGCTGCTTTTACCTATAAAGAAGCATCTTTACTTGAAGAAAAACAATTTTTAATATGTTTTCTAATAACATCAGAAGTGGTCAGTAATCTAAAGTCTTCAAATCCTAAATTCAAGTAAAAATAAAATGTTATTATTTCATTTCATTACACCATATGGCATGAATGTTGAATATGGCATGACCACTTATTTTATTTTTTATTTTAACTACTTATATAACCACCATAGCTCATCTCTAAATAACTGGAGAGAAAATGATCCATAAGACGTGGACTTTCACTTGAATGTACACAAACAAAACCAAGTAGTTTGAACCTACTTTGGCTTCCATGCCCCCAAGACCAACTCTGGACTTTGTGCCGAAAGTGATGGACTGCTGGTCCCCAGGGTAGAAGATGTCAATCAACTTGGCATCATCTGTTCCTGGAGGGCTGTCATACAGCCCTAAACAATTCCCAAATTAGCTGACTTGCTCATAGACAGCTCCTGCAAAGCTATGCAGGATAATTATTGACTATAAAATCACTATATAAACAGCTTATATATTATTATACATTAGTGAAGCATAATTACATGTATAAAAACACACAGGAGTACTTATCTCCCAGGGAAGGGAGATCACAGACGGTTATCTAACAGCTGACCTAGACTGCTGTTGCCGTAACACACATACCCTCCACGTCAGACAACGCGATGAGCAGGTCAGCCTTCATCTCTACAGCGAGCCGCGCAGCCAGACTGTCGTTGTCCTTAATGCTAATCACCTACGGAAGCAGAAAATTGCTGATATAAGCACCTAATAACAGAAAAGCAATGGGAGAATGTAAGCCATCTGCCATTTAAGCCCTTTTAAGGTTGTAAAAGCAGACGGATGATAGGATTTTTTTTAGGCAGTTGAAGATTTTCAGACAGCACAAAAGTAAAGCTTATGAGCTCCAAATGTAAAAAAAAAAAAATAAAAAAAAAAGATCACACCTGGGATGGGATTTTCAAAAAAAAAAAAAAAAGGGACATGTTAGTTATTTCATGAAGTTAGTAACATACCCCTTCAGCAGGGCCTCTTCCTTGGTGAATGCATGTACACACATGCCTTAAAGGAGCAATAAGTGAAACTCATCATTTTTAGATAAAAGAAATTTAAAAAATCACTATGTGTAGATCTAAGGGTGTAATTTCATCTGGAGTATAACATGATGTCACGCACTTGCTTTGTGTGTTGATCTTTGTTTACAAGATCTTTGTTCACGTGAATCGCCGTGTGTCCCCTACTCGCAGAGCCCGTGGCCCTCCCTCCCTATAAAAGGCTACAGCCAGTAGCCGTATTTTCAAAACAAAATGGGGGAGAGCGGAACAAAATATTCACCTGAAGACGACCAGGAGTCGACATTACCTCTCAAGAAACGTTGTTGGTGAAGAAGTTGACAGATACTCACTAAACTGTACATAGACACCATTTGACGCTAATGGTGACACACTAAATTAGTGGCATAATGATTAATTTACAGACAAAACAGCATAGAAAACTTGCAGGAAGTTCTCCTGCCTGCAGAATTATTATGTTCTACATTATTGATTGAGTACTCATGTCCGACAAAATGGTAAATTTGTGTTCACACTTTGCAGCGCTCCATTAACAACCGAGGGCAGAGCTGATAAGGTGAAGGGGGATGGCGGTGGTGTTTTAGTATGTGTAAAAAAAACAATGTTGCTAATGAAGAGATTTCCTACACTTAATAAATCACCAACAGTTCCTACTGCCATTGCCACCATCATCACTACCAGTTGTGATACTAACCACCCCCAAAGCTATCTGTACCCACATTTACCCCCTGTAGATCACTATTGGGCTCTGGGGGCGGCACCACAGCATCGTTTGTGTTGATGATGGGCACAATGTTCATGCGCAGCAGCTCCTGCAAGGTGCTGTTCAGATTCTGCCTCTTATCATCATTGTGGAAATCCAGATTTGTCACAAGGATCTGACAACACAGAAGACAGAAACAAAAAGGAGTTCAGTGGGTATATAACTCTAAAAAAACAACTCTGTGATAAACATTTTAATTCTATATTTAAGTATGGCAAATACCTGCGCAGTGCAAGTGCTGTACTGGGTAAACATGGCCTCATACAAAGCCATCAGACCACTCTGTCCAGCTGCAGCACAGGCCCGGGCCTCCAACACTGGCAAAGACTGTAACACAATAAACATAATTTGTTTCATACTTGTAAAATAGCATTTAGCAGGTTTTTTTTTTTTAAAAAAAAGTACTCTACTGGAACGGTATTACCATATCTTTGAGCTGATTGTGACCCGAATGCAGCGCCTGTCTGACACTCTGGGACAGCAGGATCTCATGCCTTAGTCGCTGCTTGCCGAAGGCCACAGCTCCACTGGTGACAATCATCATTTCCCTCCCTTGATTCTGCAACATGGCCACCTGGATGCAAATACAATATATCTGGGCTTAAAGGGCAGACATCTCAAGTTTCAGATAAATTACAGAAAAGCCGTTTAATTTCTAAAATGTCAATTGTGTTGCTTGATTATCTTTTCTGTATTTAGATGTCCGTGTTTTAGGATTACACCTTCAGCCTTCTGCTTTTACTGAAAAATACTAGTGTTTGAAGTGAGGAGAAAAAAAAAACATCAAAAAATTATTTGAAGCTTCAAAACAATGCATAT
Organism: Pao palembangensis; assembly: GCA_015343265.1. Taxonomy (NCBI): domain Eukaryota; kingdom Metazoa; phylum Chordata; class Actinopteri; order Tetraodontiformes; family Tetraodontidae; genus Pao; species Pao palembangensis. Next base: position 5,107,243 of record CM027084.1, read on the forward strand.
ACACATAAAAAGTCTTGTGATGATACAGGACCCGAAAATCTATAAATGCAGAATTTTTTCTGACATTTAGCCTCCCACCTGCTCCACGATTGAGGCCAGCCTCCCCAGAGCAAGGCCACATTCATCGCCTCTCGTGACCACAGCACTTCCCAGTTTGACGACAATCCTTTTAGCATGACGGAGTTCACTGCGGTATGCAAAGGAGCTTCCGTGGGCTCTCCCATGTAGAACTGCAAAGGTAGATATTTCTGCTAGTTTAATGTGACTCATCGATCGCAAATCACAAGTTGCGTTAGTGCAATTTTATTAGGATTTAAAAAAAAAAAAGACTAATCAAAGACACTGAAAATTCACATACTTTATGATGAAATTCCAAACTACCCAGTGGATGGATCTATTGGTGTATGAGTTTCAACACAAAAACATGTACACATTGCAAAATTGTGCAAACAAGCCTTTTTGTTTCATTGATTTCACGTGTGAAACCCGAACCCCTGCATCCATCCGTAACACAAGAAACTACATAATCACACCCTTCAAACTGCCACATCAGCAGCGCAAGTAGAAAAGCCTGTGCTGACTTTACACATCACAGTGGGGCACACGAGGAACATAGAGAGACAAAAAGACAGACCAACAGCAACATTAGAACTGGAAAACTCTGGAAAACAAAATCTTAGTAATATTTCTCCAACACACAATCAGCTGAGATTCTAAATTAAACACAATTTATTAGTAGATATTAAACTAACTTTTCATGTCAGATCCCATATAGAAGAAAATACTTATTCGTCTAGGGTCATTTAAATTTTCACAATGTACATTGCAAATGACTTAATAAATCGAGGAATACGCCTATTTCAACATCTCCATAGCACATCTAAATCTGCATTTAATATAATAGGGAAATGAGCAATGAAAGACTTAAAAATTCAAAACCAACTGGAAATGTATCAGCCTGTAAGATTTTAAAATAATGAAATGTAACCGACTTTTTCAGACATGTTGCTGGAGTGTACAGTAAACAAAGTCGGGCATATGCAGCATCACTCGCCTGCAGCCAGCGGTCTGATGAGCAACCTGCATACGTGTCTCTGGAGCTCCAGTGGGCTCCTTGTACACAGTCTTTGAAGAAGCATGGTCTGTCTGATGAAGTTAGGAACACACAAGCGTCAGTGTCATTTACTTTTAAACATGAACCTTGCCACTTAATGTTAGCATGCACGTAATTATGCATCACTCAAACTAAAAAAAATACAAGCCTTTGTTCTTACTTGACCGTCTGATGTTTCACGTTAGCTTCTCCTGTAGGCGTCTGCCTTGTGTGGCGACGTCTGTTCACCTTTAGCCTCTTTTATCCTTTCTTTTTAATCACAAAGAAACTTCATAAAGTGGTGGGCTCTTAGTATGGGTGACTCCTCCCCTCACTGAGCGGTGCTGATGAAATTGTCACCGCAAAATAAGACCGGAAAAAACTCGGATGCCTCGCAAACATTCCTACCCCATCTGCTTCCATTAACGCCGCGCTCACCGGTCGAATTAACGCCCATAGACATAGACACCCATACCCCACACCGGCTGCTTTTTTTTCTCTTATACGACAGTAAAAAGCAGAGTGTAAACTGACGCTGATGTCGAGTGATTTGACAGGAATCCGGCGGGCGCGACAAGTAGAACTTCGGTGTTATAGCCTCACATTACAAAATAAAATACCAATTTCCAAAATGTTTGTCTTGCTAACGTTTTAAAGCAACAAGTGGGTTGTATTTCATTCCTTCTTTGTTCCATCTTGCGCATGCGCAAGATGCATTATTATAACAAAAAATACACAAGAAGGCACAAGAATATTAAAGCTTTGAGGCCAGATGTATGCTGTCGTTGGACACAGTGCAGAGTTACAGATGATTTCTTGGACAAAAGCTACAACATTGCTGCTCATATGGGGCACATGGAAAACTTAGTGTCACATTTGATACTGACCTCGCAGTCAGGTAGTGACTACTGGTCCGAGGCTCTTGGCTATGCTTCTCTTCATGCACACACACATTCATGTCGAGGGAACTTGATGATTGATGTTGACCATGACAGTGGTCCGATGGACCATCCGTTCCCTGTCTGTAGTACTAAATGTTTGGACCTGCTGCTCAAGAAGCCCTCCAGTGTACAATACAGGTGGGTCAAGCAAGGAAGCAATTTACTAGCCCCACAATTTGTACCTCCACCCTCCACCAGACAGGGTAGGAGGATTTCAGCTGTGTTAAAAGATTCCCTCCCTAAAAAATGATCCTCAAGCACAACTCAGGTCTACAGATAGTAGCGATTATTGCCCCAAATTCTTTCGTTAAAATTATCCTCCCAAACATGAACACATAAATTGGTTCAGACAATAGATTTAAAAGATGCTTGTTTTCATTTCCCCATACAAAAGCAACACTTGCAGTTACTTTGTTTTTTTTTTTTTTTTTAATTAAAACAGAATAAATTTCATTTATTTTATTGCTGATCAGACAAATACATTGTCTATAAAAGCTCTGCTTTAACCTTTCAGTTGTAGTCCTCAGGCAGCGGTTGCACTGTGGCCTGATGGGAGCAGGGAGAAAAGACAGTGACCAGGGTGGCAAACTGTTTAATTAAGACTCTTCCTCACTTTTAACCTGCAACATTTGGGGTAGATGTCCTGTAGGTTGAGATGAGTGGTTCTGAAGGTTTGCTCTGCTAAATACACCACCTGTTTTAGGTCTTTCTGGGAATTGTGTGCAGCATCTGGGACAGGTTTTGCTGAGCAGCAATGGACTTGTTGTTCTCTTGTACAGAGAATTTTATTAGTTCTGTGCATCATTTAACTCTGGTAAAGATAACATTTGTAAAAGTGCAAGGTTCTATATCGATTTTGTTTTTCTGAATGGAATTTCAGTGATGTAAACAGCATCATTTTAATGAGTATTTTTTTCTTCCAATTTCTAATAATTCTCTCTGAATGGAATCTTTCCATCTACTTTCTTTGGTATTGGATCAGTGAGGGATGGGGGATTTTCTTGCTGTATTAACCTGTAGCTGCAGTGGTCCTGCTGTGACAAAACAAAAAGTAATCCGACCTGTTGGACTGGCACCATTAGGCTCCCACTGCCTCTAGGAAAAGAGATAACTAAATTGGCTCCTATGGCTCTGGCTAAAAGTGTATTATTCTATTACAACCATCCTGTTCTTCCCTCTGTTTTTTGTGTTTGCCATTAATCTGCTCTTCTCTGTCCCTTGTCCATGTTGCTCCTTTTATCTGCCCATCTGACTTAAGTGAAGAAAGAAACTGACTCTTATTTTAATTCTGGTTCCCCAATGTGTGTGTGTCTGTGTGTGTCTGTGTGAGTCTGTGTGTTTCTGTAGATCCATTATGGTATATATCTTATTAATCAGTCATTTTTATTTGTTTTTAGTAATTTGGATCATAGCTATTTGTTTCAAAATTTCTTTTATCCTTAAATTCATCATTAACATAATATGCAAATACCTGTTGAGGGTTCAGGAGACTTACAATGAAAATCACTTAGTCGGGCATCTGCCCATTGCTTACCAAACTTTCTCCGGGTTGCTATCACTCGATGAAAGTAAAATGGCAACCAAAAGGCAGATAGATAAATTGACCCAGACCAACTTGGTCTGTTTTCTACATTTGAAAGGCCATGTAGTATGATTGCATGACGTATGAGATATGCATGGCCTGTGAGAGGTGGGGGGGGGGACCTGAAAGCCATGTGAGTAATTAATTATTGAGTTTAGTACTCGAGAAAGCCCCCTTACCGGTATCGGTGCCTCAAGGCAGGAAGCATGAAAGAAAACAAATGTTATCAGGTAGAAGCACGGCACCCCCAAATTATCAGGATGTTTATCTCTGCTTTTAAAACTCTAAGTAGCCCCAAGCATGACACGCATGATAACGCACGTACGTTCACAGCAGATATATATACAGGTATATACGATAGGTGCATCTGAAGCTCAACCACCAAAGAGACAGGAAGAGGAAAAGCAATAGGATGGAAGGAAAGGGAACGGAAAGTGGACTGGCAGCCGTGGCAGCCTGCTACAAGAAGTTTGACCCAGCAGCATATCTGCAGTATAACTACACTCCACCACGAGCTGATTTTGGAAGAAAGGACAGCGTCGTGCCGTGGAAACTGGCATGCCTGCACCGAGCTTTCAATGAAGGTGAGAGAATGGGGGGATTGTACACCGGTGCAGCCGTATTAAACCAAAAGAAATATCAATTTCCTCTATCATTGCCGCTGTCATTTAACCATTTTTGGGATTTCGTGGCACCAGACTCATGTGATTCTGAATCGATTTTGTTTGTCTGTCTGACTTCAGGCGATGTTAGTGGTGAGCTGCTTGTGGACATAGGTTCAGGTCCTACCATTTACCAGGTGCTGAGTGGCTGTGAGGTTTTCAACAAGGTACTCCTCACAGATTTCCTGGAGGTTAACAGGCAGGAGCTGAGACGCTGGCTTCAGGATGAGGGAGGAAGTAAACTGGACTGGACACCCTACCTGCAGCACGTCTGCAAACTAGAGGGGCGACGGTAGGGAGAGGTCCTGTTAAAGAGTGTGTGCATGAACGTGTATAACTGATGAAACGGCAATAAATCAAAATGACTGTCATCAAATAATCCAGGGAATGTGTCATCCCTTGGTTTTGTCTCTTAAAAGGCCCTCAGAATGGGCAGCGAAAGCTGCCAAACTACGTCAGGTCATCACAGACATTCTACCCATCGATGTGCACCGACCTCAACCTCTGGCCCGGGATGCCCTTCCATCAGGAGGGGCAGACTGCCTTGTGTCCTGCTTCTGCCTGGAGAGTGTCAGTCCTGACCTGGCTGCCTTCACCAGAGCTTTGGGTAACATCGGGGCACTCCTGCGTCCTGGTGGCCACCTTCTACTCATTGGAGCCTTGGGAGAAAGTTACTATTTTGGTGGACCAGACGTGAAGATCCCTGTGGTTCCACTAAATGAGGCCCAGGTCTGTGAAAGTTTGAAGGAGAAAGGTTACACCCTGATTAGACTAGAGGTTTACACACTCCCTCAGGATATGAAGGTGGGGGTGGATGATGTTACTGGTGTGTTTTTTGCAAAGGCAAGAAAGGACTGAGGGAGATGAAAGATGCATAATTAAGATGTTACTATAGCTATATTAAGGTGAAGGGACTGCTTTACATTATACAGATCATTGCTTCTATTTGTCTTTTCAAATGCTATTTGCAGATGGTGTGTGTTTATGGTATAGATGATATTTTACCTCAACCCTTAAAAAAAGTATGGTCCATCTTAAAGTACATGAATAAACACGAAAGAAACATTTATGTAATGACGTCATTGTTAAGAAGCGACGGTAAAATAATGACACACTGCCTCCTTTAGGTCAAATGTAGCAATTACAGTAATAACAGGGCCAAGCTGTAATTTGTGTTTTCATGTTATTAGCAACAACGTTCAGCGGTCTATAATTTATGATTATGCGAATAAACCGTCAGAAAGGTTTGGAGATGAGATGATGATTGTTAAATGTGTGTGTCATGTATTTGTGCTGTTGCTGACCTGTGCTGCTGTCTTGGCCAGGACTCTCTTGGAAAAGAGATTGTTAATCTCAATAGGACTTTCCTGCTTAAATAAAGGTTAAATAAAAAATAAAAAGAGTAAAAACCATTATTATTTGTACTGCTTTCTTATCTCGGGTTTTTATCACGGCATATTTGTCTAATTTTTAAGGTTGGATCTCAATTTGTGGACCAAAATACTCAATGCGTTTTCCATCCATCCATCCATCCATCCATCCATCCATCCATCCATCCATCCATCCATCCATCCATCCATCTTCTACTGCTTATCTGGGGTTGGGTCGCGGGGCAGCAGCCTAAGTAGGGAAGCCCAGACTTCCCTCTCCCCAGCCACTTCCTCCAGCTCTTCCGGGGGGATCCCAAGGCGTTCCCAGGCCAGCCGAGAGACATAGTCCCTCCAGCGTGTCCTGGGTCTTCCCGGGGGCCTCCTGCCGGAGGGACGTGCCCTGACCACCTCACCAGGGGAGGCGTCCAGGAGGCATCCTGACTAGGTGCCCGAGCCATCTCATCTGGCTCTTTTCAACGCGGAGGAGCAGTGGTTCTACTCCGAGCTCCTCCCGGATGGCAGAACTTCTCACCCTGTCTCTAAGGGACAGCCCAGCCACCCTATGGAGGCAACTAATTTCGGCTGCTTGTACCCACAATCTTGTTCTTTCGGTCACTACCCAAAGCTCATGACCATAGGTGAGGGTAGGAACAAAGATCGACCGGTAAATCGAGAGCTTCGTTTTTCGGCTCAGCTCTCTCTTCACCACAACAGACCGGTGCAGAGTCCACATTACTGCAGACGCCGCACCGATCCGCCTGTCGATCTCCCGCTCCATTCTTCCCTCACACATGAACAAGACCCCGAGGTAATTGAACTCCTCCACTTGGGACAGGATCTCCTCCCCAACCCAGAGAAAGCACTCCACCTTTTTCCGGCTGAGAACCACGGCCTCAGATTTGGAGGTGCTGATTCTCATCCCGGCCGTTTCACATTCGGCTGTGAACCGATCCAGCGAGAGTTGGAGGTCACGGACTGATGAAGCCAACAGGACCACATCATCTGCACAAAGCAGAGACCTGATCCTGAGGTCACCAAACCGGACCTACTCAACACCACGGCTGCACCTAGAAATTCTGCCAATAAAGGTTATGAACAGAATTGGTGACAAAGGGCAGCACTGGAGGAGTCCAACCCTCACTGGAAACGAGTTCGACTTCCTACCGGCAATATGGACCAAGCTCTGACACCGGTCATACAGGGAGTGGACGGCCCTTATCAGGGGGACTGACACCCCATACTCCCGGAGAATCCCCCATAGGACTCCCTGAGGGACACGGTCGAATGCCTTCTCCAAATCCACAAAACACATGTGAACTGGTTGGGCAAACTCCCAAGCACCCTCAAGGACCCTGCTGAGGGTATAGAGCTGGTCCACAGTTCCATGTCCAGAACGAAAACCGCATTGCTCCTCCTGAATCCGAGGTTCGACTATCCGGCGGACCCTCCTCTCCAGTACACTAGAATAGACCTTACCAGGGAGGCTGAGGAGTGTGATCCCCCCATAGTTGGAACACACCCTCTGGTCCCCCTTCTTAAAAACAGGGACCACCACCCCAGTCTGCCAGTCCTCACCTAGGACCTGTTTGTAATGGGTGGCCCTACCAGGGGCATAAAGCCCCAGACAACTGAGCTCCTAGGATTATTGGGACACGCAGACCCCTCCACCACGATAAGGTGGTAGCCCGAGGAGGGGGAATATTATAGAATTATGCAAAATCAGGGACAAAGTCCTAGTATTTTAGTGTTCCTTATAGTAATGTCATGTAGTAAATGGAACAGCGAGTACCTTAAAACTCAGTGAGTACCTTAAAACTCAAAGATGAAGCCCGGACATACCAGCATACAGACTTGGTATGCTGGTATGTAGCAATGCAGACCTTAATTCACAGTGGACTGAGGAAGTGAAACGTATTTGGAACATTTTGATAATGTGATCATACTCTATAGTTGTTCATGGGCAAGAAAATCAAAATTACAGGTGTGACATGGAATTATTTTATTTCATTTCATTTGCTAACTGCCTTGTTACAAAAACTTAGGAATACAACCAACCAGGAAAAAAAACAAATTAAAAAAAAAAAAAAAATCTGTGCCGCTTTACCACGATTAGTTGGATTGGAGATTTAATCTGGTTTGAAGTGGTTGCCCTAAAATCTGTAATCCGGCTTCTTTCACTTTGTTAATTGTACAAGGTTGAAGAATAAAAAGAGGAAGTTTCACTTTGACAGGTTCTAACATTTTGCAGTGCATTCTGTTGTTTGGTGTGTGAATAGAAGACTGGCACACTACTGAATCTAGATGATGAATCAAATCTGAGTCTTAACTTGAACTCTGCTGCTTGTAAATGTTCATGTGGTGTCTGTTTCAGCACCAGTATCACTAAACAGCATGCAATATATTCTAAAAAGAAACCAAAAAAACAAAAAAACTCCCTCACCTAAGAGAAAAAACTTTGACTTAGATCTTCATAGTTCTCTTTTTTTCTAGTGCAAAGTCCTTGGCTGGTTGGAACTTAGTCCCACTTCCTTGCACAATGACATGCAAGCTTTTTTTTAGATTCTCACTTTCTCTGGTTTCCGTCTTTGCTGGTTTCGTTTATTTTACACCTCCGCCACAAGCATGCACACATTACACAGGCTCATATGGTCCATATGTGCGTGTCCATCTCACATCGTATGAAACACCCCTCTGTCTTTTCTGAAGACTTCTCTGAGTCTTTAGTCTCCTATTTCTCCCTCTACTTCCTTGGCATCTTGTCCATCCAGTTGGTGGCAGCTGAGATCTGCTTTTCCAGTCAAAGTGTCCACTGATGCACACTGATCCCTGAGCAATTTGCTTTCTTCTCTTAAATCTGATCCCAAAAAGAGAGATTTCTGTGAGAAGGTGTGAGAACGTATGTCTGCAGCACAAACGCCAGTGTGAGATATCCTGAAACTAAAACTGTGTCTGATTTACCTGTATTTGATGTTCTACTCTGGCTTGTTTCCTCTTCTTCCCCTCCAGAGGAGAGATCCTCTCTGTCCACCGAAGACATGTCGAGGGAGGAGAGGTGGGCCTGGGCCATCCTCTGGACAGCTGAAGGGATATGTTTATCTTTTCAGTGAATACTAATATTGGATGGAGGAGTGTTTATATAGTTTACACCATCTCCTGTTTATTTTAGCTTCTAAAATGCTTCACCACGTGATGGGCTAAAGAAGTGTGAGGAGGAGGAGGAGGAGGAGGAGTAGGTTGGTGCATTTACTGTAAATATGTACTGAAAAAAGTAATAAAATTTAGAAGAAAAGAGTAATAATGACACAGATCAAATTCCCAGAAGACAAAAGGATGATCAATAATATATACAGACAGTATTTACATGTCTGTATTTTGTTTTTTTGTGTGTATTTTGTTCTATCAGAATGTTGCAGCTGTTTGCCCATCCTATAATCCAGGATCATCCAGAGCAAAATCACAGCTGTCTCTGCTCCTAATCTCACATAATACACACACACACACACACACACAAACACAGATACACACACATAGACACACACCTCCCTGACTCATTTTTTTGGATACACACATTCTACATGTAGACCGCAGCAGAATTACGAGAATTATGTTTCCCACATTCTTTTTTCACTGTTCCTTGTTATGTAAATCCCAACCCAAAAAACACCTTAATGACATGTGTTCACCTTTAAGTGAGGGCGGTTCGTAGGTTGACGTGGGAAGTTTGGATTTCAAGGCTCCGTTTTCTCCCAGAACCCACTGCAGACGAGAAAACACGCAGGTCACGATTTACAGTAGATTTTCTCTACTTTGTCAGTGTTTTTGTTGCATCAGAGGTGTTTGCAGGAACGATTTCCACAATGCAAAGCGTCAGGTAGACCGCAGAACACAGAATGTTTCCCCCAAGATGTCTGGACTTTGATGGAATCAGTTAATCCCTGGTGATTTAGTTATTGTGATTATTATTTATAGTATACATAATTTATCAAATATCTTTCAAAGACACAAGCTTTGTTGGTCCTAGGAGTTTTGGCATAAGTGAAAAAATGCCCATCTACCTGACAATGGCCAGTGTCTTCCTCTGGTGATGGCGGGTCTGTCAATCTGAAGAGTGTGGCGGGTGTCGGGCGCCGACGCCGGATCTAAGCGAAAAGGAGCAATGATTACATCAAACAGTGCAACTGTGTTCATATTTAAAGGGATAAAACTTGCTCATTCAGACTAGTTCTTTGGGGCTTTTTATAACTCTGACTCTAAAGGTTGTCGTGAGAACCGAGTCGCCACGAGCCAATCAGAGCAGAGCGTGGGTTTGAAGCATGCGGGCCGCTTTCACTCTGAATGCCGCGTCATACATAGTCTTATATGCTGAGATTATTGAATTATGAGACACTGAATAAGCATTGTCGTGAGCATGAGCTGTGGTCAGGAACAGTCCCACGTACACCCACCAGCTCTCAGTTCCTCTGACTGCTGTTTGCAGCCAGTGGGACCTTTCCTGAGTGTTTCGATAACATGGTTGCCTCAAGGCCAACCACCTACAGGGAACAGAACCTTCTTCATTAGGAGCTTCTTGCACACTTCTGAAATCACTGTAACATCCTTCAGTGGAACCAGACCGGCAGATATCTGCACCAGATAGCGGAGCGTGTGATATTGTGGTTGTGAACATTGGACCACGTACGCACCTATGGTAGAGCTCTAGTTTCATCCTGGTTTCTTCAACATCAAATCAAAATCAGTGCAGGATTATTCCCAGAATATACTAAGATTTATGATTTTATTATTAATGTACAATGGGGCAAAAAAGTATTTAGTCAGCCACCGATTGTGTAAGTTCTCCCGCTTAAAATGATGGCAGAGTTCTGTAATTTTCATCATAGGTTCACTTCAACTGTCAGAGACTGAATGTGGAAAAAAAATCCAGGAAATCACAATGTAGGATTTTTAAAGAATTTATTTATAAATTCCTGCAGAAAATAAGTATTTGGTCACCTACGAACAAGGAAGATTTCTGGCTCTCACAAACCTGTAACTTCTTCTTTAAGAAGCTCTTCTGTCCTCCACTCGTTACCTGTATTAATGGCACCAGTTACAACTCGTTATCTGTATAAAAGACAAGTGACCACAGCCTCAAACAGTCAGACTCCAAACTCCACCATGGCCAAGACCAAAGAGCTGTTGAAGGACACCAGGAACAAAATTGTAGACCTGCACACGGCTGGGAAGAGTGAATCTACAATAGGCAAGCAGCTTGGTGTGAATAAATCGACTGTGGGAGCAATTATTAGAAAATGGAAGACATACAAGGTCATTGATAATCTTCCTCGATCTGGGGCTCCACGCAAGAGCTCATCCCGTGGGGTCAAACTGATCATGAGAACGGTGAGCAAAAATCCCAGAACTACACGGAGGGGCCTGGTGAATGACCTGCAGAGAGCTGGGACCAAAGCAACAAAGGTTAGCATCAGTAACACACTACGCCCACAGGGAATCAAATCCTGCAGTGCCAGACGTGTCCCCCTACTTAAACCAGCACATGTCCAGGCCCGTCTAAAGTTTGCCTGTGACCATGTGGATGATCCAGAGGACGATTGGGAGAATGTCAGGCGGTCAGATGACACCCAAATAGAAATTTTTGGTAAAGACTCAACTCGTGTTTGGAGGACAATGCTGAGTTGTATCCCAAGAACACCCACCCATACCCACTGTGAAGCATGGGGGTGGAAACATCATGCTTTGGGGCTGTTTTTCTACAAAGGGGACAGGACGACTGATCGGTGCTAAGGAAAGAATGGATGGGGCCATGTATCGTGAGATTTGGAGCAAAAACTTCCTTCCATCAGCGAGAGCATTGAAGATGAGACGTGGCTGGGTCTTCCAGCGTGACAATGATCCCAAACACACCGCCCGGGGCAACAAAGGAGTGGCTCCGTAAGAAGCATTTCAAGGTCCTGGAGTGGCCTGGCCAGTCTCCAGACCTCAACCCAAGCGTAAATCTGTGGAGGGAGTTGAAAGCCCGTATTGCCCAGCAACAGCCCCAAAACATCACTGCTCTAGAGGAGATCTGCATGGAAGAATGGGCCAAAATACCAGCTCCAGTGTGTGCAAACCTGGTGAAGACCTACGGGAAGTGTTTGACCTCTGTCATTGTCAACAAAGGTTATATTACAAAGTATTGCCTTGAACTTTTGTTATTGACCAAATACTTATTTCTGCATAATGGGCCCACCCCACTATATTCTCTATATTCTATATAATGTATGAATATTTATACATTAACGCTATACAGCAGGCAATAATACAACCAGTAGTATATAGATATGAAACCAGAGAACACATAGCACATAATACTCCAAGCAAATCACATAAACCCTACCTTATATTTAATAAGTGACCTTTAGCGCCGTGTGCATTAATCTGGATTTCTGTAAGTCACGGTGAACGTACAGGGTGGGCCTATTTTCCAGAAATAACCCATCTATTTATAAATTAAAACAATGAAAGCATAAATCCCAAAGCACTGAGAATAATCCTGCATAAAGCTTGATTTGATGTTCAAGAAAACGGAAATGAAACTATCGCTCTCCAGCCATTTGACCTTTTGTTTCCCCGCAAGTGAAACTCTAAAAATAGATTTTATTGTATGAAAGAAAGTCATAATCACGTCTATCCCTCCGTCATCCCAATTTTGTTCATGCGATTGATGTATTGTTAGGAGAAGGATTGCCGAAGGAGGCTCTGTGACTTTCCAGCGGTGAAAACTGAGTGATTCGCATTGGCCGTCCTTGCCCTTGATTCATTCTTCACTCCTGCTCGCACAGCTAATCTCTCCAGTTTTAATCACTCGGCGTCCTCGCTGATGATATTTTGTTTTCTTTCACTTACAGGCCTTTCCTTCTGTCACTCGTCTTTCTTCCTCCACTTTGTCAGCTTGCTCTATTCCCCCCAAACGCTCCTACCTGCCTCTTTTTTCGACTTCTCCATTTCCATGCAAATGTCACAGCCATGTACGGAAAATGGAGCTAAATTTGGCTGACCGTCACACGCCTCCCCAGTAGTTTTCCCACTGGTTGACGTTGCACGACAACATTAAAAGGCTGCAACCAATTTTTAGAGGTGTCTCTGGCCCTCGTAATTCCAGTGAGAGAAAAATGTTAAAGAGGAGAAATGATGGGTTATCTTAATCCTGAGAGTTACGCACCTTTAGTATTTTATGGATTATTTTTGCTCCTCAATGTTTGTGGCCTTGGACAAAGTGAACACAAATTCTAACATGTATTGATATAACTCATAGGTTATATTATATGCATGATATATGCAAAGCCATTGATTATATATGCATGCCTTTGCAGGACAGATACTAATGATTTTGAGAAGGCTATCTAAATACCGAAGCGGGTTGAGGACATGTAATCAATTAATAACATCTGTATTCTCGCCACTAGAGGATAACAAATCTCAGACACTGGATATTTACACCTTTTTCTGTCTGGTTGCTAAGCTAAGCATTAAAGAGCTAACATGATTGTAAGCAACAGGTGATTTTGTGAGAATTTCCTGTTATTTTCCAACCCCAATTTTGGCTAAACTTACCTTGGCAACTAGTCTAAACCTTTACTTTACTGATGCTGCTGTTTTGATTTGATTATGTTTACTTTGGGATTTTGCTGTGGATTTAATGGGAGTACTTTCTTTCCGATCCTGCTGTGGATAGAAAAGTTAAACTGCCAAATAACATAATCCCTTCACCACCAACCCAGACCCTGGAATGTTTCAACACCAGTAACAGATTATGTTTATATACCAGGGCCATCCACCTCATCCCCACATGACTAATGTGACCTTCTAGATCTACTTTTACAGTTATTCAGTATGTGTTCACAGACCCACTCTTGTCTTTTTGTATTGCTAACAGTGCTTTAGCTCCCACTTCCTCCACATCTTCCTCCTCTTCTCCTCGCACTCATTGTGAAAGAGCAGAGATGCTTTATCATTCTCAAGTGATTTGGAGGAAAAAAAAAACAGCTGCACACACTCATCTGTCCACAAATAAGCCCCAGCAACTGAAAAGACAGAAGTCGTGATAGACTGCTTATATAACTGTCTGTCAGAGACAACAACAGCGTGACTCTCTCTTGTGTGCCAAAAGGTCAAAGTGAGAGTGACGGTAATCCAAAAACAGGTTTGGTTTATGACCCAGGGTTGATTCTCCCCCCCCCCACACACACACACACACACACACACACACACACTCACCATCTCCACCTGTCGCGGGTCCAGCTGAGTCGTCAGCGGGGAAGGCACAGAGAACTGGATCTTCCTCCTCGCATCCCCGTCTGCCTCTCGGTCCATTTCAGGGGGCAACAACGGGTCCATCCCGCCACGGCCGGATTCAGAGATTTTGTCCAAAAACAAAACCAAAAAAAGTCCAGAAAGAGTCAGTCTCGACTGGGTCGCTGTGCGTAAATGGCGCAGATATCAGTGGAGCTTTTTTCCAAAATAAACTGAGCAGCGACTGGCATCTATCTGTCCCATCGGTCCTTTTGAGTTGCTTTTGGCGCTTGGTGTTCTTTCTGCTCTCTCTCACGCCTCCATAGCCCCCCCCCCCACCCAACCGAACAGCGTGCGTAATGGTACACGATCTCTGGTGAGAAACACGGAAGACTCGACATGTTCCCCCCCACCCAAAAAAAAAAAAAAAATGTACAGAGATTATTTGTTGCTGGAAATAAGACATTATCTCGTAACAAATATGTTCACAAAAGTTCAAAAATCACTTGAATTTGTCCAGTGCAGAAGAAGAATGCGACACTATTAGTGTTTTGTTTTGTTTTGTTTTTTTACAGAAGAAATGAAGACTTGTCAGAGCATCCATTGTCCTTGGCAGTCCTCGGCAAACCTGTTTTTGACAGCAGCAACCTCAGATGAACGTTCTTATGTGACAGGAGCGAAGCCTGGTGTGGACATGTGATTTCAACACGTGCTTTTCCATTTATTTCAGTTCATCTGGCATTTGTCTGCTTGAATCTGTACCATTTTCACCCACACGTCCGCCACTCACTGGAGATCCCGTCTTTTTCTGGATGCAGAAGTGGTTGTGTGTGTAAAACTACAGCTGATCAGCAGTTAATATCTGAAGAATATCTCTGGTAACTTTAATGAGCTGTGTGGACCAGACGGGGGTCATATAAAACTTTCCATTATAAGGGAAAACATACTTTCTCATTGCTGAAAGAGGTTGCTACAAAATGTGCGATATTAATTAGGTAAGTAGGCTACTCTCACACCAGTGGCCAGGCTTCATCATATGTTCTGTAAATATATCGTGAGTTCCAGAATGATTGCCATGGCAACAGTCTCTCTTTGCAGCGTTAAGAGTTGGCAGTCAGTAGTTACACTCGGAGTGAGTGTGCTTGAGTGAGTACAAAATCAGATGCAAAAGGGAAAAGAGACAATGGTAGCAGCAACAATGTGCTTTTTTGTCACTGTGGTAGCACACAAATAATGAGTGATAAAAAGTGGCGTTTAAAGGGATATGTTTATATATAGACTACATTATACAACTAACTGTTCTCTTTTCTTTGTTGCTTCCTCTTAACTGTTACGTAAATCCAAGGCGAGAAGCAGAATGAACGTGGAAGGTGCCGGCTTGACCAGCGGTTCTGAAATTAACTGAATTTCTGTTTCTGTTCCAGGTAGAGACACAAAGTTTCGAAATTAAGGGGCAACAAACGTCAAATGTCATGTAAAATCTTCTTTTCAAAAGATAAATCAAGAAAGGTCTGCCATATATCTAAAATATACATGTTTTCGGTCGACTAGATGATGAAAAATGCACCTATACGCCTTATAGGTGTATTTCATTACTAGAGTTTGTAAATGCACATTAATACCAGCAGGTGACGCCAAACTACTATTAACGACAACCTGCGACAACCTTTTTTTTTATTATTATTCTATTATAATTATAGGAATGAAAATGATTTCATTATACAAATATTTCAAGTCTCGTAATAATCAAATGTTTAAGAACATAAAAGAAAGAAAAACATAAGGACTCAAGTCCTCATTATGGATTGGAATGACCTCGGCGCTTGCGTTTTTAAGATGCATCGATAATTATTTTCCAGTAGATGTCGCCCGAATTTAAGCTTTAGAAGCCCGCTGAGCCTCTGCTCTGTTGTCGCTGCTAGAATTCAATAATATTAACGACATTTAAAAAGAACAAAAAAAAAAAAACAAAACAAAAAATAGACGTTATTTCAAAATTTGGAAAACGACCGGTAGTTCTTTTCGGCTTGTTTTAATTACCCATCCGTGACAGATGTAATAATATTTCCAAATAATGTTCCTTAATGCGTCCTTGGTTACTCTTTTGCCAATTTATCATTAAAGGAAAGCGGTATGATGATTTGGAACAACATAAAAAGAAAAACAACAAATAAAATTTAGAATAATGATTAAATTACTTTCACCTCTTTACATATAATTCAAATACAAATGTTTTAGGACGTAACTAATGCATTTTATGACCCATTGTCTCTCGGAACAACAAGCGGTCCAATTTGAAGACTGGTTCATCCCTCTGTGGCGCATCGATGTCGTCGTACACTTTGGATATCATTAATGCGAAATTAAATGAAAATTAAACAATATTTTGGGAATTATTAACCCTCTCTGTGTGCGTCTGTCTCCCTCTGTCTCCCTCTTTCTCTTTTTTTCTGCCTCATCTTCTGGCCCCTCTCTGCAATCTGTGCCTCTGCCACCTTTGGCACCAGCCCGCCCACCTGCACCTGTGCCAAACCTGGCAAACCAAACCAAACCAAGACGCGCTGCTTGGCGCAGTTCAATTGACTCGTTTAAGCAATTGCACCTTGACTCTGATCTTTAAAGCTTGTGAATTTTATTTTGTAGTTAGTTTCCTGTTAAAATGGCTTCGCTTTTACCATTTGAAAAGACACCATAGATCTTCCCAGTTCCGATATTTGCTGCAAGACTACAATTAACGTTAATTTTTGACTCTGAAAAAAAAATTCGTATTATTTAAGAATTAAGTGATATCATGAATGATAAAGTGCGTATGATTATTTTAATTATTCTTGTTACTATTGTTTGATTCTATGTGAGATTAATCCATTTTTACTCGGAACGGGAGCTGTTTGAATCCAGTGCCGTGTTTTTTTAGCCATGCACTCCTTATTCCATTTTCCCTTTCAGCTCAGTGACAGATGGCGAGTCCCTCTCCCCCAGGGGGAAGCCAGTCTCTGTGAATGCGGCCGCATGTCAATCACCGGCTCTCATGTGATGGCTCTTGCCAATGACGTGCCAGCCATATGGGCCTGGCATCAGAGCTGGTATGTAACCCACCCAGTCCTGCCTCTGAGGTGCCACACAGTTCCCTCCACGCGTTCGGGCTGGGGTGAGCAGCAACATCAGCACAGAGAGAAAAAGAGAGAGAGAGAGAGAGAGAGAGAGAAGGAGGGAGAGAGAGGTGAGAGCAGAAGCACAGCATCTCGGCCGCACAAGCATCCGTGTAGGGCGTGTGGATGCGATGCCCACCCGGAGAGAGATGGTGTAAACAAACCCGCTTTGCCCCGTCACTGAGCCCCACCGCCGAGGTAGGTTACTCGTTTTTCAATCATCATCAAAATATGGAGCAAGATGCGATTCTTGCCTTTGTGTTTTGCCTGTTTAAACTGGCAACAGATAACTGCATTTGTCCAAATACGCAACTCCATTGCACCTTTTTTTTTTTTTTTCCCCTCAATCAAACCGCGATCGGACAGATTTAATGGACGACAGGGATACACCTTCACAAGCATTAAAAAAACAACAACAAAACATCGTTTTTTTTTTAATTGAGAACATGGAACAGCAGATTTTAAAGCGCATGCTGTGATGCGTCAGATATTACGCATTGGAGAGTTCGTTTCTTTACATTCCCTTTATCTATTTATTTATGAATTGCGTGTGTGTGTGTGTGTGTGTGTGTGTGTGTGTGTGTGTGTGTGTTGTTCCTGCGCGACGCGCGTCACAGTACTGTGGGGGTAGAACTGTCCATAGAGACACACAGGGCTAATTGACAAGGTATTGGTTGGCATTAATTACATTGTGCTTACAAGATTAGAAAAACGCGTCGGAGGACTCAGCACACATCTGAGCTCAGATTACTGGAAGGGGGAAAAAAAAAACCTGCTGCTTTTTGTTAAGATGATTGTAAATATTTGATAAATAACTCAGATATTTCTTTAAAGCGCGGCGTTTAATTTCAGCTTTTACATAAACGCCACAATCCACTTAAAGAAAACTCCTGGGGTTTTCAAAACTCCAGGAGGTTAAAATTTTATAAGGCCTCCGTGACCCCACTGATTTAAAAATTGGGTTTCGGGACCAGCAAAGGTGGATCATGTTTCATTTTTTACTTATAAAACGATTTGCGACGATTCACGCGTCATTTGGCCCCTTTAATACCACGAATCCTCTCCGAATTCTTTTAGGGAAAGTTAAGTTATTAATCGGACAACATTATATGTTTAGGGTCCCGCAGGTCCACTGTGCGGCCTCGCCGTGCTGGAATCCCTCCAGGTCGGTAATTTGTAGGACGGAGGAGGGACCCGCATTTTTAATACGTCCCTGGGGGCCGTCTGAATCGAGACAGCGCTGCCGCCCTCCGGCTGGGCGCACACGTGTGGATCCATGCCTGGACTCTATCTCCATTTAAAATAACATCAAGAGTGTTTCCCTTTCTCACCCGATCCCATATGCGAAAGGTCAATTTGATTATAGAGAAAATGAGAATATTTTAAAGTTTTGAGGCCTTGTTTTGAGTGAGAAGCTGAGATTTTCATTTTGGTCTAATAGTTTTTCAGTGTGTTTTTGAAAGAAACTGCCAAACAAAATAATGCGTGACGGGAAATCGGATTATATCACATTTTAATTGGATGAAAGGTCTTCACCTTTAATTGAGCATTGATAAATAGACTTTTGCTGTTCATGCGTGTAAAAAGCAGACGCATCTCTCTTGCAGGTTAATGATGTTGAGCCGTCTGTTCAGCGAGGTGCTGCCGGACGTCCAGAGGCTGGCGGCTGATTGGGTGAATGACAACGAAAACGAGGACTGCAAGTCGAAGGAAGAGGGCCACGAACCCTGTCATCTCGGTGATGATGAGCTGGACGAGCCCCTGGAGGGGAGCAGCCGGGCAGAGTCCGAGATGGCAGGCGACGACGACGAGGATGACGACGCCGAGGAAGAGGAGTGCGACAACGAGAACGGCGGGGACAAACCGAAGAAGCGCGGCCCAAAAAAACGCAAAATGACGGCGGCGCGCGTGGAGCGTTCCAAGATGCGACGGATGAAGGCGAATACCCGGGAGCGCATACGCATGCACGATCTGAATTCTGCACTGGACAATCTGCGCAAAGTCGTGCCGTGCTACTCCAAAACCCAAAAGCTGTCCAAGATAGAGACGCTGAGGCTGGCTAAAAATTACATATTAACGCTTGGGGAGATTTTACGCAACGGGAAGCGTCCAGATGTTGTCACCTATGTGCAGATGTTGTGCAAAGGCCTGTCTCAACCCACTACCAACCTGGTGGCAGGCTGTCTGCAGCTCAACACCAGGAATTTCCTGACTGAACAGTGTCCAGATGGACCCCGGTTTCACATGCCAAGCTCCCCTTTCTCCGTCCATCCGTACTCTTACCGATGCCCGCGGCTCTCCAGTCCACATTATCAGTCCGGAACCAGTGCGGTTAACTTGCGGACCCATTCCTACAGTGGGTACGATTCCGTGTATGCGCCAGGAGGGACGTCTCCTGATTACAGCAGCCCGGATTACGAGGGCCAGCACAGCCCGCCCGTCTGCCTGAACGGCGGACTTTCCGGGAGACAGCAGGAGCCTTCAGAGACAGACAGGAACTATCATTACTCTATGCATTATTCCGGACTGGCCTCATCTAGACCCAGCCACAGCCTCCACTTTGCGTCCTCGGGAGCGCGCAGCGGAGGTGCGCACTCGGAAAACGTCCCACCTTTCCACGACGCGCATCTGCACCATGATAGGGCTCCTCCGTACGAGGACCTCAATGCTTTTTTCAACAACTGAGCTCTTTAAATGAGGTGTATTGCTCCTATGATGACAATCCTGTAACATTTTCATATTGTTTGGCAAAAAAAAGCGTCTTAAGTGGCAACAAGAGTCCGCTGATTAACTTGTATATTCTTCTGATGTCTTCATCTCATGGCTGTACGATGTATAAAAATAAGTATGTATAGGCCCACACATATGTCAAAAACACTACAAATGAAAATGTTTTAGAACTGTCGGACAATTAAACAGATCTTTTGCCCTTCGGAGCGGGTATTGATTCATTCTTTGTTTGTAGGCCTGTAACATCTTCCCACTGTTTGTATTAAATAATCTTAGGACCACCTCTAAATTAACCCTGTTGTCACGTAAATAAATAATAATTAACTTCCCTGAAATAAGAGTCTAGTAAAACAAAACAAGATTAAAATGTTTTGGAGCGACGTACTTATTTGGTTTTCAAAAGTTACGTCTTGCTTGTTAATAAGTGACATCAATGTGTAATAAACTGTGATAAAAAAAATACTTTCGATTGGGCTGTTTTCATTTCTTATCCTGTATTTGAATAATAAATCCTGACACATTTTACACTTTCAATGAATAAATAAAAAAAAATAAAGAATAAAAGTAAAATCCCGGAATTTACCGGAAGTTTAACATTAGCTAGCCTTGTGAGAGTTATGAGATTGGTTATAAATTAAATTAATAAAGAGGAGGATAATATTTATTCTTTCTTCTTTAAATATGACTTGACCTTATCTGAATAACCAATTAAAACTGGACAAACTTTTATAACATTTTATGTTTGATTCTTTAACATTGGACTTATACAAAAACGTATACCCGACTATATGACTACTATATGATAAGTTGGATGTATTAGTATTTTATATTTTTAGATCCAATTTGACGCTTTTCAGTTACGTAGTTCACACTGCAGTCCAGACAATATAGCAGCTTTTACCGTCTGGTCTCTTCTGGACTGAAAATCACAATGAAAGTTTTGCCAAATGCGCAACAAAGACATTTTCTCATCAGTAAATTAGAAAACCAAGTCTGTCGCTGTCTTTTATTTTTTATTTTTTATTTATTTATTGTTTTTTTTAAGATGGGCTGTCATGAAGGCATAGCAAACAAGTATGGGATTCAATGCACATTCTTTATGGGTAATCAAATTCACAAAAGCTACACACGCCGCTGATCATTATTTTTTTTTTTATTATGTTTTTGTTTGATAGTGGGTTTTGAAATGAAATGAAGCTCATGATCTCATTTTTGAACTTATTTAGCATCGGGCCTCGGACACTCACGCCATTATATTTAAAATACCAAGAGTTTACACAAAGGTAATTGTTAATATAACTGTACACCTGACACAGGCCTGCTCACGTGGCATAAATGAAAGCAGGAATATTCAGATGAGTTTTACTGCACTACATTTTTAAATAGTTAATGAAAGCGGCCTGATTGCAAAATCCATTTTTTTCTTAATTTCTCTTATCATACTCTAAAGACTCTTCAAAATGTTTCAGATTTTCATTTGAGGAACATCTGATTTCCAGGCTCGATTACATCTTTGATGATTTGTCTAATCAATATTAGGAGCAGGCTCAAACTTTGGACCACTGCCCTGGGTCCCATATGCTGTCGGGGACATCTAGGGAAAATAAGCGCCCATGAGCAGGCAGTGCAAGGTCGGAGCTGTCCCATCAAATATGAAAAAGGCTTGAGGTTCTTACATTTGGCCATTTAGATTTAGTTTTTTTTTATCTGTTCATCACCCACACACACACACACACACACACAGAGTTACGATAGAAATGTATTTTTATCTTGTTTCTCCTTAAAATGACATTGATATGAAAACTTCAACCACATTATTTAATAATTCATGTAATTGGAAACTATTATAAATTTAGCTCAGTTAGAGGATTTAGACTAGGCCTATGCGGAAAAAACTTGAACGAACAAAAATGAATTTTATTCAAATCAGTCACTTTTAAAGAATCCAGAAGAGTTTCAAGCCATATATTTGATGCACAGTAAATATATTTTAAGCCTTGACAACGATGCAAACACGGTGTGTCACGGCTGCGCAAACGCATGGATATTTTAACCATCGAGACATTTTATAAGATCAAATTCGGTCTCAACAAGATTGTAGGAAAAGACCAGGCGGCCGCAGTGGGAGAGGTGAAAGTCACATTTTGAATTTTAATTCTGGATCTCTCAGTTCGACTGAAGTTTTAGTGAAAAGAGGTGCTGCTGGCAGCGGATTTGATAGCGTGACGCGTGGTGCCAAGTCGCTAAATGTCTGAGCATCAGTAAAGCGAGAGAGCAGAGAAGCCCACCATCACCAGCCCGGTGCCAGCTGCGCCACGTGTCAGCCAGGCGGCCCCTGCCAAAGTGGCCCTTGTGGGAGGGACCCGGTATTTCTTTCCTAATTCACTCAGCATCTGTTCATTATTGTCCGAAGTTAAAGGAGGGTGAGTGTCCACGGACAAAAGGAGACCCCATTTCCTGCCCTTCGGTCACGCAGTCTTACTTAAGAATGAAACGACACCAGTGCATATTTCAAAACTCTCATATTACTGTTACGTCATAATTTAACTTGTTTTACCATTAAAAAAAAAAACCGAGACCAACACAACTGTGAACTGAAATATTATTAAATAATCAAATGATTTAATAACCACAAAAGAGGGAGGATATACCCCGGGACCATATTTAACCCTCAGAATGATCTATTTCTATGTCAATTAGTTTATTAATTCTTCATTATAATGCACTTATAAACTATGTATTACCTAAGAGGGCTAATACGATAATAACATCTGACAAATGCGCTTAACTGACGCAACTAAAGTCCATAAAATCAATTAATTGGGATGCTTTTCAAGCGTAATTGTCCGAATGAATGTTGGGGAATTTCCACGCAATTACCGTAATTAAATAATCCAGAACAGCGCTGAATTGATCTGATAGAAACAAACGTAATTCATGCTCAGGCCATACAAATCTCCATCTGGTGAGTTCCCCCACTCCCCCTCCATGTTTATCATATTAGACACATTTATCAGATTAATTATTTTTGGGATTAATTTCTAAACTATCTTTCATGGGTTAATATTGTGTGAATTAAGGTGGATTTGGCAGAGAACTCAACCTCAAAGCTATGATGGGAAGATCAAAAGATGTGAAAGGCAGAGTGTGTGTGTGCGCATGGCAACACGTTACGTCCCACAGGTCAACTCTGCTTTTTCATATAACAGAGATGATAAAAATTGCTATATTACATGTAGATTAGATTTCTTGTTGCACAGATACAATGAGGCAAAAAAGTATTTAGTCAGCCATCGATTGTGCAAGTTCTCATGCTTAAAATGATGAGAGAGGTCTGTAATTTTCACCATAGGTTCACTTCAACTGTCAGAGACAGAATGTGGGAAAAAAAATACAGGAAATCACATTGTAGGATTTTTGTAATATAA
The DNA here is from genome assembly GCA_015343265.1 of Pao palembangensis. NCBI lineage: Eukaryota > Metazoa > Chordata > Actinopteri > Tetraodontiformes > Tetraodontidae > Pao > Pao palembangensis. The sequence goes on from CM027084.1 coordinate 5,130,466, forward strand.
CCTTTGTTGACAATGACAGAGGTCAGATGTTTCTTGTAGGTCTTCACCAGGTTTGGACACACTGTAGGCCACTCCAGGACCTTGAAAGGCTTCTTGCAGAGCCACTCCTTTGTTGCCCCGGGCGGTGTGTTTGGGATCATTGTCACGCTGGAAGACCCAGCCACGTCTCATCTTCAATGCTCTCGCTGATGGAAGGAGGTTTTTGCTCCAAATCTCACGATACATGGCCCCATCCATTCTTTCCTTAGCACCGATCAGTCGTCCTGTCCCCTTTGTAGAAAAACAGCCCCAAAGCATGATGTTTCCACCCCCATGCTTCACAGTGGGTATGGGTGGGTGTTCTTGGGATACAACTCAGCATTGTTCTTCCTCCAAACACTCCAAAAATTTCTATTTGGGTGTCATCTGACCGCCTGACATTCTCCCAATCGTCCTCTGGATCATCCACATGGTCACAGGCAAACTTTAGACGGGCCTGGACATGTGCTGGCTTAAGCAGGGGGACACGTCTGGCACTGCAGGATTTGATTCCCTGTGGGCGTAGTGTGTTACTGATGCTAACCTTTGTTGCTTTGGTCCCAGCTCTCTGCAGGTCATTCACCAGGCCCCTCCGTGTAGTTCTGGGATTTTTGCTCACCGTTCTCATGATCAGTTTGACCCCACGGGATGAGATCTTGCGTGGAGCCCCAGATCGAGGGAGATTATTATTATTGACCTTGTATGTCTTCCATTTTCTAATAATTGCTCCCACAGTCGATTTATTCACACCAAGCTGCTTGCCTATTGTAGATTCACTCTTCCCAGGCGTGTGCAGGTCTACAATTTTGTTCCTGGTGTCCTTCAACAGCTCTTTGGTCTTGGCCATGGTGGAGTTTGGAGTCTGACTGTTTGAGGCTGTGGTCACTTGTCTTTTATACAGATAACGAGTTGTAACTGGTGCCATTAATACAGGTAACGAGTGGAGGACAGAAGAGCTTCTTAAAGAAGAAGTTACAGGTTTGTGAGAGCCAGAAATCTTCCTTGTTCGTAGGTGACCAAATACTTATTTTCTGCAGGAATTTATAAATAAATTCTTTAAAAATCCTACATTGTGATTTCCTGGATTTTTTTTCCACATTCAGTGTCTGACAGTTGAAGTGAACCTATGATGAAAATTACAGAACTCTCTCATCATTTTAAGCGGGAGAACTTGTACAATCGGTGGCTGACTAAATACTTTTTTTTTTGCCCCATTGTATCATAAATTTGGAAGTCACCTCCACTGCAGTGGCGCCCATGCAACCATGCATTACCCACCCTGCACCACCCTGGCCAGCCTGAGCGCCACGCCTCGGCTCTACGTAAGGAGATGGAGCTGGCACAAGGTGAAATTCCACTGCACGTGGAACAATGGCAGCGTGTAAAGAGAGAAAGTGCATAAAAACACACACACACACACAGAAAGTGTGAAGACGTCAGACCTCACTGTGGGTCTTCTGTCATTAAGCCCACTGAAACCAAACCTCAGACGAGCTGTCGAGTACCAGAACACACAGAACCCCTGAGTGAGGATTTTGTCATGTTTGATGTGTGTGTTTCCACACAAAGCGTGCGTGCGCTTGGTGTATAGTCTTGTGTAGGGTATAGAGGTTGTTGTCACTGTGCACAGATGGCGGGAGTGTTTTTTATTTATTTTTTTGTGGGGGGGGTTGAGAAAATGAGGAGGGGAGACGGGTGAGGCAGAGCAAAAGGAGAGTTGAGGCACGGAGGGTTGCATCTCTGATGCTGCCATGCCACGGTCATGCGGGCAGCAGTAATTGGCCTCCATATTGAGGGGTTTTGCGGTGCTGCGGGGTGGGCAAACTCCCAGCTGGACCTGTCAGATGGTATTGAATCCAGCTCGTTGCCCTCGCTCCTCTGCTCCTCTCTCCTCTCTCCTCTCTCCTCTTGCTCTTCTTCTCAGACATGTTTGTTCGCTTCTCTTCCTCCCCTCTTTACCCTCTTTGCTCCAGACTTCCTTTCTATCTCTTTAATTGCACATCCATCAGAGCCCATCAGAGTCCTGATCCTTCTTCCCTTTCTACTTTCTCCCTCTGCCGTTTTTCTCACCAAAGGCACGTGCTGACATCTTTCTGAAGTGATCACCTTCTTAAAGTACATCACACCCTTCTCTGTCACCTCGCTGCACACCCACATGGACAACACACACATACACACAAATATAAAGCCTTCACATAAGGACTTCAGATGAAGCCCCGAGTTCAGAACTGGAGAAAAAAGATGAGTTTAAATCTGCTCTCAATCTAGAAAATGAGTCTCAATCTCTCAGATGGTTTAACACATCAGTATAGCCTTGCTGTTCCTCCACTTTTGTGATTGTGCCATTGCTAGTGTGACTCGGCCAAAACGATTACTTTTGATATAAAACAATAAATATTCCACACCATTTTGTAGAATGTATGCTATATTTACAATGCACATGTAAGAAGAATTTTATTAATTTTCTCCCCGTAGTCCTAAAACAATGCTGAATTGTTGCGCCGACAGTACCAACACAGATTTCTCTGCAGATGATGACGATGATGAGAAAAATAAATACTCTACAGCTGTCAACGTGATAAGATATGTGATTTTAAATAACAGAGAGAAATATACTCCGATATAAAATGCCTCAAGCATAAAAGCTTCACAGATCATTTTGAATTTGATGAATGGAAACAGACTGGTTTTCTCCCTTGAGTCTTACTTGTCTGTTCTCTTGTTTTGTTATATCCTCACGCGATGAACCTTTCAAGTATATGCGCAGCTGATGCGACATATAATGTTAAATAAAGGGAAAAACAAGTGGTAAAACAACAGGAACAGGAACAGATGAAAACATGGCAAATAAAGAGGGCAACAAAAGAAACTTAGTGTAGCAAGCTAGGTATGATAAAAAAAGAAATCATTTATGTGTAAATGAATATGGAAATGTACCGGACAATAATCTAAAAAAACAAAAAAAAAAACAAAACCTGTGTGTATGGAGTGTCACAAGTGTGTTTGGTCCTTCCTGTCTCTTCCTGCACATGTCTGCAGCTATGACAAATCAGCCAAATCAGCAGTGTGGGGCTGTAATGGACTAGTGAACAGCTCTCACCAAATTTAGACAGTCATTCATTTTGAATTTAAACCGCACACTTTCTCTTTCTCTCTCACTCTCCCTGTCTCACACACACACGCACAGAGTGCAAAGGTGTTGCTCAGACATGCAGATGTTTCCAAGACACACATTTGACACAACGCAATACACTACTCTCTCTCCCTCTCTCTCTCAAACACACACACACACACACACACACACACACACACGCACACACACACACACACACACACACACACACACACAAAGCCTGACCTCTAAATGTCTTTTTGATCATTATTTGCTGGTTGTCATATATTTCTTATTCATCGGATCATCAGATTGACTAAAAATGAATCCGTTTTATTGTAAATGTAAATTCTGAATTTTTCTTTTTTTAAATGTTTATTTAAACATGTTTTGCAATAATTAAATTATTTAAAATGCCACATGTAAATGTGCACTGATATTACATTACAGTTTTTCTCAATAATTTAAGAAATAGAATAGAATAGAATAGAATAGAATAGAATAGAATAGAATAGAATAGAAATACTTTCCCAGGCTTTGGAAATTTGCTCGCTACAGCAGCAACCGTCGGCAGTAGCACTACAATAACTACAATACTATTTACTGGTGGACACAGTGACTACAACATGTAACTCATGCACCAGTTTCAAAACACTACATAGAGGTCTTTGCATTTGGCATCAATTTTCATGAAGAAAATCTCTTGTTTTCACATGGAACACTGTCATTCAAAATTCTGAAGTTAATTGCCCTACTGTGCAAACAATATTCTAAAATATTTTACAACACACTTATGTAGTAAACGATCAAAAAAAGGCCATACATGTAATTATGAGTAATGGAGTGTCTTCCATTCATTGTCGAGCACATCAGTGTTCAACTGGTTGTTACGTATCCAGTAAAGGTGTATTAATATGATTGTTTGTGTATCATTTGAAAACAAAATACCATTTTGAGAAGTCATAACATTGTTTTGAATATAAAGTTTCATTGGGCAGAAATATTGAGGGCTTTTGCCTGTTGTGTGTGTGTGTGTGTTTTGTTTTGTTATGTAGTTCTGAGAGTATTAGGCATGGTTTCAAAAAATGTGTGTAAACAATTTAGAAAAACTGTATTTTATATCATATTATTAAAGTTATTATAATACTGCTTCAGCTTTAACCAGGTCACAAGGTTTTCAATAGTGAATTTCCTAACGTGTCTGAGAGGAATGCTTATCTGTCTATAAAATCTCTACAGTAAAAGTTGCTTTTCAATTGATTCCTTCTTTCTTGTGTCATCGCTGTCTCTCTCTTCCTCATTTTCTCTGCCAACCTGTCTCCTCTGTCCTCTCCTTGGATTTGAAGAAGTAAACAAAATGGTGTGTGCGCCTCGATGGCAGCCGCGTGATAAGATATTGACATAACAGCCTGTGTCTGTTTTCTCAGATTAAAAGAGATTATCAGAAGAGGAACGACAAGAGGACCTCTTACTTCTGCATGAGGAGAATGTGTATGTGTGTGAGTGTGTGCCTGTGTGTGTTGAAGAGAGAGTTGAGGGTCACTAGGAGACATGCTGGTATTGAACACATGCTCATACATATGTACATAAAAATTATGTGCATGTCAATACAGATACCATTAAAAAGTAACACTTTAGTTGTGAGTAAACTATTTATTTGTCCTTCTAAAATAAAAGCATGGTTATGTCACAAGCATGTGCTTTTTTTAAAAGGCTCATTTAAAAAAAAATAAATAAATAAATAAATAAAGAGGAATGAATATTAAACACAAATAGAGTAAAAACAATTATTTATCCTGGTCTCTGGTATCTCGTGGTAAATTTAGTTAAATGAAGGGAATAGATACACTATCTCAGTGACAAAATTGTCAGAGTATTCACACACACACACACACACACACACACACACACACACGGATGCAGGAGCAAAAAGGAAGTTGAATAAGAAATGCAGAAGTTACTATCAACACCAAAGTCCTGAATCCTAATTACACTTTTAACTTCACATACATTTACCCAGAGAAAATTCAAACTGGCAATTTCCCTCTACTGTCATAGAGGGGAAAAGTGACGTAATCTTGTAATATCATAAACTCAGGACCAGCTGAAGATAAGTCACATATTCCTATTGTCCCATACCTTCATCTAGGTTGCTTGGATACAAAGTAATCCTCTGAACTTCTATTACTCATTGTATTTCCAGTTTCTGATTAGGGTGCTGTGAAGTGAAAACCATTGCCTGTATTTACTTAGAACATGCACTTTCCCCCCACATTTGAGCTTCCTGTCAGCACTGAGATCTAAAAGAAATAGCTGCAGAGGTCAATGAAAGAAAAGATGATTAATTCATGATCAATCCACAGTTCAGAACAGGAACATACTGTCTGTGGTTGCTTTTTCATTAGGTGTGCAATGAAGCTTAAGTCAAAATAGGATGTCATGTGACACTTTTAAGTACAACATGGGAATACAAGAGATGTCTTTTTGTGATGATAAACTATATAAAAAAGGAAAAAAAGAAAATACTGGATTTTCCCACCCCATAGGCATATTCTCCATTACCAATTCCAGTTTGGTATAGATTAATGGTCCTATACTAATTAAACTTAAATACTTGCTGTGTGAATGTGACTGACTCGGTTTCTGCAAAATGAACTGCATTTCCACGCCCCAGTATTATCTGTAATGAAGAAGCATGTCATCAGTGTAGCTCACTGTTTTAATAGGTTTGAATTGGCTGGTTTAATAGAGCTGTAACCACTTTCGGCTGCGGAGAGTACTTGGCAGCAATTGGTCCTTGGTGAGTAGAAGAAAACAGACAATATCCCTCAACTTTATCCCGTGACTAAAATAGGAATACACAGCAGCAGCTACGTTCTAGTGACACGGGCAGCCATCGCAGTCAGACATCAGAGCGAATGAAAAAAGCACATCAGTATCCACCAGTGTGAATAAATCAACAGTTTCCCCTGAATTAATCTCTCTCAAGTTGAAATTTTATTACAGATGAGCTTGGACATCTCCATGGTAACAGGAATCCCGCTGCCATTCCCTTGTGGATTCACAGGCAAAGATGTACAGACTGACAGTGTGTGCCACGTTGTGCATACTGCATGCACCGCACACCTGCAAAGACACACAAACGCGACGCGGGTACATCTCCCCATATTCAGCCTAACCCGACAGGACAACGGTTATGTTTGAAAATAAAAATGTCTGATTATTCTCCTGTAAATTACAACAGCGATGAATGACAGCTAAAGTTATGCATCATCGCAGTGCTTGTCACACATCACACAGACACGCGTGCACACACACACATATACAGTACATACACACATATATTCTCACATTTCTAGCTTTGTGAAGAGTTTCATATTCATTCTACATTACGCGGCTCCTTACGCTAACCCTAACCACCCCAACTAACTCCTTAACTCTAACCTAAACCTGATTCTAACCCTAAATCCATCCACATCCCTCAAACAGTCATTTCAACTTGTGGGGCCCAGAAAAATGGCCCCACTTTGCACACATGAAACACTTTGCTCGTAGAATAAGTATTATGGTACGCAGTATGCAGTAAATGTGAGAACACGCAGACACACACACCCACACACACCCACAAACACACACAATGAAAGAGTTCACTTTGAGTCTGCAGATTTTTTGGTCTTTCCAGTTGGAGGCGGCCAGACGCGGCAGAGTTGGCACAGCCAGAGTCGAAGTGCCAGGGGGAATGGAGCGCCACATGGCACATTCATGGAGGGGCCAGCTGGGGGGGGAGGGAAAAAGCAAGGGTGTGTGTGTACGTGTGCGTGTGCGTGTGTGTGTGTGTGTGTGTGTGTGTGTGGGTGTGTGTGGGTGTGTATGTGTTTGATACGGGGGTGGTGGAGGAGTGCTTATGCATCTTAAATTCCACAACATCTGTTCAATAGGAAGCACCATATATACTACTGAAGCTGGTATTACAGGCAGACACTGTAATTGGGGGTTGGTACGTGCGTTTATGTGCATGTGAGTGAGCATGTGTGCCGTCTGTGCATGCAATGGCGTTTTAGCAGTGAGGAGACAAGAAGTGGATTTTTTTTCTTTTGATGGGGGTCACCATAACAACGATATTACCAACGATTTCGGAATCATCTGTACTGTCGTGCAGGGTCCCTCACTACAAGCACCACGGCTGTACTAATGTGAAAATTTGGAAGTTCACAGAAACCCTGAAAAACGCTGACCGGAAAGACACTGGGCGTATATGAGGCGACGAGGGTGAATCTTCTCACCTCAGTTGATGAGAAGCTCAAGTCTGAATTTGGCTCTTCCTTCACACATGCAAGCACACGCATGGAGACACACTCACACAAACACGCAAACAGCTAGTCCCCCTCCTCATCATCCCTGCTGGCACTTTGGGGAAAAGTACCCCCCTCCCACACCCATTTATCTGCCCCCACTACAGCCCCTACCCCTCCCATCCACCCACCCACCCCCACCCGTGGCAGCCGACGTCCCTCGCAGCGTGGCGTACCATCTGTTGCCCCCCCATTCCTGCTCTCTCTCTCGCTCTCTCTCCCCCAAACCTCCTCCGCCTTCCTGCACCACCCGTACAACACCTCTCTCTGCTACCAAAGAGGATTTGAAGAGCCACATGCACAACTTTAATCAAATTGTGCACACTTTAGTTACCCTTCAGCATATTCAGCACCTGCACCAGAAAGCGCTGGTATGAACGTCCTAAACACTTTTCGATTCCATAAACCTATACCGGAACGTGACGAGACACACAAATTACAGATGAAGTTGTACAGCAGGAGAGAACACATTGGGTAGGTCGATGGCTGCCATGAATGTTTAATCTGCTGATTTCTGAAAATGAAGAACTCTGTAAAACCTCCAGGCTAAAAGTGAACCCATGCCAAAAGCCTAAATAAATGTATTTAAACCGTCCTCGGTAATACAAAAAGGCTGATTACTCCTAGTTGTCTAACCAACCTGCATGTGTGTTACATCTTCATTCCACTGACCAGTCCAAACCAGGGTGGTCTTTCTACTTTGCATAAACCGCAAATACACAAATTAAGAAAAATCATTCTGGATAAATGGGTTATTTATGTTTACCTCAGAAAACATAAAAGATAAAAAAACAAGTAACGTGTAGCATTCCAGCAGCTAATTCACCCTGGAAACTAGAAAATCATCCTTGCCCTTTGAGTTCTTGTAATGTCCATGGGGTCGTGAACCGCACAAGATGCCACAAAAACAACTGAATTTGCAGGAACATGCTGGCAGTCAGGCAAAGGGTCATTCCAGATGATTCAACTGATTAGAGCAACAAATTAAGATTTATACGGCACATTTATTACATTATAAAATGCAGTGACTCTTGACCTTAGTGAGTTGAATGTCTATTGTATTTCTGGCAAGTTGAATTCACTTGAGAATGTGAAATGTGTTTGTTTGAGCATAAAAGTTAGATTTATTTAACCTAATATAACTGATCAGATGCCAGGTTCCCTTCTTATTTTGTCCAATAAGTTTTTGGACAAGTTCGTTTTCATAAAGATTAAACTAGGTGTTTTTTTTTTTTTTTTTTAACTAACTAATATCGAATTATCAGTGTGTGTGTGTGTGTGTTTTGTGTGATTAAGTGGTGTGGAGAGCAGAACTTATCCATGATGGATCGACAGTGAAAGGGACACTGCTGTTTGTCCATTCATCTCAGGTGTACATGGAAGAGCTCAGCGATGACAGCTCATCCATCAGACATGGGAGTACAACTGAGCCTTCTGGAACAGAACCAAGCATCAGCGTTATCCATCATGCATCCCTTCTGCTCTCGCCACTCATATTTCTGTCTGTTAGTTTTGCAGAATTTAGTAGGTTCTCTTGGGTTGATGGGCCTTTTGTGCACGCCTCCTCTGCTGTCAATACTGCCCAAAAATAAGCTAAAAAGCTGTGAAGGGGTAAAGACAAACATAAGTACGTATGGAAAAAGAATGAGAATGTGTGAAGAATGTGTGTGTGTGTACTGTATATGATGGAGGGAAGAGACCGCGGGCAAGGTAAACGGCAACCCAGCAGCTGTCGACCTAATTCCTTCTTAACGCAGTGCTTCTGCTCTGATTAAGAAAGCGATCCGGCCTTTAATTTTCTCCTGACACCGGCTAATGCTCTGTATCTCAATCGCCTTTCCTGTCGCTTCCTCAGCGCAACAGCCACATACACGGCATTCACCAGGGGCCTGAGCTCCGAAAAATGTTTTTTTCTTGACTGAAACTGAAAACAAGACAGTTAAAAGAAACTCATTTGACCTCAAACTAAGAGTGAGAAAGTGTTGATAAGTGTGCAAATGCTAATTATGAGTTAAATCAAGTTAGTGTGTGCCTTACTGTTGCAGCTGGATATGCTCTGAATTCACACATTGGTAAACACAAAATCACATTTAATGTCAACGTTATTTTTTTTAAAAAGCAAAGAAAATAAAAATAAATAAAGTCATGAATCTGGGCCCTAATGTGGTGTATATTGCTTTAGATAAAGATAGCTTCCAAAAGCATTACATGCATTTTACAGTATTCATAATGATTAATATGAGTAATTCTCTCCCTGATATTTGTTTAGAATATAAACCTCCAATGTTCAGAGTTAATGCATAAATGTGATGTAAATATACATTTACATGCAATCAAATGGCTGCATCCATTTGAATGCAAAGACAAAATAACAATTTCGTCATCATTTTTCGATGTCTTTTATTTTGAAAGAGAAATACATATACAAAATAGGAAAACAATAACAGCCAGCACAGTCGGATAACAGAAAAACATGATAGACACAAACATACATACATATCTGTGAAATTTATGTTCTGATATACAGTATATCTTGTATTTTGTCGTGAGAGAGCTAAAATTGAGTAATTACAATTATTTTTTGTTTTCTTTCGAAGTGACAGAATAAATGTGCAGCTTAAATGCTGTAGCATGGGGATTTATGCTAGCACACACAAATATAAAAGTGAAAATAAGTAAACAAGGTGTGTGTTTAGCACGTGCACACACACACACACACACACACACACAAAGATGTGTATGTGGGATTCAGCATGTGCAGCGTGCGTGAGAGAGGTGGTGTTGCTAGGAGCACCAGGTTGTGTGCAGACAGTGGTAACAGAGTAGGGATGGCAGCAGCAGCAGCAGCCTGACAGTTGAGAAGAAAGGAGTGGAGCAATGCCAAGAAGATTCCCCCTGAGAGATGTGTGGAGGGGAGAAAAGGAGGAAGGCAGAGAGGTATAGCAAGAATTAACCAGGATAAAGATCTGAAGGCTGATAAGTGATTCTGCTCTAAGTCAATAGGAAGTTATAAAAACAACAACAACAAAAAAATCTTTAAAAATCAGTTTAAGCTGTTGGGAAATGACATGGATGCAAAGAAATGGTGAACAGCAGGAGGAGGGAGAGGGTTTACAAGGTTGACTGGAGTGATGAGAAAAAGAGAGAGATGTAGTCAATCTGTTGGGGCTCGTCTTTGCCGTCTCCCCTCATGCCACCCATCCATCAGATACACAGTCAGTCCAATTCCAGCTTGCCCACGTCACTTCCTCACCTCTGCGCATTACCCTGCTGTGCCTGCTGCTAGTTTTCTGATAGTTGACTCCTTTTCCAATTTCTCTCTTTGCTCTTCCTCCTGTGCACTTCCTCGCCTTACTTTGTCTTTAAACGGGGGAGTCGTGTGAACAGGCTATGCAAATGAGATGGTTATTACCCCACTGCTCATCAAGCCGCGCAGAGGAGACATTAATAGGCTGATGAATATGCATGTGAATTTGTTAATTAAGTTAATTATTCTGCTGAAAATGCATTCGTCTTCCAAGGACATCTTCCCCAGGATTTCAACCTGCTCCACTCATTAGTCATGCGATATTTCATACACAGAGAGAGAAAGAGGGAGGCAGACAGTGGGAGGGAGGATGAAGGGGAGAGGAGACAATGCTGTTTTTGGAAAGTAAGCACTCTGGAACACTTGGGTTGGTAAAAGTGTGGGGCGAAAGTGTTGTATCCTCATGTCATCAGCGCTCACTATGGGATCTGCACTAACTACCCATAATAGCAAACCACATCCTGTTTTCCAGATATGGCACATTATTCCCAATGAGTCCTAGCTGGAGCCTATATGCATTCTGCGTTACGTTTTTGTGTTTGCTTCTACCACACTGGTTACTTCTCCCTAATTGCTTATTAAAACCCTCTTAAATGAACTTTTTGTGCCAACTTTCCAACACATTAATTAATTGTTGTAGCCAATTAAGTGCCGTTGTGCAAATGAGCCTCATCACAAATGCTCCTATAGGGCCGACCCCCTCCTTTTTTCTCTCCCCCACTCGCCGTCTCTTGGTCTCCCCTCCCTCTGCCACCCTCCCAGCTAGTCTTCCCAGCTGCCCTTGCACTTCAAGGCACTCGGTGTCATAGAAGCAGAAACTGTGTCCTGATAATGCTTCACTGTTTTCTGGACCGTTTACAGCCTTCAGGCTCACTGATCTTAAACTTGTATGATAGGTAAAAAGCAAAAGAGCCCAGTCTAATCCTTTTTTTGGTCACACTGATACACGGCTCAGCTTTGTGACGGAGCCACAAAGCCACACAACAAATGTTATTAGCACTGTGGGGTTAATCACTCTGGGAACCGTGAATTGTGCTGCAGGCATTAATGCATCACATACGCTGTCTCCATCCATGGCAGGTAAGCGAGATGGTGAAAAAGGGGGAAGTAGTCAACTTCAAAGCAACCCAGTAAGGGTGCCAAGCTGTTCATCTCCAGAGTTAAGACTGCAAATGTTCAGATTATTGAGTGTAATATGTGTTTAGAAAAATGTTGGAAAAAAAATGTGCTACTGGCTTGACAATAGAAGGAAGGCGGGGAAAATGACGTGTGTGAGAATATTTGAATACTTCCATTGCGCTCAGGTGCACATAGGTGTGGCATGTGAAGATCCGTTACGCCATCAGTCAGAGTGCTTCTCGATGTGTAGTAGGCATGATGATCGATATGTAGGGGTCTAAAACTACACTGTTTAAGATTTAATATCATATGAAAATATCATCAATACATGCTATTTTCTTATATGTTAAATTGACATGTTATTAGCATGTCAAATATGTATGGTATTGGTATTGTTGAACAAATATAGTGTCACAAAAGTGACTTTATGGTCAGTATCATCTTTTAAATTAGAATGATTATAACATTTCAACACTGTGATCTCAAAACATAAATGACATCCATCTGAAAAATAGGGGCTAAACTGGGCTTTCTTTCTTGCTGTGTCTGGCTCTGCCCACGCTGTCATTCGAACATGGCAGTAATGTACCGACCAGGAGGCTTCGGGGAAGCTTTAGCGACTGTGCCAGTCTCGGTCTCTGTGCCGCTTTCTCCCTCAGCACAGAGTGGGGTCCCGCTTGGCATGGCAAGGTGAACTAGCCTCTGATTGATGGGCACGGTTTCAGCCCACGAATGTGTTCCCCAAAGCCTGTGCCTCCCTTTCCTTTTTTCCTTACTGCTGTATTGGCAGCGGTGGCCACCTCCTCTTCCATGCCAGGCAGCAAGCTAAAGCTCCTGGTGGGCACATCAATTACATAGCAGCACCTCCCCTCTTTTCTCAAGTCTTTCTGTGGGTCTGTCTACTGTCTCAGACAGTGCCAATCTGCTCCCTCTCCATCTTCACTGCTGTGTGTGTGTGCGTGCTTTTATATTCATGATCACAAATATATTTTTGCATATACACAAATACACAGTAATCGTGCACGCACCCCTGCTCCCTCTATGGCAGGTCATAATAGTTGGTGGGAAAATCCTCCCTGGAGAGCACTCATTGCCACAGGCTCAGCTGTACAATAGGTTCAGGTGTGTGTGTGTGTGTGTGTGTGTGTTTTCATGAATGTGTTTGTGGTTGCCTGAACAGGGCATGGCTGCCTTTGCTGTTTATGTCTTTATCCACTGTTTTATTTGCTTTACCTGCCTTGGTAAATTTATATTGAAATGAAAATACATGCATGCCTAAGACGATACATAAGATTTCTTTTTAACCTTGCGTTAGGTTTGGGCTGGTGGATGCGCTTGGCAGCACACGAATCATTTACTTGTGGTGATTGTACGCCCCCTAGAGTATTTATTGGACATTGTCTTTCGTTATAGTTTTCAAATGTGTGTTGTATGTCAACAGTTGCAATAAGATGGAAACGGATAGAACACAACTTCCGCAATGCAAAACTGTGATTCCCATAAATGTTCGAGTTTAGTATTTCTCTCCACAACAAAAAGGAGAACGAAAGTGAAATAGCAGCCGCTCACTCAGACATGCAATTCTACGGAAGCCTGTAGAAGGAAGCGCGGAAACCGAAAGAATCAGTGGGGGACAATGGCGGCGGGCCCCGGTGTTGCTCTGCAGTGTGATAGCCCTGCAAGAGAACTTTCACTGTCAGTTCTTCAAGGAAGTAATCAGATTCATGGAGATCGAATCAAACCCGAAGAGTCGGCAGGTAACATCGCGACCCGTGATTCCATTTTGCAGCCTCTCAGCGATCTGCTTTGCGACTGAAGCTAATGAATGCTAACATTTAGCATAACAGATAGCTTAATCAGCTAGGAAATGACAACATCCATCTGTCCTGAGGATTGTAGGGTAAATTTGCGTCTTTTTGGAATAAAATTTGAGTCAAACCTCCCACAAAACTCAGAACTATCGATCGGCTGGTAAATCGGTTAGTGGCAGACTTAGTGAGTAAGTGACTTCAGCTAACATTAGCAAGCTTCATAATAACACGTAAATTAGGAAGTTTTTTTTTTCTCACTCAATATGACATTTTTTTTCTCACTCAATATGACGTTTGCAGTCACAGTCCCCCCCCCCCCATTATAAATTGAAGTAGTTCATTATGTCGGATAACACGAACGTTAATTACTTTAGAATTGACCGTTTTGTGGTCACATCCTCGATCTAGCTTAATAGGTTGCACCTTCAATTATATCTTTTATCAATCTTTGGTGTGAATGTCTTTTTTATACATTTGCTTTGTTCCTTAGATAGGAATAGATTTCTTAAATCCGTGATACTCAAAGTACTGTAACATATATTATGATATGTAACAAACTGGACTTGCATATTTTTTTGTTTTGTTTTAGGTTCTGTTAAAATGCATTGGATTTGAACAACACATTGTCTTTTAACGCATGACTTTTGTGGTGTAAAATATATTTTGTCTTTCAGAGGAGGAGAAGGAGAGTCGCTCAGCTGTTTTGCTGGAGAGGCTTCATGCCAAGTACATTGCTTCAAGGCCATGGCAGGAGACCTTTAAAGTTGTGCGTCAGGCCATGGTAGTCAAGCTAATAAAATAAATTAACAATATTAATTTAGATTAAAGTGTTCTTAAATACTGTAACTTTAATACTGTTTACTTTAATTATGTAGATGTAAGGATATAATTTAATTTATCAGCATGACAGACAACCCTTCCATAACTTGTCTTTCTAGAATGTGTGTTTATTCAGTACTAAAAAAAAGTACATAATATACAATCAGAAATACCTAGCAATTAATCACATTGCTGGATCTCTTAAAACAGGATATAATGTACACATTGTTGCTGTATTTCAGGACAAAAGAGGTCCAACGAATGCCGCAAGTCACCAGTTGATGCACAGCTGCTTGGAGAACTTGCAGAGAGCAATGAAAGGTGAGTGTGCCAACTGCACAAAAACACAACTGAGAAAAATGACAATAAGCAGACATAGCCCGGTCTCACAATTGCCATCAAACCAGCATATTGTTGGCCGTTGTTTGATTATGGTTTGCCACAGGCTATGTAGCAGGCATTAATAAATAAGGATGTCACGATTAGGAATTTTTGGAGACGATTAATTGTCAGAAAAATAATTGTGACTGACGATTATATTGTCTATTTTTTCTTTTTTTATATTCTTCTATCATAGCATTATGAGCTTTATTAATACACATTATGTACTGTCCTGTACACCTTAATGAATAAGAGCAATTGAATGACTTTTTGAACATCAAGAAAAAGTTATTGCTGTGGATGGTGCGTCTCTAGACTTTTCAGATTTGTTGCGTTAGCGCTTTTGACTGGCAAATTTTACAGATCACTTACTTCACGTTACTGGGCTCTCCTTTATCGTTAGGCCTAAAACCAAAATGCACCCACAGCGGTGCCGTGGTACGTGGCTTTGGAACCAGAAACTCCCCTTCCTCCATGTTGTTATTATCCTAGCCATAGCATATTATCCTCGCCATAGCGCGCTGCCGATCCGATCATGACGAGAGGTAAACAATATGTGGCTACGACGGTGACGCTGCGTGCTGCTGCTGTCGCAATACGATGACGTCAGACTCATTCATAGTTATTTTATGCAACTTTGTGGATAAAATAATTGACTGTAATTGCGAATATGAAAAATAATTGCCATTGACGATATTGTAATATTCGCGACTTCCTTATTAATAAGCCTCAAATTGATGCATCGATTCGTTCTTTGACACGAGAATCATACTTGTGAATATATTCATCACATTCGAAATGATTGATTGGCAATTTTAACATTTTTCACTATTCTCTGTTTTCAGTTTCATCTTTGTCTGCCATGACAGACCGTTTAGAATCCATCGCTCGACAAAACATGTAAGTTATTTCCTTTGTGGTGTTGTTTTTTCTTCATCACTTTTGTTCTCTCCCAACCATAACTGATTGACTGCAAACTTTGTTAAAACAAATAAATGGTGGGTGATGGACGATAAAAGGTGTTGAGGGTATTTTTGATGCTCTGGCTTAATCTCTGTCTATATGGTGTTATCTATTTCAATAGGCTGGGCTCTCACCTCAGCCCATCAGGGACAGAATGTTACATCACATCAGACATGTTTTACGTGGAGGTGCAGCTGGACAATGGTGGCCAGCTAGTAGATGTCAAGGTGGCTCATCAGGGAGAGAACCCTACAGTCAGTCTTGTCTTATTATGCTCACATACTTCAGTACATTTGTATTTAATAACATTGCTGTAAGACTATAAGATCACACAATATTGTTTTTTTTTTTTTTTTTGTTTGTTTTTTTTAAACGACAGAGTTGTCCGGAGCTGATTCAACATCTTAGGTGAGTAGAGACCTTAATGTTTACTTTCAGATGTTTACTAGCACATCTATGGTCAGTTACATTCATTGTAAAACGATTTGGTTTAACAAAAAAAAAATTCAAACTACTGTTGCTTTTTCTCCATTAGGGAGAAGAACTTTGATGAGTTTTCAAAGCATCTGAAGGGCTTGGTTGAACTATACAAGCTCCCCGGTGACAAGTAAATATCCCTTTGAAGAGAGATAAACCATGCTTTGTGTATAGCAAGTGCGTTAAAGTAGTAAAAATTGTCATTGAAGCATAATTAGCTCCACTCTAAATCCAACAGGAATAAGGAAAGTTAAAGTCGTGTCAGCATTACAGATTACTACACACATGAATTGCTAGTTTTTTTTTAGGTCATTCTCAAGGTTTCATTGAATTTTTGTGTTTCAGTAAGCTAAAAACCAAGATGTATATTGCACTGCAGTCTTTGGAGCTTGATCTCACCAAGATGATGCACATGTACAGGTAAGTTCCCCAAAGCTTTTGGTTGCTTGCAGTGCAATATTTGGGCTGACGTAGTTTAAATTAAATGATCAGAATGTTAGAATGTAATTTCATCGAAGTGGAGAAACCTAATCACAATATTAAGGATAGCAGAGACTTAAATTCCTATGGAACGCAAAACATATATATTTTTTAAAATTATAATTGTTTCTGGTAAAACCTTTGTGCAGCTGTATAAGTGAACAGTTATGAATTCTAATACAGATTATTATTATTTTTTTTACAACAACGTCATTTGTCACTGACTTTTGTGTTTCAGGTTAGCAACCAGTGCAAATACACTGGAGACTCTTCTTCATGGTAGCGTAGGCTTGTTGTCTGCCAGGAGTGGCGGCCATCTTGTTTCTCTTCACTGTTATCTCTCCCCATATGACTTACTTGAGGAAAGAACCTGTTCACCGCTCAGTTTAACAGACAATAATGGTAAGTGCATCAAGGACAGAAATTTTATAGATGTAAACGGTTCTGGATTTATTCGTCCAGCTGAAGATAACCCGGTTTAATTGGTGATGTGAACAGAACAAACATTTGAAATTTTTTTTTTGCAGTTCCACGTTCTCTGGGTGTCAGCGTTTCTGTGACAATTGAGGGAACCTCCGCCATTTACAAACTCCCAATCGCTCCACTCATCACTGGATCCCATCCTGTGGACAACAAGGGGTAAGAACATGCAGCATTATTTCCCAAGCAGAGTTCAAATACAGAGTGCAAAGTCATACTGATGAACCATTTTCTCAAAAATTGCGAATCCTTTGTCATTTCAATTCCAGACACCTTTTTCAACGATATAGACTTTTCTGCCAGTTCACATTAAATGTATTTATTCTTGCAGCTGGGTGAAAACCATCTTATTTGCAGGACACATCAAAGTTGCAGTATCGTGAAATACTTTGCCGATATGAAGTAACCTTTCAATATCTTTATCTTTTTAAATTATTATTCCTCTGTGTGTGTGTGTGTGTGTGTGTGTGTGTGTGTGTTTCAGGACGCCTTCATTTTCCACTGTGACTAATTCCAACTGTGTGGACCTTCCTGCTTGTTTTTTCCTCAAACTGAATCATCCTATGCCTTTCTCATTGGCCTTTATTCAGAGGATGGCTAATGCTACTTGTGAGTGCACCTCACTTTCTTTGTGTTTTTGATATTATTATTACAATGTATATGATATTATTATACTATGTACAGTATTACTGTGCTTCTGTTGATAATGTATATGAACCTCTCTTTTCTTTTCAGCTATTCCAGTGTTTGAGAGCCCACCCACCCTCTCACCTCTATACCAATTAATTGTCCAGAGTGAGCTTCGCCTCCAAGAAGATGGGAATGTCACACCACCATGTCCACACAACATGACCTTCTACTCTGTGAGCATCCTCTGTCCCCCAGACATGTTTTGGATCAAATATTTACTGTAGATGGCAACTAATTGTGACACTTTTATACATATCAATGGGTAAACATTAGTAGCCCTATTCCCGATAACTGCCACTCTTGATGATTAACTTTGGGAGGGGTTCATAAAGTCACACACAAATATTTAACTTAATGAACAGAAATAAACAGAATTTTGCTTCCAGGTATTGCCAGGACAGCTGCATTGTTATTTTTTGAATGGAGATGCCCCAGTGCAAGATGGTCAATCTCTTCAAGGAGCAATAGTGTCCAAGATCCCCTTCCGCCACCCAGCCCAAGTGCCACTTCTGTTAGATATTGTTCGGCACCAGGCGGCCTATAATTCCTTGATCGGCAGCTGTGTGAAACGCACTTCAATCGATGAAGGCAAGTGTCTGATCTTTTTCCTGACTCTGCTTGTCAACACCTGTCAGCATGTACTCTATTTTGTAGGTTGTGTACTACATTACTTGGATCACTCATGTCTGTGCTGTTCCCTCAGATGGTGCAGGCTTGCTGCAGTTTGAAGTATGTCCTCTGACTGACTCCAGTTTCAGCGTCTCCTTCCAGCATCCAGTCAATGAATCATTAGTTTGTGGTGAGTCCACACGTTAGCATCTGTGTTCTCCAGCTTGTTGATGTTACATATGTTAATTACAGTGGCGGGCCGTGCATTTCACGCCTAGGCCTTCAGTGACATCATATTTAATACACCTCATAATACTGTACCATCAATATGATACCACGGCTCGAGAATCCATAATCACACTTACACGTTGCATCACCTTAATATAAGCTAGTCGAGCAACACTTAATTTCTGGATCATTTAAAATCAATAACCTCACATTCAAAATTAAGACTCAATATCATTCACTGTCAAAACTCAAAGATAAAACACGATTTTAGTCGAGGTTAGTCAACAAAACTATGTGAGCTTAACAGTTTTGTTAAGCATTGTTGTCGTTTACATCTAAGACACAACGAGACGATAACGACACAAACTATTCATTGAAAACAAAAGTAAACGGATTATTTGCATTTGGTTTTGACCATATGCAACAGCAAAACAAATGAACATCTCGTTGTGACCTAAGTGACTTCAGTCACAGCTTTGCCAATGCGCCACATAACGTTATTTACATTATAAATTGCAGATGATCAGAAGTTTAGATTTTTTTAGTATTTTGTCCACTTATTTCATTACCACTGATTTAATACTAACGAAATACTAACGAAACAAAATACATATTAAAACTAAAATGCTTGCACTCACCAACATGGATCTCTTCCACAGCTCCTGTTTATTTGAAAACAAAGCTAGCTAGCTAGCTAGCGTAGGGGGTTGGCTATCTTAAATATGATTGGATAAAAACTCTACCATAATATACAACACTAGAAACAGCACCACCAAGTGGATATAATACAACATGAACAGAACGACTATGAGGAATAATTATATTTACAAAAAGAAAAGTTTCTGAGTATGTTTTGGCCAGCAGAGAAGGTCTTGCAGGCCCTGATGGCCTGCCACTGGTTATTTAGTAAATGCTGCCTCAATTGTACAGTTTGTGAAGTTGGCTCCAGGCTTGAATGTTTGTTTCCCTAAATCCCGTGACCCTGTTTGATCTTGTAGTTGTCATGGATGTGATCGACTCCAGACAGGTCTCCTGCAAGTTGTATAAAGGACCTTCAGATGCCTTAATTTGTACTGACGAATTCATCACCAAAGTTGTTCACAGGTAAGATTTCTACTGCCTCTTGGATGCATCACTATGGTCAGTCTTTTCTTGACAATTGTTTCCTCTTCTTCTTCTTAGATGCATGTCCATTCCAGTTAC
This sequence comes from Pao palembangensis, assembly GCA_015343265.1. Classification (NCBI taxonomy): domain Eukaryota; kingdom Metazoa; phylum Chordata; class Actinopteri; order Tetraodontiformes; family Tetraodontidae; genus Pao; species Pao palembangensis. The sequence goes on from CM027084.1 coordinate 5,150,515, forward strand.
CATGCGGGCAATTCGACGAAAAGCGGAGACCATCCAGGCCGACACTCCCGCCCTTTCACTTATTGCACAGACGGTGGAGATCATGGTGAAAAACAACCTTCCCCCTTCAGGAAGTCCCACATACAACATGGCGTCCTGTGATGGACCAAACTCAATGGGACTACCTGGGCTCACTGGAGGTAATACACCCACTGCAGGAGGGCCACCTGGGGGACCCAATTTTGCTGGACCAATTACTTCTCTGTTTGGAATGTCCCGAACAGAGAGGCAAGGTCAAGGCGGGGAGTGTCCCTCACAAGGCGGGGTAACTGGTCAGCAACAATTGCAACAGCATCAGCAACAGCAGCCAGGTCAAGGCCATTCAGAAGACTACAACAAAGTCACACAGAATCCCATATTGACAAGTTTGTTGCAGATAACTGGAAGTGTTGGCTCTAGTCCAAACTCCCAAAATGCACCAACACCCCACCAGACCCCGCCCCCAACATCGTCTCCTGCTAGCAACACGAAAAATCATCCTATGTTGATGAATTTGCTAAAGGACAACCCCGCGCAAGATTTTGCTGCACTGTACGGTTCCAGTCCATTAGAGAGACAGAATTCTTCATCTGGATCCCCACGGACAGAGGGCATGGGTGGAACATGCCCTGGAAGTAACCCAAAAGGTAAAAAGAAGCGTCCAAGGGGGATGGAAAAAGGTGGGATTTTGCCTGGTGCTGCTGCTAGTGGTGGAGGTAGCAGTTTAAGCATGAAATCCCAACAGTCTTCATCCATGTCACAGCAGCACCAACACCATCCTGTCTCACATGAAGATGATTTCCACCGTGAGCTTCTCTCTATGGATGTAGATGCTTCTCAGAATTCTATTTTTGATGTTAACCTTACTGGTGATGGCCTAGACACACCACATAGCATCACTCCAGCACCCAGCCAATGTGGAACACCACCATCTGTCCCCAACATACCTTATTCACAGTCTCACGTCCAATCCCAGCAACAGCAACCCCAAGCTGCTGCACCGCCTCATATGGCCCGTCTGTCTAGTTCTGATAGCATCGGGCCCGATATCACAGAAATCTTGTCAGATCTGCCCGAGCAGACAGGAAAGGGCAATAGTGGAAGCCATGGACAGCACCCTATTGGTGGCAGTGGAGAGGAAGGAGGCCCTTTAGGTACCCCAATACGTGACTCCTCGAGCTCAGGTCAGGGCAGTGCAGTTTTTGACTCTGCAGATATTTTCAATACAAACAGCAACGAGAATCCTTTTACTGATGCCGTTGACTTGATTGCTGAGGCCGCTGCAACTGCTGCAACCCCCACTAGTGATTCTTCTTCGACCAATTTCTTCCCTGATGCTGCTGACTTCAATCCTGACCTCCTGACCTCAGGCCATGGTTTCTCTCAGAACTACTTTGATGACAGCTCTCCAAGCGCAGATGGAGATATGGATCTTGTCAAAGGTTTTGGGGGAAGCAGCCAGCAGAACACTCCATCAGGAACACCTCAGAATCCAACTTCGCACGGGCAAAGCACCCCAGAACCCTCACTGAAGGATCCGTTTGATATGGGGATTGTGTTTGGAGCCAACAGTGGCGGTGCTAAGACACTTTTGGGGCAAGCTTCTGATATGTCGGATACGCATAGTGGAGGGTCACAGAGCCCTCTTATAATGGGAGCAGGATGCGGAGATTTTAAAAGTGCAGAACCCAAAGTGAAACAGCAACAGAGCCACATGCGGCCCAAGGATGAGAATGGGAGTAGTGGAGCAAGTAATGCTGGGATAGGGATGGGGAGTAGTTCAACAGACTGCAAACAAGTCAAACGAAGCAGGACCCCATCCAGTGAGGGAAAGTGCAAAGAAAAGCCTCCTAAACGTAAAAAGGTTGACTCCGATGGGAAATCCCCCTCTCACAGCTCCGGGGGCCGACCGTATACGCCTCCTAGTGGTGGTTCTGGGTCTGGAGGAAGCATGAGTGGAGGAGGCTCTAAATCGCCTGGTAGTTCAGGGCGCTCACAGACACCCCCTGGTGGTGCCACACCTCCGATTCCCAAAATCACTATCCAAATAACAAAAGGGACTATAACTGGTGGGAAAACATCATCTCTTAGTGGCTACACCTCAAGCAGCTCAGCCACAGGTAGCACAGGAGGAACTGGGGGAAGCAGTAGCAAAGGTCATCATTCACACTCCTCCTCCTCTGGGAAGATCAAGTCCAAGGAAAGTTCTGCTACACCAGGCAGCACATCCAAGCCAGGTGGTGCAGGAATAGCAAGTGGAGTGCCATCCCAGTCTAAAAGCTCTTCACAAGGAATCGGGGTTGGTAAACCAGGATCCTCTCCAATTACTAAACATGGGTTGTCAGGGCCTGGAAGCAGCGGCAGTGGAATTGTAGGAGGCAGTAAAACAAAACCTCCCGGGGGCAAACCTCCTGGGTCTCTTATGAATCCCAACATAAAGCCAAATATCTCCCCCTCTCACTCCCGCTCCAGTACCTCTGGTGACAAAATGTCTTCCCCCCTGAAAATGCAGCAGTCCCAAGTTCCAGGAACGCCTCCTTCCTCCAAAGCTAAATCACCGATTGGCTCAGGTGGCAGCAGCTCTGCAGGGTCCAAATTATCTTCTGGCCCAGGCATGTGCTCCCAGAAACCAATGGGTGGGAGCTCCTCCTCTGGTTCCACATCTTCTTCATCCTCCTCCAGCTCAACATCATCGTCTGGCTCCATGACCTTCTTAGGAGGCTCCCAGTCTCAGTATGGGGGAGGTGGCAGTGGAGGGGGAGGAGGAGGAGGAGGAGGTGGTACCACAACAGGAGGAAGTGGATGTGGAGGTAGTGGAAGTGGTGGTGGCACAGTAGCTGGTCAGAATAATGCAAACAACCCCAATGCCAAAGGGAAGTCCCCCAGTCGAAACAAAAAACCCTCCCTTACGGCAGTCATAGACAAATTGAAAAGTGTAGGTGGAGGAGGAGTTGGAGAGGATGGTTGTGAGGTGGGTCCACCTGTAGGTGGACCTGGTTCTGGAACTGTTCCTACTAGTGGTGGACCTGGGAATGTTCCTAGTAGTGGACCTCTTAACATTTGTCCTTCGAAGCACATCTCAGCCTCTCAAAGTGGCGAGTATAAGAGGGAGAAGTCTGAAAAGGAAGCAAAAGCAAAAGTGTCTGTTTCTGGAGGGAACAGCGGGGATAAAAAGCTGATGGAGCCCAAAACAGGAGGTGTGGGTACCACCGGTTTGGCCAAAATCATCATTAGCAAACCTGATGGTGGGTCACCAAGCATTAAGGCCAAAGGGCCTCTCCAGAAGTCAGGTGAAGGTTCTGGCGACTCCATTCGCCCCCAGATTTCTAGCCTCAAAGCCTCCCCTCTTTTCAGTGGCTCTACTCCCAAGCATGACCGTTCCTCTCCAAGCCACAGCCGCTCACCTGGATACACCCCACTCAACCACGACAGCGAGAGCGAGTCGGGCAGCAGCTCGGTGGCTGAAAAGTCCCACCAGAACAGTCCCAGCTCAGACGATGACCAGACCATCCGGCCGCTTCCCCCTCAGGACTACTTGAGCTCTATTCCTCTCAGCTCGGGGGAGAAGCACAAAAAACACAAGAAGGAGAAGAAAAAGAAGGAGAGGGAACGGGAGAGGGACAGAGATCGGGAGCGAGACAGGGACAAAGAGAAAAAGAAATCATCGTTGTCCATGGTCCCATCCTCACACCCAATCAAAGCAGACAGCTGGTCTCGGTCACCCATCTCTGCTTCAGATTCTTCTTTGTCCATGTTGGGTCCAGAGCGTCAGACCCGGCCTAGCCCACTGTACATGAGAAATGAGGACGATGACCTCATGGACTCGGCTCTAACTGGTAACATATAATTTTGTGTAGACGACATAATTTTAACCCTTCTATCATGCAAAACTTTTATTTATTTTAACTCAAAATGCCTCAAATAGGCAAAAACCCTTTTTGTTCTTGTCACGATTTCATGTTTTTCAGCATTTAAAAATAGAATAAAGTGTTTCTTAAAGCTTCATGTAAAATGGCTTTATACAGTATATTTTTGAAATTATTTACACTTTTTCTTTGATCTCAGAAAGGTTGTATTGTCAGATAATGTAATTAGGCTGAATTTTCATATTTAATACCTTTTTAATTGATACGTTTAGTTACAATTAGAGACCGTATGCTCTTAAAGTTCATGGGTTTGCCACTATATTTTATAAGTGGCATGCAATCCACACAATTTTAAGTTTTAAATTGCTGTGTTCTGTTGCCTTTGCTTCCAAATCGAACCTGGATTTGTTAAAGATTTTCATACTTTTGAAAGTTGATGTATTTTAGTGTAGGCAAAAATGACTGAGGATTGAAGGAGGGAATGTGATGTGGAATTATGGTTTTTTTTTTTTCTTTAATGTAGAAAATTTGAGAAGATTCAAATAAACATTTCACATTTCACTGTGTTTTTTTTTTTTTTTTTAATTTTAATAATTGTGTTTCCGTTCGAGGGTTCAGATTAATGGATGTGTGTGTCCTTAAATAATTGCTCTTTCAGCCACGCAGAATCAAACTCTCCATTAGATGGCAGCAGAGGTTCAGGTGTGTCACCAGCTGCGAACAGGATAATTGTGTTTTATGCCTTTACGATCAAAGATTATGTGAAGTCATGATGTTATTAAATATAGTTAAATAAAACCACTACAAACTATGTTACATGGTTATGGCAATTTTAATATGTGGAATCACACCGAAAATAGAAAAACAGGATTTTAATCTCTTACAGGTGTAATTTTTTTTTCTCAAAATCTTTAGATGAGAAGAAAATACATACTTGCCTTTGTCACTTTTTAATTAGAAAAAAAAAAAAGCTAATCAACTAGGTTACTGACCCATTTATTCTTCTTCATCTTTGCTGAAAGGAACTACATAACAATAGTTTTATTACACATTATATTACACAAGCTACCGTACTTTTACATTACAAGTGGACACATCAAGCTTCTTTTGTTTTTTCTTTTTTTTTTTTTAACTACAGGGTTTTAAAATGAAGCCATAAATACAGTTATTACACATAAAACGGAATATTAATTTTTCAGATTCCTTGAGGCACGTCTGCAGTTAGAAGCAGTCAGTTATGTTTTAAATGAAATTCAATAAACCATCAATATTACTCAGTGATAACTTACACACATACCTTTCTAACCAATTTGTCAGCAAACTACAAGAAAGCCTGAGACCTCTGATGGTCTGGAACCTCTATGATCAGTCTTTTTGACCTAATGATCTTTGCTTTTCTTTAACGCCGCTGATTTCTCCTTTGTCAATTCCATCACTCTCACGTTCTGCCTGGCTGTCCACTCAGTCGCCTGTTTCTTTTTCTTTTAATTACCCTTTGGGTTAAAGTGTAATATCTTTCCATCTTTTCCTAAGTGATTTGTGTAACTTCATCGATGTTCATGTATATATTTTACCATCTCAGTGTGGTTTTGTTAAGGGATATCTCAGACTGTTCAAATTACAGTACAAAAAAAAAAAAAACCCTTCATAATTATTAAACTTAATTAGACCCAGCAGTTATTGTCAGGACATCAGTTAGGCAGCTCTCACTAACAGCATGTTGTTAAGTGGGAATTTAGGCATAGTTCCTGTTGATTTCTCCAGTCAGGATTGTAATTGCACGCATATAAAAACCACAACCTCTCCAGAACTGTCACAAATGTCATCCATTCATGTGTGATGTGTCTTTTCACGCGCCCTCAGTGTCTTGTTTTGGTTTGAGTTGCCTCCATAGAATGCTTTTTCCATCCCAAGGATGAAAGGATGGCAGAAGTTTCATCACCTTCCCAGTCATTCAGTTACCTGCATTTCCCGGTGCATGTTTATAAAATTTGAGGTATAAAACGCGCACAGCGTGAGGTAAGCTCTGCAATTTGGCATTTTCCCTGCAGCACGTGGACAGCGGATGTGGTTCATGAACTGTTGATGAGCTGTGTAGCATGAAAATAACCTCCTGGCTTATCCTGTAGATAAGCAAGCGAGAGGAGGCAGTCATTTACCAGTTAGTTAAGCTTTATGGCTTTCTGCAGCTATAACGTTAGCTTTCAGAGCTATATCGGGGAAGATGGGGGATGCAAGGAGAATAAAGGCGAGGGGAGCAGGGAGGAGTGGAGTGTGTTTTCAGCGATAGTGTTATATCCTTAAATAAGCCTGCTGAAATTCTACTTTTTATCCATTAATGTGGGATATTTGACATCACACCTCGTGTGTGTGATGTGCTTTTGCGGTTCTTATGAAGTTTCCTTAAGCTTTATGCACCAATTGCGCCAAACTGATCATCCAGGTAAGTCTTAGTTTGCCAACGTCAGCAGTGTCTTCCAGCGTCTTTCTTCAAGTTTTCAGCTGATAATATGGTATTTAGATTTTTTTTTTTTTTTTTCTTTTTTAAGGCTGCGTCAACCACTCACTTTCCTTGCCAGTTTGTCTCTGTGATATTATATCGGAATGCTATATCTGTAGCATTTCTTTAAAAGAAATCAATGTTAATTGTATAATTCAGGCACGGGTTTGGTGTGAGTCAGCAAGTCCTACTGCCAACTCCTTTTTGGCACCTTCAACACAAACCTCAATGCCATTCTGGCCATGTGACCTCCCTATATGGCCAACCCTTTTTCTCCTCTCCTCTGTCTGCAAGAATCAAGCAGGCAAGTGTATCACTAAATTGCTGAAAGTGTAGATTTTTTTTTTTTTTTTCATATTTCTTCCCAACTTTCTCTTTAACTTACCTGACCTTTCGTATTGACTTTAAGGTACGAATGAAATCTTTATGAAGGTAGTAGATGTGCTAGTTAATATTAAAGTAAATGCTAGTTAAGAAAGGGCCTTTAATTATTGTTTTTTCCTTCTTTTTGAGCTTCGGTTTTCCTCCTAAGCTTTGTGAGTGATGAATTTATTTCAAAAATCTTTCTAGATACTTAACTTCTGCTGCTTTTCATCAAAATTAGAGCACTGATTATGGTTGAATATTCACTGCAATCCAGAAATTCTTTCACTAAACTGCTTAGAATAAAAAATGGTAGCCTGTTTATTCATCTGGCAAGGCTCAGCCATGAGACAAGTTCCTAGTCTGTGAATTCTGTTCACTGACAATGGCAATAAACCCCTTTCTGACTCTGATTCTGATTCTGATTCTGAAATGATGCGGTGTCATCTCAGAAATCTCCGGACTTTCATTAGGTAGAGAAGATCTGCCAGTGCTGCTAAGTATAGGTGCCATATTCCTTCATAAAATGACCTTGTCTCATTTATGCCATAATGTGCAACACTGTGGCCTTTACACCCCCCCAGGCAAGGTTAGATCGAATCTCTGCCCTCATACATACTGTAATTATTATTGCGCTTCTTGCTGTTCTGCATGTTACACGATCAAACATGCAGGAATGGACTTTCTCTTCCTGTGTGCATTAGCAGATCCTGCATGCTGAGATTACAACATGATGTTTTTTAGAGCTGCACACTGAGTTTTTAACAATCCATGTCCGACCTTATCATGAGGTCAAAATTATAGGCACAAAGGCTTTGATCAGTCATTTTATTATGTTGCCGTTTATGTTTTTATAATGAGGGTGAAGTATGGATTTTGATTGCCCCGTTGGCTCTCTGTATTTCTCCCTCATTGCACAGAAACATTGAAAGGAAAAATATTTATTTGATATGCATCTATATCGTCAGCTAAGTGTCAGCTGTCTGTTTGGACCAATGAGGAGTCTCTTCATTGGGTTCAACACACCCGTACTCACATCCTTACTTCCTTTTATGACAGAGCCTTGTTTGCGCAGTTATTTTTATGGTAACTCACACTTTGATAGGCATTTTCACTGCCTGCCTGGTACACCAGCTGACAAAGTGTAAATCTATTCCGCTGCTGTCATGAAAATAGCAAAGCACGCGTGATAACGGACAAAAAAAAAAAAAAAAAAAAGCAGACTATAGCCACCACGTGTGTGAGAGAAAACCACAAAGGGAAAAAAAGTAGGTCATGTATTCCACAAGGAGTGAGTTTAATGGTGAAAATCCTTCAAAGCATAAATAAAAAACAAGGCAGAGTCGCAACATGAGGTTCTTACATCATGAAAGAGATTTGTCGCCTATCAGAAATTAGTAGGTTAACATTTAACCCACATGCACATCAAAGAGTTTAAAATGAGCTTTCTCATCACAGTAGAGGATAATCTTTATAATAACATATTTTCCCCTCCACGGTTTACAGTTATTTGTACATGATTGGAGTTTACACAACCTCAACAGAACAGCAGAATGTCAGAGTTTCTTGATGACTGGACATGTCCGTACTCGGGGCCTTGATGGCTCCTCCTCCTCCTCTTCCTCCTCCTCTCAACTCAGCAGGGAGGCCGAGAGATTTGCATCCTAAACCCTGCTGCCTATGACAAGATAAGACGGTGGCTGTCCTCAGCGACCTGCTCATGTTGGCACGGAAACCTCCCCCCCAAAAACCTTGACATTCAAGTGGGGCTGTTCTTCAGCACGAGGGTTTGTGTTTTCAGCTGCGTTTGTGAAGATGTGGACACTTCCACCGTCTGACACGCTGACACTCTTTCACTGCCCACGTGGAATTTTCATTGTCAGACTCGAGACGCTCGATTTAGTGACAAGCTGATTTCACACAACTCCCTTTCAGTCATAATGACTGCTACTAGCAGGCTTATATTGGTCTCACAAAAGTAGGATTATGAGTAAAGATGATCAATGAGGATGTCTTATTAGATGGTGCAAAACTGACACACACCCCATCACTCATATGGTCATTTTAAGAGTTCATTTAAAGTCTCCAGTTGACCTAATGTGCATGTTTTAGGACAGGGGAGGAATCAGGAATACCAGGAGAGAGTCCATGCAGGTCATATCCTGCTTATCCCATTCCTGTCATTCATCACTGGAATTTACTGCCCCATGAACCACCATTAGTCCATGTTTTTCTGCTTCATTATAGAGAAATGAGCACATTATACCCACAGATACGTATATCATTGAACTCCCTATAAATCAGCATCATGTGTTTAATCTTTTCTGTTCGCTTTCACAATATTAGACCACCTTGGCGAATTTTTGATTCATGAGGCCAGTGGCCGAATGATACATCTAAATTTTAATATTACACAGATAAAACTCTGGTGTAATTTCCTTTAAATCTGTCAGTGCCATGGAAGGAAGATGGCTCAGATCTGGGTTAGATGTGTACATAATTTACTTTGCTCCACTTCTTTCAGAAGTTACGATGATAGAGAGATAAAAAATGTATTACCGAGTTATTTCACAGTATAATGTTCTACTTAAGACCAAGGTGCTTCTCTCAGTGGAGCGAGTGAATAAATGAAAGAAGCTGAATTTGGATTACGCACAGCAGGTCCAAACAATCAAAGGTTTATTTAATGACTGCTCTTGATGTATCCTATTATATTATACACCTGACACTACAACTAATGGCATTTTTTTAATTTGATTTTAAAATAACAACACAAATGGCTAGTTTTAACTGTTTCACTCAACTGCCCACTGAGACATGGCTAATTCTGGACTGGAATTAGATGAAAAAAAAAAAATAGAACTGGCATAGATGAAGAGTGATAATGAGGAAAATAAGAGGTGGGGGATAAAGATATGCAGGAAATTGATAGAGGGAATATGTTAATTTGAGTGGATGGTGAGATTAAAGACAGTCTTGTAAGGGTGTGAGCTGGTGTGACGCTGGAGCACCACATGGCCGTGCTGCTCCAGACCATGAACAATCTGGCGTTACAGACGCGACCGCCCGTCCCTACGCCTCCTCCCGCCGTGGAGGCTGCAGCCTCTGGTGCGTCGTCCGCCCCCCGAGAGTCATACGCATGCAATCCCGAGCCATTTGATGGGGACCTTGACAAGTATTAAATAAATTACGTGATCGGACTGTTGCGAGGAAAGGCGTTGGCCTGGCCACAGGCGTCTGAACGCACCTGAACGGGCTTGTCGCGTGTTAGCCTTTCGGGTACCTTGTTGTGGGGGCACGAATCGCTACCGGCGCTGAAGATTTGTTTATTAATGAGAGGTTAGGGAGACTGGCAGGACTCCCGCTTGAGGAGCAGCTCGAGTCTAAGATCATACTGGACTTGGACGGCCGCACACTTGTGAGGGTGACGCGGCGCATGGCCTCAGTGACTCTGCTCGTGTCGGGCAATCACCGTGAACTCATCCAGTTCTTCCTGATCCCCTCTTCCTTGTCGCTCGCGATTCTTGGGTTCCCCTGGTTTGCTTGCCACAACCCCCAAATTGACTGGTCGTCTGATTCCGTGACAGGCTGGAGCGCCGCCTGCTACGCTTGTTGCCTGTGCTCCACCCCGTCCCCCGCGCCGCCGAGCTTCAACGTCCCGCCACCCGCTGCAAACCTCGCGGCTGTCCCCGAGGTCTACTACGACATCAGCGGCGTGTTTTCCAAGCAGCGCGCGTGCACTCTCCCCACCCCACCGCCTGTATGCCTGCGCCATAGATCTGCTTCCTGGGGCCCCGTTGCCTTCCAGCCGGTTCTACAGTCTCTCCCGTCCCGAGCAGGAGGTGATGGAGAGGTACCTCAGCGAGTTGCTGGCGTCTGGGCTCATCCACCTTTTGTCCTCCCCCGTTGGTGCGGGGTTTTTTTTCGTCAAGAAGGACAGTTCCCTACACCCCTGCATCGATTACCGGGGGCTCAACGCTATCACCACCAGGAACAGGTATCCTCTGCCTCTTATAGGCTCGGTATTCGCGCCCCTCCACCGAGTACGTGTATTCACCAAGTTGTACCTGAGAAACGCCTACGACCTTGTCCGCATTCGGCAAGGGGATGAATGGAAGACGGCATTCAACAACCTGCTAGGCCACTTCGAATACTTGGTGATGCCCTATGACTAACAAACGCACCAGCTGTTTTTCAGGCTCTTGTCAATGATGTGCTCCGTGACAAGTTCCTCTTTGTTTAAATTGACGACATTCTCATCTTTTCAGAGTCAGAGGAGGAATATGTGCAGCACGTCCGCTTGATTCTGAGACGCCTGCTTGAGAACAGCCTGTAAGAAAAATGTAAGTTCCACGCCTCATACGTGTCTTTCCTGGGCTTTGTTGTGGGGCAGGGGCAGCTCTCACTGGACCCAGCCAAGGTGCAGGTGGTGGTGGACTGGCTGGCGCCGTCTGGGGCTTCGCAAACTTCTACCGCCGGTTCATCAGGGATTACAGCAAGGTGGCGGCTCCCTTGACAAAGCTTACCTCTATGGTGCAGCCGTTCACCTGGACAGCCGAGGCGAAGAAGGTCAAGCCAGACGCGCTGTCGCACCAGTTCGCCACCGACCAGACCAATTTGGAGCCCGAGCCGATCCTCCCTTCCGCCTGTGTTATGGGCGCGGCCATTTGGCAGGTGGACTCGCAGGTCCATGAGGCACCGCGTTCCGTGCCGGACCCAGGGGGCACGCCTCCCAACACCCTGTTCATCCCCAACTCTGCTCCCCGACTCCGGTTACTACAGTGGGGGCACGAGTCCAAGTTGGCGTGTCACCCAGGCTTACGCCGCACGCTTCTGGTGGCCGTCCATAGTCTGCGACACCTGAGCCTTCGTAGCCACCTGCCCCGTGCGTGCGTGGGGGAAGTCATCTCACCAGCCGCCCACGGGCCTCCTGAACCCACTGCCAATCCCGCGGTGACCCTGGTCCCACATCGCAGTGGACTTTATCACCGGGCTGCCACCGTCAAAGGGACACACGGTAATACTCACCATTGTTGACCATTTCGCCAAGGCAGCGCACGTGGTCCCACTGTCCAAGCTCCCTTCTGCAGCCGAGACCGGAGACCTGCTCGTCAACCATATATTCCGACTCCACGGCATCCTGAGGGACATCGTTTCCAATCATGGACTGCAGTGCACCTCCCGGGTCTGGCGGTCCTTCTGTAAGGCACTGGGCGCAACTGTGAGTCTCTCATCCAAGTACCACCCACAGTCGAACGGCCAGACTGAATGCACGAACTGGAGCTCCTGGTTACCGTGGATGTAGTACACGCACAACTCCCTGGTGTCGGCGTCATCCGGGATGTTGCCATTCATGGCGTCACTGGACTACAAACCGCCACTCTTCGACCACCAGTAGGAGGAGGCCGCTGTCCCATCTGTGCAGGCCCACCTGCGCCGCTGTGGACACATATGGAGACATGGAGACAGCCCTCTTATACTCCTCTCTGCAGACCCAGAGGCAGGCGAACCACCACAGGACACCTGCACCCATGTATCAACAAGGACAACAAGGACAGAAGGTCTGGCTGTCCTCCAGGGACCTCCCTCTCCAGAGTCCCGAAAGCTGGTGCCACGGTATGTGGGACCGTTTGAGGTGGACCAGATGGTCAACAAGGCGGCGGTACCTTGTCTCTGCACATCCATCATCCCACGTTCCATGTGTCATGGGTGAAACCAGTCAGGGAGTCCGAACTAGCTCCAGCCGCCGAGCCCCCCCCAGCACGGCTCCCAGAGGGCATTGGCGACCCAACCTCCAGCCGGTGACGCACACCTGTGACAGATTCCCCATCAGCGGCAGCTTATTTAAAGCGCTGCCAGCTGGCCACCGGCATTGGATCGTTCCGTTGCCCGTGTGGTAAATACGCATGAAATATTGGATTATTTGTCTTCCATGAGCTTTGGACTCAGTGTGATTGTTTTCCCTGTGGTCGCCTTGTCCCGCTGTGAGGGATTCACTTTGATTTGGTCAGCAGCCATGTTCACCTTCACCCATTAAATCGCGTTTTGTCCTGCATTTGGGTTCTGTTTGTATCTAATTTTAATCCCCCATGCTTGCTCTTTGTGGCTCTACTATAGTTAAACATACTGTATGTACCGAGGAAATGCCTGTTTTCTGAACAGCAGGCAAAGACACAAGACTGGAGGTTCACCTAAACCGATATGACCTGTGGTGTTTTCAGTTATTCAATTAATTTTATACATTGTTTATGTGTGGATGTAAAATTCAAGGTGTGTTAACAATTTATGTGTCTGGTTTTAGTTTGTTTTTTATTTTTACGACACGTGATGTGGTGAAAAGTGTGTGTGTTTTTATCCAAGTAAAAAGGGTCTGAGAAAGCCAGAGTGGGTGCAGAGTAGTGTACTGTAGCAAAGTAGGTTCCCTGGAGCGGTTAATAAAAGATGATGCTGCAAAATGGATACCAGCTGAAGCTCTGACAGAGACAAAAGATAAAACTGTGCTTTTCTTATTTGTGTTTGGTTACAGATTGATGCAGGCATTGTTTTTCTTTGTTTGGCAATTACTGCAAAAATTAGTGTGTAGGAACCAAGATCTAATAATAAAACTCTTCCAAGAGGAATGCAAAAATTAACACAAATGTGCAGTTTAAGAACAGCATTGTAACATTAGACAGTAACAAATATATAGGAGATATATGCAGTACTGCAGATAACCCTAACCCATGATTTGTGATACCCTGGCACAAAAACTACACCTTTGAGAAGACCTTATCTATTGTTTCTGAGCATTTCCCATATAGCACAAATATAGGCTTTAATTTGCATAATTACGTGCTGCACTACCATGAGACAACATTCTTTTTTTCAGTGATGAGAGCGCGACAGGGGCGTTTTGGTACACTGTAAAATTGGAGTCCAACTGAGACACTGCAGGAAACTGGGGCACGCTGTCCAGATCTCTGTTCATCAGAAGACACAAGACTTGTATTTGTGGCATCAAGACAGATACATAGCTGCCTAGATAGAAGCAGAAACTATCAGTAGTCACTTTTTTGTTTTAGATGGAATGCGTTGCTATGCTGTTAATTATTAAATATTTAAATATAGCTGAGCTGCTAAACACAATGCACTTAGAAAAGGTATAGTGGCATGTTTGGTTTATAATTAGTCAAACACACTTTTACGCTTTTTATGCGGATGGATGAGCACGTGCACTCAGAGAGAGAAAGAGAGAGAGAGAGAGAGAGAGAGAGAGAGAGAGAGAGAGAGATGGAGCATCCATGGTGCTGGATTCAGCCATATACTGGGCTGCTGGTGCTCTGTTAAACTACTGTGTCTCTCACTCTCTGGTGTGTGCTCACATACGCTTATGAGATTTCATATTGTGCAGTTCACAACAGAACTGTTTGGCCTGTTTGGTTTCATTGCTGCAGCCACCTTATTCAGCGTATGGATCACGTGTATTTCCACCTTTTCCACTTTTATCATTTAATTCTTTTTTTTTTTGACAAGTAAACTCTGAATAAATAGATTAGAGTCATTATTGGGGCTGTTGTGTTTGACTGCTGGAAACCTCATGGATTCTAGCGAATAACAGAAAATGAATTATAGATGGACAAACTGCCACTCGTTTTGGCAAATTGAATTCATTCTCAGCCCTTTACGAGAACTAAAATAACTCTAAGACTAATTTGCTCAACTATTATGGCGATATGAATATAAATGAAGGACGCAAACAGCGGCATTTTGTATAATCAGTAGGCAAACTATTAAATTCAACATTGCCCGCCCACTTCATCAGCGTCATTGCCAGTACACCAATCACAACGAGTCTGCAAGCTAATTTAAGCGGCATGGACCAATCGGATTAAAGACAATGCCTTATCACGGCAAAAATTAAAGTTGTAGAGCGCGTGTATGGCGAAGCCCTGAATAACCACAGAAGACAAGAAGGAGCGCGAGTCAGTTTAAGGGTTGGCAGCTCTTTGAACTGGCGGAAGAAGAAGGGTTATTTTCGGAGGATTTATTTTTAATACGCGAGAAAGCGAATAGTCAGATGGATACTGAAACGGAAGGTGTCCTGATACTTAAAGAAGCTGTACCTCTGTGGCCAGGGAACACCGCGGTGATGTTCGAACCTGTTGCGTGCGTAGCGCCTCTTCTGCTGTGGACTTCTCACTTTGTTTCTGGTGGTTTCTGTGAAGACATGAGCGGAAATCAGCGAAAACGAACCCCAAAGCCTACACCGATGCAGGCTGTGCCCCAACCAAACGGAATCGAAAATTGCTTGATAGCTACACCTGTCAAATACAGGGGAGGTTTTAATTTCAGAAATATGAATGCTCCGATGTAACCCTGATTGCTTACGGGTTTAAGTCTGCATAGCATTAACTCTGTCTTTAAATCGTTCGAATGGAAACTAATCTGTCCTGACTCGATGTTATTCTGTAAAGGTATTGCATAACAACTATAAACCACTTTAATTCATGCAACTCGTTCAGCTTCAGGTTTAAAGGACATCTCATACACACACAGGTCCGTGTTGGTAAGCGTTACAGAACGGCTAAAACAAAAATATAAACAGCAGTTTAAACTTTTTATAGTTTGAGGTCGAGCCAAGGGGAAAAAGCTGTCCTTTTCATTCATTATTATTTTTGTAATAGTGCGTCACGCATTGCTGCAATGAGGATTTATGTAGACATTCTGCATTACCACTGCCTTGATTATTACAGACTTATTTCATACTTTAGAGCCTGTGAAAACCAGATGAATTAAGACGTTTGAATATCTAATTTCAGGATTCTCCTAAATTACAGTCCACCTTTTACCAAGCTTTACTCCCAGTTAGTTCAGTTCTTAGGAAAAAAGGTTTTCAGTATTTTTATCAAACTGTGTTAATAAACTCACATTTGCATCTGACAAAAATAAATAAATCATTTTTTTAAAAACAAGGTCCCAAGCCAATAAAATTAGAATCTTATGAGTTAATTGCAGTGAAATTGCTCTTTTTGCTGATTTTCTTGCATTGGAGTGTATGTTCTCAATGATTTGAATTAAAACTGTGAATATATATATATATATATATATATATATATATATATATATATATATATATATATATATATATATATATATATTTTTTTTTTTTTTTTTATTTTATTTTTTTTTTTAAAGGACAACAAGCTTTAGTTATAGGATTTACTGTTGGTCATTGTCAAAGAGGCTGATCTGAGCTACCTGTTCCTGTTTGACTTCACTGACAACACAATGGATGGTGGGTGGTGGTTTGGCAATTTATGAGCCAATCGGCTTGCAGATGTTTGCTGTGTCTTGCAAAGGGCTGGACCATAATTCACACAAATGACCACACAGACAACACACAGTAGGGTAGAAGCATCCTCTGAGCTTCGTCACTCGTGGCACTCTGTTTGCCAAGCTTTTACTGGCAGCTGTGACCTCTCCAAATCCTGCAGGGAAAAGATTAAATGTCTGTAATAAGCAGGTCTCTAATGGGTTCACCTTTGTTCTTTCTTCTTGTCAGTATGTTGTACACCAGGTTCTACCTTTATACTCTTCTGAGACCGCACTTTTATGTTGGTCCTGTCACTACCTTTTCATCTCCTCATCAAGGCCTCTCTCCATCATCTTATTTTCTCTCTGTCTCCGCCATCTCTCCGATCTCAAAGAATTATTACAGTGCTAAGTGGACCCACCAGCTTTCTAGAGTGCTTCTAATAAAGGCAGCCTGTGACAGACAGTGAATAGTTATTCCACCTCCTCCACCTACGGGCTGTGTGAAAGCACTGCAAAACATTATTATCACTTTCTAATGACCTGGAGCGCATATCATTTAAGTAAGTAAGATTTAGCAATGTACAGTCAAATATAAAGCAAAACAAGCAAAACAGTGCTTAAAAGAAAAGTTCAATTAAAAAATTGTATAGCTAGATGAAAAACAACTATCACTTCACATTTATATGCTGAGTATACTATTACAGTTGGCAGCCAGCTAGTGTAGCGACTCTGTTCATGTGTAAATATTCTTGTAATTTTCATTTTGTGTCTTCTTTGTTTAATTACAAATCCATCATTGAGCCACTGTACTAACATATTTGTTCTTTGCGTTGAGCAGTGAAATTGGAGCCATGCACAAAATGAGCAGCTCCCTGATACAGTTACCACCAAATATCACGGTATAATGCAAAGCGGTGTAGCGTCTCTGTCTGCACGGCTGTCGTGCACTACATTGATTTTTCCCAGCCATTTCATTTTTATAAAATACAATGAAGGCAAATGTTTCTGTCCGTCTTCCCGCTTCACACCACTGGCTCAGAGCTGTACTGTTTTTCGCACTGGCTACGCTATTGACATATTTCTTCCCCTCATTAATCTGATTTCCTTGCTCTCATCTTAGTGTATCCCTTTTCCATTTTCCAGTGACTGAGCCAACGAAATGAAACTCCGAAATCAAACCATTTTGCCTGTGCTTCAAGCTTCATTTCTTCTCCATCTGTCCCTGCTCGTCTTCATTGGTTTCATACACAGTCCGCTAAGAGAACTTACATCACACGACTGAGTACAGAAGGTCAAAGGTCATTATTGAGGACATGGCAGGAGTGTTGGTACTGTCACCATAATTAGGGTTACTGATTTTGATACAAATTAGTCTGAATTTCATCCCTTACAGAAGACAGATTTGCACAGACTGAACTACAATAATGACATGGAGATGCTACACCACTTTGCATTAAACCGTCGTAGTCCTTCAAACAGCGATGACCCTGCACAGTTGTGATTAATGATGATGATATCAGTGAATAACTGCCCTTGATTGACTTCTTAAATGCTGCTGATGCAGCAGAGTCCCAATTGCAGTGTCAGGATTAGGAAGAGTTAGAGTCGGGACTGACCTCATCCTGCAGTTCAGGTTAGGTTGTCCCTTCCAGGCATATCTGTTGTCATAATGAAGTTAAAAAAAAAGTTAATGTTGTCATGGATTGTTCTGGGTTTCTCTGGATGGTTTACTTAACTCGAAAAAAAACATACGAAACTTGAATTTCCAACTTTTTCCACTTTTCCTATACCAAATTGTTCACTAATCCTTTCTGCTGCTGGACTATAACTTTGAATGAAAGAGACTGACTTTAGAAATATATTTTTAACCCATTTTTGAGCCTGATTTCATTTCTCAAAGCCACTGTTGAAAATGTTTTTTGTAATTACAAATGAGTGGGAAAATTAAAAAAATCACGCAATGGCAATTACATCACTCTAACTGCAAAATCTTATGTGCAGTTAAGCCTTTTACCTAAATACATTTAAAATTACAAGCTCATTTTGCCGTACACTGATGTACAGTGTGTATTAACAAGAAAGAACCCTTTAATATTCTGCTTTACTTAAATTTATTTGTAAAAACAAACAAACAAAAAAAAACTATCTTACTATGAGAAAATTAATTTACTCGGATAAATGGTATTATATTTAAGTATATTTATTAAGTAATTTAAGTTTGACTATTGAAGTTAAAATGACGTAATTAAATATTGAAAGCATTTGAAGTTGCTCTCGTACACACTCGATCAGTTAAGACTGAAGGTTGTGAGATTACAATAGAGCAAAAGGGTAATAGAGCAAAGACTAACAAAAGTTATATACTGTATTGAAAGACAGTACTAGTAGTATAGTATAAAATAGTATTTTCTCCGTATCATAATTAAAAAAAAAGTTTTGTTGCAGATCCTGTTAATATATTAACTGTTGAGTTTTATTATTGCTTGGGGGAAATGTGTCTGTTTCCTATACTGTGTCAGAGTATGCAGCATGTGTCCGTTCAGGCAGCAAACAAAGTAAATAAATCTGATGTAATATTATGACAATGCATGTCTTTTATGGCTTCAGTGCAGTTGGTTTGATATAATAATCAAGACACCAACAAATCAATGCAAAACCTATAATGATCCAGTCTTTATGCTGAAATATAGCTAGAATAGAATAGATTAAAAAATGATTAAAACGTGTACAGTATAGTCAATACATGACCAGAGCAGCACATTCATCGGTTGTAAGATATGGCTGGTGTGGGTAGAAGCTGTTCATCAGTCTGTTTATTTTGGAAGTTATTGTGCTGTATCTGTTCCCAGAGGACAGAGGAGACAACTGATAATGTCCAGGGTGTGTGTGTGTGCGTGTGTGTGTGTGCGCGGGTAGTGACCCACACAGACCCAGGACATTACATGAAGCTACAAGCCACAATGCTATTTTTTGTTTTTTTTTTTACCTTTCAAAGTTAAAGAAATACACACACACACACACACACAATTATTTATTTATTCAGGTTACATAGTAGCCTATTTATAGATGCCTTCACTAAACATCTCTTTTCAAATGGTTGAAGAGCTGGCTGCTCTCCACTGCCGCATTGTTCGGCTTTCGAAGATGACTGTTTTGATGCTGATGTTGTCTCATATTGCCATTATCTATTCTCCTCTCTTTTCTTCCATCTGTTTTCTTTTATATCTGTTCTTTTTTTTTTTCAATCGCTTTTCCCTGACTGGCCTCATATGTTGTTTTTATTCTTCAGCCGCTTCCTGAAAATACAGTCTGTTCTAGTATACTACACTGTACTCGTGCTGTGATTAGCTAATTGCTGTCAGTAGTTCAGAGTGTGATTTGGCCTCATGTTTGGGATCCATAAATAGACTGTTCAAAGCCTTCCCGCCTGAAGAACGCCAGAGAAACGTGGAGATTTGCATTCATTAGAACTATTCTCTGATTTCTGCTCTGTTCTCTGCAGCTGAGATGTAAGATGGCAGTAAAATAGATGTATTGCATTGACGATTATGAACAACCTGCATTAAACAATTTGGTTAAACTGAGTCAGAGATTATCAAACATCTAGTGTGATAATGGCGTGCAGCACCCATAGTGCGCTTGCATTTTGTCAAACGAAAAAATATTATTACATGGACAGAGGCACTTTGTGGGTGTCTTTGGTTACCATGACGTTGGCAGTGCATCCTTTGGGCGTGGTGCAGTGTGGGTGGCGTGGTACATTGAGCTGGGGCGTGTGAAGGCTAGGCCAATAGCAACGGCCCATTCTTTAATGGTAGTTGTTCTGGGGGAAGGTAAAATGGCTTTAATAATTGAATACAATATCATATATATTATATAATACAATCATATTGGAACTATTTGCAAAGTTTTAATCATGAAATATTCCAGGATCTTTGAAAGAGTCGTGTTTATTTAATGTTTGTTAAGGCTCAAGGAGACATTTTAAGGTATTGATTATGAGTCAAATGTTGCAAATGAAAGTGTTTCTTTACCCCACGGAAATGCAGCAAAGAACAGTTCAAACAAGAAAGTAGATTAACAAAGTGAGACAAGACCAGGAAATCTAATAGAGAGGAACATCCATTACTGAATGGACCAGTGGCCGGGCCAAGAACAGGTCGTTAATGAAAGCTCGGACTCAGCTCCCTCTGGAAAACATTAACGGGAGGCCTTAACTAATGAGTCAACAGAGAGGACTCTTTTCATCACTCAAACTAATTGGCAACTGCTGTGCACTTAAAGAAGAAAAAGAGGACCCTGTTCAATCTTATTGATCGAGTTTTCTGTGAAGGAGTGAAATGGCTTTCAGTGCTCAACAGTGCAGTACAGATGATGAGGATGTTGCCTGTTCTGATGTCAATATGGAGAAAAATGATGGGAAAGATATATGGAAACTTTTGTTTTTCTTAAGAAAATACAATTTTGGTATGGTGGTTGTACCGTTAATACACTGAAGCACAAAAAAGGCAACATTGTACCTTTAAAAAGTTAGAGGGCAGACTTTTATCAAAGGAATGACCTCAAATCTCTAAGGAATCTAGACGTTTAATAAACGCATAATAGCTCGTCTACAGTTTCAGCTGTACTTCATGCCGTCATTGTACTTCAAAGCCATTCTCTTGATGTATGGCACCACTGCAGTTATTATTATCCATACAGTGAAGCTCATCACTTCCATCTTTATAATTGTGGCCATTATCACTTCTCCTTTATTGTGCTGAAAGCAGTAAGGTATATCAGACATGGAGGCAGATGGTCAAAGATAAACACGGTGCACCACTCACTGCATCGGTGCAGGCCGCTCAATAGAACCAATCAAACATGAATTTTAAGAAGTATTGATTTGTGGATTTGCTTAGATTGGCAAACTTGTGATCCTAGGTAAAAGTTAAAAAAAAAAAAAAAAGCTGAAGGACAAACAGAGTTAACAAACAGTTGTCCTCACACCCCCTCAAAATGAACGCATAGTTTGGCGTGGACTGTAGGCTGTGTTGTGTTTAATTGAAGGAAATTAAAATTCAAAAATAGTGTGTATTTTTTAGTTAAAGTTGTTGAGGAATATATAGGCATATTCTATGCTTGGTTTTGCTTGTGCTCTCTTCTCTTCTTGGTGTTTTTGAAGTAGTTGGTTACTGGTTTTAAAGGAACATCCTCTACAAGGATCTACTGGTCAACCCTTATGTTTGTCTATTGTCTTGCAGTTGCAAAGGTTGAAGCGCTCCTTGTCCTTAAAATCTGTGATGCGCAGCAAGAGCATGGAGAACTTTTTCCAGCGGAGTAATGCTGAATCCCGCCTTCCTACGACCATCATCACTTCACCTCCACCCCAGCCATCTCCTCCCCCTCTCTCAGAATCCCCACTGGCCTACGAACGTTCTCCCACACACTCGCCGTTAGTCAGTCCCAACCTTTCACTGTTATCGCACTCACCTGTGAGTCCTTCTCTGTCTGTGATCTCAAAGACCTCATCTCAGGCTCAGCTCACCCAGCCGGTCAAGACTCACTGTTTCCAGGAGTATGTCTTCCGTAGGCCAACCAACTGTCAGACATGCAAACATGTGATTCAAGGTAGAACATTCATACCTGTTTCTACAGAGAAAACAAAGAAAGAAAGTTCTCAGACTTTGTAGATATAGATTAGTTGTGTTTGTGACAAATGCCTTCAGTGACAGGGTTATGTGTTATATTTCATTTTTTTGATATCTTAACAGGAAACTCTAAGCAGGGCTTGCGTTGTAAAGCCTGTAAGCTTGCGGCTCACCTCTGGTGCTCATCTGAGCTCTCCCAGCAGCCATGTAATGGCAAGGTAAGAACCCTTCACTCTAAATCTCAAACCCACACACACACACACACACATATATATAATAAATATAAAAATTGCCATTTCATGCAGGTGTAAACACATATGGAACATAATTACTTCAATAATAAATAAATAAATAAATATGCCTATGTAATAAATAAAAACATGATATAAATAAATGAGCCAATAAATATATAAATAGGTTTTTGTTTCAAAATGGAGTTACTATTTTTATTTATTTCATAGGCACGTGTATTTATTTATAAATGTATTTATTTAATATTGATGTAAATAGCGTTCCATACACACACACACACACACACCTGGTTGCACATTTAACGTGGTATTATAATACCATGTCCATAAAATACACATATTTCAGTTAGTTATATATACTGTTTATATCTTGTTTGTGTGTGATTTCTCTTTTTTTTTTTTTTTTTTATGAAGAGCATTTGCCCGACTGTAAATCTTTGTTTTTGTTTTTGTTTGTTTCAAATTTGCAACAACCATACTTACTCACCTGGGAAAATGTTTCTTACACGGTCAATTGCTATTTTTAATTCTATTCTTTAATGTCTGTGCATTTTTGTGTAACATTAGAGCATATTCTCCGTTTGTCACGGAGTAAAACACTATACAATGTTGCCGTCAGCAGAGTTAAAAGATACTTGGATGCTTTTATTGTTTCTTGGCAACTGGCACAGTCTTTATGCCTACTAATGCTCTAAACCCCAAAGCCTCCTCCTTAAAGCCACTTTTAACCAGCAGAACTAGAGGTTATAAATGGTGTGTGGATTCACCAGGACTTTTCACAGCTTCACAGCAGTGAGGCTGCTGAGAAACACGTGGGGGTTAAAAATAGTTAAGCTATTTTCACTGAGAGGAGCAGCAAAATAGGGGAGGATAACTGATAAAGTTTCAGGTTCCAACATTTCTTTAGTCAGCCTGTGTTTGTGTTTCCTCTCCATGTCTCACACCTTTCCCGTAACACCCTCCTATAGTTCATCTCTCCTGTCTGGATGCTTCATTTCCTTCCCCTCTTAATGCTGTTGGAAAATCAATATCTCCCTGTACCAGCTGGACTGGCTAATTCAGTGTGAAATTCAGTGTTTTTGAGGCGCACACAATCCCTGGAGGATATGACACGGCAAGCTCTCGCCAAGCCTTTGGCCGTGTCCTGTTCGATCACTGCCTACGCATCAAAGCAAGGATTAGGCATTTCATTGAAAATGGATGGAGTTTAAAGCTACGTCCTTTTGCATTTGAGTAATTGGCTGTAAACCTAAACGTGTCGTCAAAAGTTTTCAACATTGTAGCAATGACTGTCCTGCTTTTGAAAAATCTGAGAGGCCAACCAGTGAAAAATTGAATTACTCACTGCCTGTAAAAAAGAGTGTATGTGATAGTCACCAAAGAGCAGTAGGACAGGACTATATACGATTAATTATTCGAGTGTTAACCTTTATATGCAACATTTATGACTGTACTTCCTGGATTTGCTGAGCATGCACAAACATGGCCAATATTTCCAAAAAAGCCTTTGGAATGGTGACAAGATTTCCTTATCAGTAGTAGTTGGAGTGAAGGAGAAATTTTACTGAGACTGAGGTTAAGCACTGCGTCACTCGGCAGGCACATGTATGTACACACACATCTGTAAATATCAGCGCTGTTCTTAGCACATCCATGATGTGTGTGTGTGTGTGTTTGAAAGCTACGTGATGCGCTTAAGGCCGGGATAAATTATAAATTGAAATTTGTGAATAAAAGGCGACGTGAACAGGAATAAAGCATCACATTTGGCTGGAGGTGCATGTCAGACAAGGCATTGTGTTCAACTCTGTATTTTGATGTGTCATGGAGGGATTTCAAGCCAGAGGAGAGGTCTGCGGTCCCTGAGTGACAAGTGAAAGAAGAGATTCTGGCCAAATGCTTGTCTGTCAGTCCTGAGAGCATCAGAAAGTCTCCGTGGGAACAATGCTTTATTTATGGATGACTTCTCTGCTTTTACAGAACATTTGCAGATTCTGCTAAATTATCATGTTTGTTGATTTGTTAGTCATATATGCACTGTATGCATAGAGCCTTTTTTTTTTATTATTATTTGGCCAGAATAGAGTAGTGTACACTAGACAGTGGATCTGAGGACAGTTGAAAAATGAGTCAATGATAAGGAAAAAGCTGTCTTTTTTTTTTTGTACATACAGAGATGAAAGAAAAGTGTTTTGCTATCTTTAAAAAACAGGAGTCTATTTACAGAACGTGGAACAGATTCATCACAATCTCTGTCAAAAAGCAGCAGAACCTTTGTACTTTCATCGCACGGACTGATGCACTTAACATATTTCTGCTCAAAGAAAGAAAAAAAATCAGATACTGAAGGTGAACAGAAACATGTCTGGCCTGCACTGTTTAACAGTTGGGCAGAGACACGGCTGTTGACACACACACACACACACACACACACACACACACACACACACACACACACACACAGAAGTAAGGAATACAACACCAGAGCACTTTCTCCTGAATGTATTTTTGTCTACTCGTGCTTTGCAGGGTAGAGTTTCCACTGTTATTGCATTTTGGTCGCTGATTCATGGTAGCACCTGAAGTGATCAATGAGATCATGACCTTTGACTCATCATTGTCTGTTACATCAGTCCATTTCTTATAATGTACACATGTACAAGCTGTTTTTGCATCCATCAGGCTTACAAGAAACTCCACTGTGAATGTCAACAATGTCATTATCATTCTTTATATTGTGCATTTCATATAGTGCATGTACATACACATACATACATGTGCATATGTGTTGTTTAGTGTGAACTTTTGTGTAATCATCTCCATTAGCCTCTGCAGTTTAGTGTCACATTGTTTTTTTGTTTTTTTTTTTCCAACGCTCATAACTCATTAAAATGAAATTATAGTTGTCACTGCTGGTTTTTGAAGATGGATTACAGGTTGCCTAATTGTTTATATGCTGACTTTTTTCCTCCACTAACACCAAATTTGTTTTTATTAGGTGAGATCCATGCATCTGGCCATTTACCCACATCTGTATGCCCATTTGGTACCTTATGACCTCTATAAGTGTCAATAAAATAAATTATGCATAATAATCCAGGTGCTTCAGTAAACCTTTGTTATACACAGTAATAGGATTTGATCTTTTATTTTTCTGTTCCGCGCCCACTTTGGCTGTCAAAAATCACACAGGCAGGACTGACCTGAAAATAATAAGCCCTATTTTTGTCTATTTTCCCCACCCCCTGTTTTCCCTGCTTTTCCATCTCTCCTGGCCTGGTAGCGTGGAGCGTTTAAGAGGAACTTCAGCTCTCCTCTGCTAACCTCTGACGCTCTGGGTGTGGTCGTAGAAGCTCCTGCTGCTCAGGGTAAGTGACTAAATTGCCACCTGACCTGCCACAGCACCAAACAGTAATCTCAGGATGAACAATCACCACGTCTGTGGCCTTCAGTCCAAGATTCATGAAAGGCCACCATATGTGTGTGTGTTTGTCAGCTATAAAACTGCACGTGTGCTGCTTTGTTCCATCTCCACTGTGTTCAGAGGCAGATAATGTGTTTGTTGACCCTGTGTATGAGGCCCTGCGCTATGGGACCTCGCTGGCTCAGATGAGCCGGTCAAGCTTCAGCAGTATTTCAGAGTCTCCATGTCACCAGGTATTGAAGCACACATAAAATACACACACACACACAACCCCAGGCCTTCATTTGCATGGACATAAATCACTTTGAAAATGCTGCTGGCTTTGCTGATGCATTCACTTTTGTATTACAGGAAGACAAACTACAGGAAAAAGTTGAAAATCAGCCAATCGCCGAAGAAGATCACATCCCAGGAAGTGCGTTGCCACATTTTGCTATGAACATTTAGAAGGTTTACAGTTAGATAGATAGATAGATAGATACATAAAACTTCAAAGGTTTAAAACTGATTTGATGTCCAGGTTTTGAATAACACGTTTTTTACAAAATTTACAGACTTGAACACAGTTGAACCTAAATGTTAAGATGAATTCCTCATTGTTTATAGGAAAGATGCAGCGCATGCAATAAGAATGAAATAACCGCGCGTGTTGCTGCCAGCGTACGTTAATCTCAGTGGTTTCAGTCCCTGGAGAAAGAATGTGTTTGTACTGCTACCATTTCACAGTCAGTGACCTTGGTCCCAGTCTTCCTTCTGTTTGCTGCAAAGAGGACAGGACCCCACCGTGTATCTCTCCCATGTTTGGCATACTCTTTTATCTGCACTGTTCCTCTTCATATAATGTCTTTTTTCCTTTTCTTTTCCTTCTTTCTTTTCTTGTCTGTGTGTGTATTTATTGGTGTCTCCAGTGCTCACTCCTCCTGAAAGTGAGAAGGCAGATTCAGAAGACAGGGTCAGCCTTAAGGTTTGTGTCAGCATTTTCTCCTTGTCTTTGAAGTGTTTTTCTTGGTGAAGAAAATTATGTTCACCCCTTCTCTTTCTCTTCAACGCACCATTTATTTTTTATTTTTTTCCCGTTAGACGCCGAAAAGAGTGGAGGTTCACTCCATTCACACTTATGTGGCGCTCTACAAGTTTCTGCCTCAAGAGAAGAACGACTTGGAACTACAGTCAGTAAAAGACTTCTGTGCATGTGCACACACACACACACACACATACATACATACAAAAAAAAAAAATTCCCTTCTCACCCCCCGCGGGTGGTTCCTCCTCCATTCTAAGCTCGGGTCCTCTACCAGAGGCCTGGGAGCTTGAGGGTCCTGCGCAGTATTTTTGCTGTTCCTAGCACTGCACTTTTCTGGACTGAGATGTCTGACGTTGTTCCAGGGATCTGCTGTAGCCACTCCTCCAGTTTGGGGGTCACTGCCCCGAGTGCTCCGATCACCACGGGCACTACTGTCACCTTCACCTTCCAAGCCTTCTCCAGCTCCTCTCTGAGCCCTTGGTATTTCTCAAGTTTCTCGTGTTCCTTCCGCCTGATGTTGCTGTCACTCGGTATTGCCACATCCACCATAACGGCTCTCCTCTGCCCTTTATCCACCACCACGATATCTGGTTGGTTCGCCATCACTATCCTGTCTGTCTGTATCTGGAAGTCCCACAGGATCTTCGCTTGGTCATTCTCCACCACCTTTGGAGGTGTTTCCCATCTTGACCTTGGGATTTCCAGCCCATACTCTGCACAGATGTTTCTGTAGACTATGCCAGCCACTTGGTTATGGCGTTCCATGGATGCTTTCCCTGCCAGCATCTTACACCCTGCAGTTATGTGTTGGATTGTCTCAGGTGCCTCTTTGCACAGCCTACACCTTGGGTCTTGTCTGGTGTTGTACATCTGGGCCTCTATTGCTCTGGTGCTCAGGACTTGCTCCTGTGCAACCAGGATGAGTGCCTCTGTGCTGTCCTGTAGGCCAGCACTCTCTAGCCATTAGTAGGACTTCTTGAGATCACCCACTTCAGCTATGTTCTTGTGGTACATCCCGTGTAGGGGCTTGTCCTCCCATGCTGGTCCCTCCTCCAGCACCTCCTGATCTTGCCATTGTCTGAGACATTCACTGAGCACGTCATCCGTTGGGGCCTTGTCCTTGATGTACTAATGGAGCTTGGCTGTTTCGTCCTGGATAGTGGCTCTCACGCTCACTAGTCCTCGGCCTCCTTCCTTACGGCTTGTGTACAGTCTCAGGGTGCTGGATTTGGGATGGAACCCGCCATGCATGGTGAGGAGCTTTCGTGTCTTAACATCTGTGGTCTGTATCTCTTCCTTTGGCCACCTTATTATTCCTGCAGGGTATCTGATCACTGGCATATACATACATATATATATATATATATATATATATATATATATATATATATATATATATATATATATATATATATATAAAGTATACACTGTATATACAGCTCTGGACATAAAATAAGAGACCACTTCAATTTTTTTCTGAAATCAGCATCTCTACATCTTCTTTACATTTTTATTTGGAATTTGGAAGAAATGTTGGCAGTAGTTTAAAGAATGAAACTAAAATGTTTATTTTACTCAAACACATACCTATAAATAGTGACAATCAGAAAACTGATAACTTGGCACTGGTCTCTTAATTTTTTCCAGAGCTGTATACATTAGTTAGTTTTAAGTTCATCAACCTCCATTAAAGGGAGAGATAATGCTGGAAAACATACATTAACACAAGGTTGCACAAGGTTGTTCTGTGCGTAAGTCACAAAATGAGGGGAAATTCCTCCCATTAATTACTTTGTTTTTCCCCCAGGCCTGGAGAAAGAGTTCAAGTGTTTGATGACTCCAACGAGGACTGGTGGAAGGTGAGCTGTGACAAAACCGTTTTTTCGTTATACCAACAAACTTACTTGTGAGGTAAAGCAATTTGCACTAGGTAATGAGTGTGACTTAAGCCTGTTGATATTTACATCAAAAAATACATTAAAAAATGAGACAATTATACAAAACACTCAATTGTAGACCTGAGAGTCCTTTTCATACAACCCACATTCAGCTACACTGAACATTATTAAACCTCTGGCTGGCACTCATGTTTTCAGAAATATTAGAAATAAAATAATAAAAATAATAGCAGCAAATTGCAGCTTATTCAGTGGAGATTAATCAGCATTTTTAGATTTTCATTTATTTGGATTCACTGTTACTCTTCGAGCAATCAAAGAGGTCTGCCCCGGGACAGAACTATTCATTTAGATCTGCCAGGGCCTCAGATTTTGCGCACGTGTGTCAACGGTCGTGTGTGTTTACCAGGGGAAAAGCAGAGACAAGGTGGGACTGTTCCCAGCCAACTTTGTACAACGAGTCCGTCCTGGTGAGCGGGTGTGGAAGGTCACAGATGGTTTCCACGGCAACCGAGACAAAGGCCAGATGAGTGTGAAAGAGTCCCAGGTGAGTGTACCAAAAAAAAACGTAACAGTACACTCTGTGCTGTACGTGCTCACCTTCCCTCTCTCTGTCTCTTTATCCCATTCATGCGTGTACACAATCAAATGTATGTAAATTCATGCAGAAAACTGCTGAGATTTGAGAAGACAGCATGTTAATGGCTTCCAATGCAGCTTGCACATTTTTTTTTCTGCTCACATTACTGAATGTCACTCGCTCCTCCTCCTCCTCCTCCTCCTCTTCTCCCTCCTCCTGCCCCGTCTCCTCTCCCCCTCCCTTCCGCTGCAGATCTGTATAGGGAAAAATGAGGAGACAGACGGATTTCTCCGGCTAAGCAGCGGGAAGCGGAAAGGCTTGGTCCCGGTGCAGTGCGTGCAAGAATTATGATGGCCTGTTCTTCTCAACAGTCTTTGGGATGAAGAGGTTCACTCTGATGGAGGAATACTCAGGAGTGATCAACCAAACATCTGCCTCCATTCTTTCAAAATGTGGCAATGAATAGAATAGAAGCTTGAGTGGACACTGATCCACCGTTTGGCTTTTTTTTCTCGAAGGATCTTCTTTAGAAGATCTCAAGAGCTGCCTTTCTCGTAGCATAACTCTTTGTGTGGTTCTGTAGACACAAAGGCAATGTAGCATCGCGAGTAGAGGGCAGCGCACAGGAAGTCAGGCTACCTCACTAGCCATTTTCATTGGCCATCGATCTGCAGATCATACGACTGTCTTCATATGATTTTAAATATATTTCCTGTGTCTGAAAAAACCAGAAAAGAAGATCTGCTTTAATGTGTAAACTAGTTTTGGTTTGCTCCAAACTGTCAAGCTGACCTGTGATGGGGGGCCTGTAGTATGAGCCAGTAATAGGCTTTACTCTTGAGGCACAAAAACCACACACAGTGTGTTCTTGTGTTTCACACTCCTGACCAGTTCCACGGCACTGAAGTGCGAAATGCTTCGTGTGCACCTCGGGGAGCGTTTTGTTCAATATGCCCTTCAGTTACATTCTCTTTACACTCACCAACATTGAAGGCTCTGTGTTTTTTTTTTTTTGTTTTTTTTGTTTTTTTTCATGCACCCAGCACAGCAGGGATGGGTCCAGTGGTCCAGGTGACTGGAAAGGTGAAATTTAAAAGCAGTCCATCTGAAAAGCAGCATTTGCATTTGCAATTTTTTTCATTATTTTGGTCTTTTTTTTTTTTTTTTTTTTTTTTTTTTACATTCAATTTATCCCCTTCCCTATACTCTGGATGCGGTTTATCTATTAACACTGGTTGAGAGTCATAAAGTGGTTTTATTAAAGAAACAGCATAAATGCAATAAACAAGAGACAGGAGTTTTAAATGTGTATTTTTACTTGCCAAGTATAAATTCACCGACTTAAAACCTGGCCGGTAAACCTACAATAACAGCATGCTGTACTGAAACGTGTGCATGGTGCAAGCTGATAACAACAACGCACCAGCACATCCTCGCCACCTCTCCAGACCACCCGCGTCGCACCAATGTACCAGAAAATATAGACTTTTATAGTTTAATCTGATCCATGTAACTGAAAAATGATTCAATAGAATGTCTTATGCATTATATCGTCAGTGTTTATTTGTATGTAATGTTATGTGATATTTACTGTCATATGGGTGTGCTGTCTTGACATAATAACACACTTGCTTTTTCTCGCATGGATAGCAAGGACAAGACTGTACGAAGATGACACAAAAAGAAACGCTGTTATTTGTCAAAAATGTGATGATGGCTGTTGATTTTTATCACGCTCCCTAACTTTGCCAGGTTTTTGATGAACGGCATCTGTTGTCATGACATGTCATGGTTGCCATTATCCAAGGCAAAATAACCACAAATCATCCGACTCCTTATGATAGACTAGTAGGCAGCGATAAACTGGGCAATAACTGTAAATAAAAAAAAAATTATGACATTTGTAAATAGCCTTAAAAATTAAATATAATGGCTCTTATTAGCACTCTGAATATCTAGGAGCCATATTAAGGGCATTAAGCTAAGTTGTAAATTACAGGAGAGAATCAATTTTATCACCTCTTACCAATGAAGACACCACTCTGCTCAATTAACAACCTTTACTGCACAAATAGTTTCAAATACTATGCACAACAGTTCTAGTCTCTCACCTTATTTTATACTTGGCTTGTTTCTAGCATAGCAACATGTATCATCGTTTGTGTGCTTTAGCTATAATTTGAGTATGATTATTGCGCCTTTTACAAAAGATCATTGTTGGATCAGCCAGCGGTAGTCTCCACCTCAGCATCACCTTCACCGACTAGAACCATGATTGGCTCAGGGTCACGGTTACCCAGGTGAAACCTCCTCTTCACCTCAATGCGTAATATCAGGCTAGTTGTTTTTGCATGGCTAGCTGCCCTCAAATTCTCAGATATCTTAATAAATTTGGATGAACTGTCAGTTTGTGTGATCTTCTCTTTCTTTCTCACGTTGTGAATAGATTTAGATGAAATTTTAGGAAATGGTGAGAATGGGCCAAGGAACAGATGATTAAAATTGGTGACGTTCCAGTTGATCTTCCAAAGATCAAAGCCAAGGGTCTATGATCACAAAGCAACCTACTATGTTATGTAACCTGGTACTGGTTAACAGGAACACTTATTTTTAAGTTCAACAACCTCCATTAAATGAAGACCGGACACTGGAGGTCTGCGCTCTTTGAGGGCTTTTTAAGTTAGCTATGCTGTCAACCACACGTCATGGGCTGAAATGATTAAAATGATGTAACATTTGTGGAAGGTTGAATTGTCTCAAACTGGCGAAAGGAATGACGTTTTTTGCATGATTAGGTTCAGGTTGTCCTTTCAATCCGCTGGCATTTCCCTAATAGTCCCAACTTTAAACTAAACTCTGCACTTTAACCTTGCTGACTTTTTCATTTCACACCTAAAATAATTCAAATGGTAAATCTGTCCCTTCGTTGGGCACAAAATTAGAGCGCGACCCCTCATTTGAGATGAGTGCAGGGCAGAGCCTGGGAAAAGGACTTGTTCTTAATGGGCATGAATAATATGATTAACTCCCAATAAAATTATTTGGCAATGGAGGAGCTGTTGGCAGGCCTCTGATGAAGCTGGCAAGGACAGTAGTGTGTGTGTGTGTGTGAGAGAGAGAGAGAGAGAGAGAGAGAGAGATGTGAAAAGTATTTCTCAAATCATGACTCGGTTCTGTTTAATTGCACCCAATGTGATTTCGTCTGCAGAGAGGAAGAGCGACAGACAGGCAGAAAAGTGTGAGTCTGGCAGTGCATAAGCTCATCCTGCCTTTTATAAAATTGCCAGGTTTTGCTGCTCGAAATGGTTGGTTGCTCTTCGCTTACTGTGCCACTGAGCTCTTGATCTTTCTTTCTCATGACGGCTAGTAGAGAAGGATGAAATGGTCGGATTGGGCTTAAATTAGCAAATCATTTTCACCCTTTTTCAACACCTCCTTCAGTATTCATGTAACTAAAGCTAACTGAAGTCCTAACCAGAGCTCATTAAATGCGTGACGTGCCCTGTTAGTGCACTCCTAGCAAAGAGCACGAAAATGAGGGGAAAAAAAGTTCTACAAGGAACTCGAGGCTCAAAAATAGTGCACTTGATTAAATAGGCAGGTCAGGGGAATATCAGGGAAATAAAGCAATACGGTGCTAACAAAAAGAAACAGAAAACAAGCAAAAAACACCTTATTCTTGCTTTGAACGCTAACAAATATATCTATCATACACAGATCTCTGATACATGTGCTGCAGCTGTGTTGTATCTGCAGCAGCTAAACAACCAAGACGTTTTTTTTTTTTTTATCTTCCAGGCAGATTTATTGACACAAGTTAAAGGTGCAAGGCTGCATTTGACAGCGCATCTAAGGCTATAAGCCACATGGTGGCTTTTTCTGCACCGGCAGGGAGGTTTGTGCTCCCTGCATTAAACGCAACATAATTGCCTCCTATACCGATAGGAGGCAATTATGTTGTATATAGGCAATTATATATATACCTATATACATATAGGTATTATGTATATAGGCAATTACCGGTATATATACACACACACACACACACACACATAAATTCTCTGTCATAAGAAGTCAACTTTATTTTTTGGGCATTTTATCAGCTGATTTGATCGACATATTACAGGATATTCGCCCCAGTTTCAGCAGAATTTGGAGATGACAAGCACTGAGGTGCCTTGTGTTGTCTCCGTCCTCAGTTTCCAGCTGTGTTTACACTTTCCAGACCCGCGGCCAACTGGACCATTAAAAATGCAGAAGGTACAGGGAGATGGCATGTTTAATGCATAGCCTCCTCTCCTACCGCTGAGGCCACTTCTGCTTTCTCAGGATACCGTCGGCCAGGGGTAAAAGACGACGCACACACTGACGGCTTTGAGCCCCAAGAGTGGGACGTCAACCTAAGATCCTCAAAGCTGAGCTGAGAACAGGACTGGGTGGTTGGGGAGGGGGCGGGGGGGGGGGGGGGGTTTCAAGCTGACACATGAAAGCTGTTTCTGAAGCAGGCTACACTGGGAATGACAGATTTCAGGGACTACAAATACTTTGAGGGAATGGGTGTTTTAGAGGAGGCCCGGGGCACTTTACAGTTTATTCTCGCACACGATAAAAAGAGATCAAGACAGATTTATTTATAAGGATGAATGTCTCTGCCTCAAACCATTGTCATCAGAGCAGAGTCTTTGCTGATTTCTGGTCAGAAATATCGCTCAAACAGCCCTACAAATAAGTATTTATATTTTTACACTGCTAATTTGAAGGCTGCACAATTATGTAGAATGAAAATAAACAAAAATCACTTTATGTGTTAATAATTACCTCTTCAAATCAGCTGATCGGTGGACCCGGTGCTCTGTTTTCCACCGGCGACCTCGAAACTCTTTGGACCTGATTGCCTCTGAGCAATCATCCAGCAAGCACCACCTTTTCTCAACAAAAGAGCATTTGAATAGAATTTGTTTTATTATCCCTCAATAGGGAAATTGCAGTGTTCTAGCAGTAGCACACATTAAAGAAATAAATACTATAAAAGACTTGAGAAAAATAAACATAAAAATAAGAAATATGGCTAATCCTATATATATATACAAGTACCGTGCTGTACATGGATTATGACCATATTGCACATGAGGTATATTGTGGATACTGTGTGAAACAGTCTGATGGCTGTAGGGAGGAACTTCTTGCACTGAGGATGCCTCAGTCTAGTGATGAAGGAGCTGCCTAAGGCCTCCACAGTGTGATGCAGAGGGTGGGAGGAGTTACTCCTGATGGATGTCAGCCTGGCCAGCATCCTTCTGTCTGCCACCTCCTCGATGGAGTCCAGGCTGCAGCCCAGGACAGCGCCAGCTCTCTTAACCAGCTTGTTGAGTCTCTTCCTGTCCCTGTCTGTGCCGCTTCCCCCAACACACGGCGTGGTAGAATGTCCTCAGAAGAGCCCTGCTCACGCCGAAGGACCTCCGTCTCCTCGGCAGGTGCAGGCGACTCTGGCCCTTCTTGTACAGGGCGTCGGTGTTGCGAGACCAGTCCAGTTTGTTGTTGAGGTGAACACCCAGGTATTTGAATGAGTCCTCCATCTCAATGCCCGAACCCTGAACGTTCACTGGTGTGTGTGCGGGATGCGGATGTCCCGCGGAAGTCTATCACCACCTCTTTTGTTCTACTGGTGTTAAGGAGAAGGTGGTTCTCCTCACACCATTCCACCAAGTCAGCAATGACTCCTCTGTATTCCTGTTCGTTCCAACGATGATTGATCAGAGCTTCAATTCAGTAGGCTCATTTTGAGCTCTTCATAGTTAAACATAATCACATTTTCCACATTATTGTTGAGCGCTGAGTAGTATTAGTTATCACGGACGAATCGGTGCTTTATCCTGGGGTGACTCCATGTCGCTCGCTCTCGTTATCGCAGATGTTCCGCGGAATTAAACCCACGACGCTCTGAAAAACCAGCATGGGGTTAGCCTGCTGCAGATTTACCCCACCTTCACACCTGCCCTGTGCTTTCGCAGCAGGATTACAGCTACCTCTGCGGAACACGCACTGCTGCTCATCATTTCCCCTTCATCTCTGACCTTTCCGCCATCATGTGGCTTTGATTTTAATGGCCTCTCGACTTGATGGCTGTAATGGGGGACAATTAAGAAAAGGTCAAGTGTCACAATCAAAATATCGTTTAAAAATCTTCTTCTCTCTAAAATACATTTTTGAAATCACAGGACTTTTGCAATCGGTGTGGTCCCTGCATCTAAATATAACTTCTAAAAAGTGCTTTTAACTCCAGACTTTGAAATCCACTAAGTTGCTAAGAAAAGGAACTGAAATCCTCCGGGAAGGGCTCCTTTTGTGCGCTCCCTTGCCTCTTCTTATACACGATGCATTTGTGGATTAGAAGATGCCGTCGCTCTCCTCTCTCCTGTTCTGTCCTGGGACCCAAAGAGGCTTGGCAAAACTGATCAGTTTGTTTCGAAATGTGTCACAAACTTGTTGTCGTGGCACAGAGATTACAGGATATTTGGCCCCTGCTCAATATTAGCTCGCTTTTTTTTTTTAATCAGCCTCCACCCTCGTCAGTAGCTTTTTTTGTGACACAAAGGAAGATGAAAAAGCAGAATATTAAGTAGAGTGGAGAATCAGCCAGTCAGGGACGGGCCTGGTAATAAACCTAGCATGTCCTGATTTGTTTTCCGAAAAATATATATGCAGAAATACAGGAGTGCAAAAAATAGAACAAGAGGGTTTAATATATTGATAACACGTAATGAGGAGTTTTAAAACACTTTTCTGTTCATTCATCCTGCTAATGGGGGGGTCTTCAGCCATTTCCAGGATGTGAAGGTGGTGTCTGGAGTATCGGATGGTGGGATGGTGGGATCCTCCCCCGCCACCTCCGCGGTCTACTGATTTGATCCTGCCAATAGCATATGCAATATCCAATAGCATCAGACCCAAAACCCAGGTGGGGCTGTCCCCCTCTCCCAGGGGTGGGGCTTCACCACCTGCTTTGGTGACGCTTAAGTCAGTGGCTGGCACGGTGGCGCGGTGGTTCGGGGTTTTGAATCTCAGCTTTGGCCTTTCTCTGCGGAGTTTGCGTGTTCTCCCTGTGCATGCGTGGGTTTTCGCCAGACACTCCGGTTTCCTCCCACAGTCCACAAACATGCTTGTTAAGTGAACTGATTAGTCTACATTACGCTGTTTCAACACCATCTCTACCTCCTCTTCTTCTCACCGGGATTATCAGGGTGTCCAGTCGTCCTTGCTGTTTTGTGCCTCTCTCTCCCCCTCTTCTCTCTCTCTCTCTTTCTCTTTCTGCAGGTCTCCCGTCTCCAGACCTTCATGCCGCACGAATCCCGTCCTCTGACTAACCCAGTGTCCACTGTCAGCGCCTCCCCATGCTGTTCGCTTTTTTTAATAGTAACCTGCCTATGCTGTGTTTGCTATGTTGAATATTTATTTCTCTCTCTCTCTTATTCTCTCTGTCCTGACTCCCTCTTTTTCTCCTCCTTTATCCAGCCAGCTTTCAGCAGGATGGTTCCTCCTTGTAAGCCTGGTCCTGCTCAAGGTTTCTTACTGTTAAAAAGGAGTTTTTCCTTGCCACTGTGCTTACCTGGGGGTTCAGGCTCTGGGTTTCTGCCTCTGTAAAGCACCTAGAAACAATTTTTATTGTACAAGGCGCTATATAAATAAATCTAAACTGAAACCAAAACACTAAATTGGCCATAAGTGTGAGTGTGAGTGGTTATCTATCTTTGTTTTAGCCCTGCGATAGGCTGGCGACCTATCCAGGGTGTACACCGCCTCTCGCCCCTCTTGCTCCAGCAGACCCCTGCGACCCAAGTGTGGATAAAGCAGGTACAGAAAATGGATGGATGGAAAATCAGGAAGGAGGCCTGCCAATAGCATATGCAATATCCAATAGCATCAGACCCAAAACCCAGGTGGGGCTGTCCCCCTCTCCCAGGGGTGGGGCTTCACCACCTGCTTTGGTGACGCTTAAGTCAGTGGCTGGCACGGTGGCGCGGTGGTTCGGGGTGAAAGAGACTACTATGTGTCCGTGGAGGGGTGCTTTAGTGTATGTGAACGTAATCACCTGGTGCTTCAGGTCCCAGGAGGTGGACGTATGAGCAGGTCATTGCGGCCGAGGGAGAGTGTATGTGCGCGAGGGGTGGCGGGGCGAGGATGGGGGTGCAGGTGGCTTGGGAGGGTGCAGAATGCCGCCTGCGGGAGGAGAGCATGGGACAGAAGCTCAAATCAGGCATGCTGCAAGGGTCAAACCCATGTTAGTGCATGCTGCGTACATGGCTGCAGACAAGGCGGTGACTGCCTGGAGGTTCGAGCGATGAAGGGCGACCGCCGCACTAAGCTGCAGCCTTGACAGCTGGACAGTCTGGGTGACGGGAGGAACCCTGGAGGGGGTTTTATTAGCCTCACCGCTAATAAAACAAAATAAAATCCACTTGAATTTTATCTTCCACAACTGCAGATGTTAAGAGTTACCAGTCAGTCATGGTAGACGGAGTGATACCATGACTGCTTCTAAGTCTGAAAACATTTGAAACAATCATCAGCATAGCCTCGTCTCAAACGTGAGTGAGGATGTCACACACTCACACGCTGCGTTGGCCCCATTTGTCTTGCATGGGTCGAAGGCCAGCTGTAATAAAAAGCGCCGCTCTGTTTCATTTCGTCTTCTGCCCCTTATCCAATCCAATTAAGGTGCACGCTCCAGGAAATATTAGTGCCTCCTGGTAATGAGGAAATACATTAACTGAGCTACAAAATAGCTACCGTGCTGCACACAGCCTGCTTTCCCATCAGCAGATCCTTCTCTTTTAGATCTCCTATATTTAAACATCTTGTTTTCTGTGTTTCAGGTCTTTTGTAATTTTTAATTTGTAATTTGCAGGTCTTTTTTTTGAAATTTATGGTGCCTAAAGATTAAAGTTTGTTTTGGAGGGAAGCAGATGGTGCTACAGTGTTTAAAATTTGGTCCTCAAGGTCTTTGTTGTTTATCCAGGATGGAACAGAAAGCTACTAAACCCAGATTTAAACCTGAAAAACATCTGCCAGTGTGCAGACAGTGATCTCTCCAGGGCAAGTTCTTGCAAGTTTCAGTGCTTTTCTTCTCAGTCCAAGATCTGGAAAGTTGTGTTTGTGCATTTTCAGGTTCCCCAAAAAATCATTAGTAGCAGGATCATTAAATAATATGTGCAACTGGGTTCATTGGGCAATCAGCAAAAGGCTAAATGCTCACCTCATAAGGCTTCCTTCAGTGTCATCTTTGATTAGCTCAAGATGAAGTAGAGAAATTGATAAGTCATGGATTTAACCATGCATTATGGCTGTACACACACAAGATGTGCCACACAAAGTTTAGGAAAAATTCAGATATAAATAGCCACAACATCACATATCTAAGTGCAGATGACGCAGCACTTTAAGTTTAGGGAAATTTGTGCGTTATATGCTTACCAAAAAATCCTTGGCTTGTCAAACTAGGAACTTATTTTTAGATGTGAAAGTGCTTTATA
Organism: Pao palembangensis; assembly: GCA_015343265.1. Lineage (NCBI taxonomy): Eukaryota > Metazoa > Chordata > Actinopteri > Tetraodontiformes > Tetraodontidae > Pao > Pao palembangensis. The sequence goes on from CM027084.1 coordinate 5,188,893, forward strand.
AAATATGCATTTTTGGTAGTGGCAGTTGCATTTCACTGGTCCTTCAGTAATCTTAATATAGAAGAACTAAAACTATTTTTCTCAGACTAATTTAGCCATCATTCTTGCTGCCCAGAGACTGTTTTAGCAGCACAACATCCCAGAAGAAAATGGTGTAACTGCAGTCATTTTTAACAATAGTTCATATTTTGAACTAATGAAGAAATCTTGTAACTGTGCTGCCACCTACTGGACAATTGAAGATACTACCTGGGACATGTGTGGCTCCTGGATTTTCTATTGCAGCGATTATCTTTGTACTATAAAGCGCAAATAAAAACAATCCATCTCTTTTACCTAACTTTATTAACAAGAAAATGTAGAATCCAATATTTACTTTCACTTCAAATTCACTTTTTTGCAGTTTCATCCTCTTTGGACAGGTTCTTGATGATTTCTTCTTTCTTGGCCAGAAGACGCTCTTCTCTGCGCTTGCGGGCCTCTTTTGTCTTTGAGCGGCGAGCTTCAGCCTGGTCACTGAATTCAAGGAGTAATGTTAATTGGAGAATGACACATAGTATCAATTTGAGTATAATATAATGAATAAAGCCGTGCAGTGGTGAAACGACTTACGCTAGAAGCTTCTTGCGAGCCTTATCCGCCTTCAGTTTGTGAATGTGCTCCATCAGAATGCGTTTGTTTTTGAAGACATTACCTTTGGCCTTCAAATATAAACTGTGATACCTTGAGAAATAAAAAAAAAAAAAAAAATCTGGTTAAACCACTATTTAAACTACTCTGGCATACTGAACTGTACCAATAACTTAAGTTCACATTTACATGTGCCTATCAATTTTCTTCGACTCCCGGTAGCGACGAAGAAGACGACGCAGGATTCTCATGCGCCGCATCCATGTCAATTTTTCTGGCATACGAGCATTGGCTGTACCCTTCCTCTTACCTGAGCAGCAGCAAATTTGTAAAAAGAAAATGTTGACTATTTAAATTCAAACACTAAAAAACAACAGCTGGCATTAGGAATAATTAATCATGAATTTTACAACAGACATCTAAAAAAACTGGATTTATGTGGTGTTATTATGAAATGAATAACCTACCATAACCCATGTGACGACCTTTACGCCTTGCCAATGTGTTTTTGCGGCAACGAGCGCGGGAATGAACCGTCACAGGTTTTCTGATGATCAGCCCATCCTTGACCAATTTTCGGATCTGCTGGCCTGTACAAACACAATACAATAAAGATGCTGCTCACCGATGCCCGACTAACTTGAAAACAGAGCAGGAGATCCTCACATGACAGTAAACTTACGAGAGTTTGCATTGGCAATCTCATTGGTTTCATTCGGATCCAGCCAGACCTTCTTCTTGCCACAGCGCAAGACACTGGATGCCAAGCGCTTCTGGAGCCTGAGCATGCTGGGGAAAAAAAAGTAAACAGGTAAATTTTGGTTTGACTCAAGACAATAGTTCATTTTAAGTTTGGCTCAATTTTGTTTAACCGTGATAACCGATTCAGCGCGCCACTACAATATATGAAACAACTGGTTCCAACAATAACCAATTTTGCTGGACAAAACTGTCTAAAAACATGAAAATCAACTTCCTGCTAGCAATTAATCGTCTACTAACCTTATTAGGGTGGCGCGTTCTCCCCTTTTGCCTCTAAATGGCTTGTCAGTGGGTTTGTATTTGACAGAGTGATGAGGTTATAGTGACTGACAATACGCCAGATGTGCAACATATATTGATCTAAAATTGTTTGGGTGATTTATATGAACTTATTTATCACATCATTCATCTATAATTACAATAAATAATCAAACAAGATAATCATGTTATAGAAAGTCATGTTATAACATACCCAGGTTAAGTTTTAGCTAGCGCTAAATTAGTTTCCCTACATTGACCTATGTGCATCCAGGCTGGAACACATCGTTTTACTCCTAACACCAACAAATGGCCCATGTGTCTATATTGTCTTTATCTTCGAAACAAATTAAATAGTTGTTATAAGACTAAAATAAACATTTAAATGTCTTTTATTTCACTTACCTCATGGTTGCTTTTAGCTCGATGGAAACACAGGAAATAGACCACTTAGGGACCTACCATTATAATGTCGTCATGGGTGTCTTTAAACTGTGAGTGTAATTGAAAATTTTCAATATGCTTATATATACACAGACTTTTTGTGTAACAAGACTTATTGAGTGTATGTAAACATGCGTTTTATGCTGTTACAATACGTGTTATAATTGGCTTTTGTATACCGTTCTACACTTAATACAGCAGATTAAGTGGTGCATTCCAAATAAAATGTATTGTCAATTTCTGACCACGTGAAGGCGCTAAAACAATACATTGCTATTAGGAATTTAGGAAATATATTCAGTATATTTATTTTAGCTTGCCATTGCCCTGTAATTTTCAAATTTGGATTAAATAACTGAAGAGGATTCTATGAATTTTTTTATTTGAACTATAATAACATCTATACGCAAACAGTGTCACAATGTGTGGTGCTATTCTACGACATAAACGTTGGGATACTTTGCGGGATACACGAGAAAGGGGAATAAAATAGAATTCATTAGTTAGTTTATTAGTCTTTAAACATCATTGAAGTGAATATGTGGCAAAGGTAACCTCTGTCAAGATTCCCTCTGCTGGCTGTTGTCCGAACTACAATGTTGGGAGCTCGCCGCTGTACCAATACACCCTCCTCCTGCCAAGCATTTTTATCTTTGACAGAGCTTTGCTGACCTGTAGTCCCGAGTGACTCCCGAGAGAGACACAAGTGTACGAAAGAACCCGGTGGTTGGCTGTTGTAGTTTTGTCATTATTTTCGAGATATGAAACACCCCGACACTGCACTCAAGGTAGGAACCATTTCTATCTCGTGAACGTGGCTCATGAGCTAAAGCTAGCTACACCGTTGAAGTGAGCAGCGTGTGAACTGCCACTAAAACATTATTTCAGCATTATCATTCGCGGCATCAGTGTTATATTTGCGGGAGGTATACGCAAAGTCACACGGGGACGTTTTAAGCGGCGTGGCCGCACATTAGCCGGTTTAACTTTACGTTGACATTGTGTTCAAGAGGACCTTTGACAAAGAAGCAGGCGGAATCTAATCTGGTATCTGCTTTAAGGTCTTAACTAAAGGGTTAAATGTCAACCACTTGCTCATTAATGTTGTTCTAACTGAGGCTGTGATCTCATGTTAGTAGTTATTGTAGTTATTGCTATATATTCCCATAATCCCCAACTTAACGCCAGGCTTGGCTCAGGATGCTCGGGAGCGTGCCGTAGAGACGGTGACAGAAGCTAAACGAGCCGGAGGAGACGGACTGAAGCTAGCGGAGCTGATATGATGGGCAGACTGGGGGGGATACTTCAAGAATTCTGTTACTTTGAGGCCAAACTAGTCACCAGAGCACCCGGTTTGTGCCATTGTTGTCTGCAGCGCCGGTGACCGTGTCAGCACACCCCATCTGCTACCCATGCCCTCCGCCTGTTTGACCTGCTTACTGCTAACAGCTTCGACTCCACTTGATGGATTAACCCACAATGTGTATTAGCATACTGTTTTTGGTACGTTTACTGTAAACAACACGCAATCGTATGCTGTCATACTCAAACCAGGTTCCAGATGCAACAATGGCAGCAATACGGATCTTAAATTTTGCCTTCTATTTCTGACTATGTTCATTGAATTTTTGTATTTCATGTAAACTACCTCACTCTGTATTTTTAAAGAAATGGCCATACAAATAAATATATTTTATATATAGTAAATATATTTTATATAACAGACAAAAAAAGTAATCTGTTGTGATGTGCTAAAAAGGGGTCATTGCCTGTTTTCTTCACATTGAGAAGAGCCCGATGAGGTGGCTCGGGCACCTAGTCAGGATGCCTCCTGGACCCCTCCCTGGTGAGGTGTTTAGGGCACGTCCCTCCGGCAGGAGGCCCCCGGCAAGACCCAGGACACGCTGGAGAGACTGTCTCTCGGCTGGCCTGGGAACGCCTCGGGATCCCCCCGGAAGAGCTGGACGAAGTGGCTGGGGAGAGGGAAGTCTGGGCTTCCCTGCTTAGGCTGCTGCCCCCGTGACCCAACCCCGGATAAGCGGAATAAAATGGATGGATGCTTGTTTTCTATTCAAATAAGCAGAAAGGCAATTGACTACACAAATAAAATTAACTTGACTTAAATATGATCAGTCACACATTGGATAATGTTACTAATAATTAGATAATATATTAGTCTGCACTGATTATAAAATAGATAACACCACTGTAATAATAAGTTAATGTGCGAAACTGGTCCTATATTTATTTAACAAGATTCAACATTAGTTGTTGAAGTTTCCCAATTTTAACTCTTATCTGAATCAGTAACTGCCCGGCTTTGATCAACATGAATTCAAAACCTCTCAGCTGTTGTTAAATGTTGTCATGCAAGTCAACAGTGCGCAGCAAGGGACTTTAAAACTTCACTGACTCAAATGGATTCACTTTAATGCTTTTGGAAATGATTCAATTGCCATCTTATCAGTCACAAAGAAGAGCGTGTATACAAACTTGTCAGCTAGTTTTGAGTTGCATAGTGTTGATGCTGTTTACTGATGTGACACAGTGCCAATAACGCCAATAATCAGGATTAGCATACAAAGGAGCTGGTTGTTTAATGTCTTAACTTGTAAAACTGATTTAAATATTTTTAAGGGCTTGGACGACAGCTGAATATGCATGAAGGAATCTCAAAACATTTTCTCCTGCATGCACAATATGTCACGAATTTTTGGTTATTGTGATAAAAATGTGTACAATATAAATATCACACAAACTGCAAATATATTTCTATGAAAAACTTTTATTATTCCAATTCACAGTAATGATACATGTTTTCCTGATGTCTACAGTTCACACACAATGTTCAACAATTTATCCTCGACAAATCTCTGCAAGTCTGGACTAACTTGTATGAGCAGGCGATAACAGTATCCAGGTGATGCATCACAGGGGAGGAGCCCATACTTTAGCAACTGATGATGCTGGTGACGCTCCCAGACCTCCCAGAGTTAAAAGTTTAATAATGTACTAATAATAAAAAATGTAATAATAACATAACTATGAGTACACAGGTCATTATAATGTTCTGTGTTAGAATCCTAAAGCAGTTCCATTTTGTTATCCACCACCTAATATCAAGGAAAGAAGCAATATAATTCATAAAACAAAACCTGAAAAATTCCTTGAGAGGCAGTTTTGTTAATAACAGATAATATGTTTCCTCTTTCACTGACAGCTTTCTAGCTAGTGCTGTATGATCTGGGCAGAGAGGAAAGGACCACGGAGAACATGGACATGTCAGATGGTTTGTTGTTGCAGGTCAACAATGGAGAGCAATGGTGTAACCACTGGAAATATCCCAACGATGACTTGGTAAGCCATATAGCCAGATTGCCACATCTTTGTGACGCCTTTACCCCTGTCTTTGACTTTACTCCTTTTGTCACATTGCTTTTTATTTTGGTGTGTATTCTTTTACTTCAAGGACCGAAGTACCAGCCCATCTGTCCTGCGCTGTGTGGCTAGCACATGGAAAGAAGGTCTGTTGAACAGGAAGAGGCCATTTGTAGGCCGTTGCTGTCACTCCTGTACACCGCAGAGCTGGGTAACGTTACATTCAATCTAGTTAACACTAACCTGAGTTCAGGGTTTGAGGGAATTATATAAGTAACTAGAAAAGACTGAATAAAAGGATGCGTATATCAGCATGATGCCCTGCTAAATTTCCAGGTTTGTTTAGCCAGCAATTTTAACAGCAATTTAGAACAATCCGGATAAACTCATAATGGAGCAGGTGTGAAGGGAGTTTAAGGCTATTCCTCTTGAATGGGTAGTTTTGTCAGTCAAGTTTTGTCTTGAATATTTCATGTCTTCACAGGAAAAGCTGTTCAACCCCAGTATTCCCTCTCTGGGTCTTCGCAATGTCATTTACATCAACGAGACGCACACCAGGTAAACAAGGCAGAGTCCCCTGTGGTAGGATGTTTCAATTACAACAAAAGTTAACAGTGGGCTCTGTGAAAGAGAATAACAATTAATAATTTAAAGTGGTTGTCAGTGGACACCAAGCGTTCACCTAATGGCTAATGGATTTGAGCAGCAAATGTCAATAAATCAACGTGAAATAAATAGAAAATATAATTGTGAATATGCCAGGATGGTTGTTTACTCTCATAAAAACGAAGAGAATCAGCACAACATGTCAGTCAGCAAACATTCAGATATAGAGATTTAGATGTTGTCATTAGATGTTTCAGAGTGGTCCTTCGTGTCTTTGTGATCATGCAGACAGAGAGGATGGCTGGCCCGCAGGCTGAGTTATGTGCTCTTTGTCATGGAGAGAGACGTCAACAAGGACATGTTCACCAGAAACATCGTGGACAACGTGCTCAATAATAAAAAGTAAGAGCCAGAATAACACCAGACAATTGTCAGAAGGTGCCGTCTGTACGCACGTTCAACGTGTCATTGGCGAGTGAAAAGTGGAACTTCTTGGAAGTGCTGCATTCATGTGTGGGCATGTTTGTGTCAGTGGTGCTATACTCGTGCTGTTTGCAGGGTGGAGAACGCTATTGAGAAGGTTGCTGCTGATCTGGATGCTGCACCCAGCCAGCCTGGCAAAAAAAATAAAACTGTTAGTAAGGTGAAGCAGAAAGCCAGGACCTGCCTCCAGGAGATGGTGGCTAATGTTTCACCAGCTTTTATCAGGTAATTTTATACACAAGATAAAACAGGTTTAATCTGAATACAGGTGGAGATCTTCAGAGCTTGATTTTCTTTATTCTTAATGTGGAAAATTATGGCTTTTCTTCTGCACATAAAAACTCTAGTGAACACTATAATAAATTTTTTCACTCTGTTTGTTCAGGCTGACTGGTTGGGTCCTCCTCAGGCTATTTAATGGTTTTTTTTGGAGTATCCAGATCCACAAGGGTCAGTTGGAAATGGTCAAGAAAGCTGCCACAGAGGTGTGCAACAATAATCATCATCTGTACAGATAAATCTATATTTTTATTAACGTTGTTTTGGACATTGATCGTAGCACAGTTTCTATGGTTTTCATCTACCCTTGTTTTTCCAGCAAAATGTGCCCATGATCTTCCTCCCTGTTCACAAATCCCACATCGACTACTTGCTCATTACCCTGATACTGTTCTGTCACAATATCAAAGCTCCACACATCGCTGCAGGAAACAACCTCAGCATCCCTATCCTCAGGTAAAAGATTTAACCAGCCCCCCATTTTCTTGTCTGATGTCTGGGAGCGAAACTACAAAGATGATTTTAATAAACATTAATCCCTCCTCAAGCATCTGAATGCGGAACACTTGACAATAACGTAACACCTTTTGGTTTCTCTTTCCAGCACTCTCATTCGCAAACTTGGAGGATTTTTCATCCGACGGAAAATGGAGGAGACGGAAGATGGGAAGAAGGACATTTTGTACAGGTCGCTTTTGCATGCAGTAAGTCTCACCGGTGCTTCGTGTCTCCTGCACAGAATGGCAGTTTAACAGGGGTGGGTTTGTGTCTTCAACATGACTTAACTCAAATCTGTCTGCTCTTTTTATTCATGGATGATGATATGTTAAATCTTTTGTTACATATTATTGATCTGAGGTGAATGACATAGCCAGTTACTTATAATGATTTTTTAAATTATGACCTCTAGCACACATCCCATTCATCCCACCAGACAGAATATTTGTTTTACCACTCTAGGTTTTGGAAAGTGGGCAGAAAAATAGGGCAGATTTTGAGGTATAAAAGCAGAGTTGTGCTAAAATTACATCATATTAAAAAATAAAAGCCTTCTCCATTTTTATCCATCACACGTTCTGGTGTGAGTCGCACCAGTTGGGTCATTATAAAGGCTGCTGTGGCTAAATTTAAAGCTCAGTCAAGGGAAAAAATCTATATCGGAACCCCCCCCCACCCCCGCCTCAGCCTCAGTAGACCTGTGTTTATTTTTACATGGTGATGCATGTTAAAAGAGCAGAAAATCACACTCTGGTAGCGGAGCTGTGATGTCCCCTTTAAATAAGATGCAATTAGATTTAACGGTGTTCCTGTGCTGCTCACACAAATGTAATTAAACCAACATTACCTCGGGCTGAACTTCAAGCACGGACAAAAAGCCCACTGCTCTGTTTTTCTTCATATGTTGACCCTTCATGCCTGTCCTTTTCACTGTTTAGTCTCACTGTGAGTGGCTGGAGTCTATTTCGGGATGAAGCCTCTCTTATACTATAATGTCTACTTAGCAGGAGATACAGTTACACAGCACGCAGCTTTGGCATGTGTCTGGTTCTCGTCTATGCTTGGTCATTGGCCACTAATTTTTGACTTGTATGAGGCTGCATTTGAAGCACACGCTCTTTTTTTTCCGTGTTTCTTCACCGCGCTGTTATCACAGTAATATGTGTTTTTGTGCTTGATCAATCTCTTTTCAGTATACAGAGGAGTTGTTGTGTCAGCAGCAGTTTTTGGAAGTGTACTTGGAGGGTACCCGTTCTCGCAGCGGGAAGCCCTCTACAGCACGTGCAGGGATGCTGTCCATCGTGGTGGACACTCTGCACTTTGGGTCCGTTGCAGATGTACTAGTGGTTCCAGTAGGGATCTCCTACGATCGTATCATCGAGGGCAACTACAATAGTGAGCAGTTGGTAAGTATCCGTGCTTTTGTCAAAAATAGGTTTTGTTTGAGGATCAAACAGCTTCAACAGCATGTCTGTACATAAAACTCTTCATCCCTTTCAGGGCAAGCCTAAAAAGAATGAGAGTTGGTGGGGAATAGCCTGTGGAGTGTGCAGGATGCTAAGGAAGAACTATGGTTGTGTTCGAGTTGACTTCAACCAGCCCTTCTCCCTAAAAGTGAATGACTGCTTATAGAGCTCCATAATATTTATTAATTGCAACATCACTGCTGGATTATATCAGTTTCTGTTTGGAATGAATATTTTGTATCAAACACAGGAGTTCCTGGACACCCAGAGAAGTCGCCATATTCCACCACCAGTGTCTCTTGAAAACACCTTGTTGCCCTCTATTATATCTGCACAGTAAGGACATGCACACGCACACACACACACACACACACACACACTCTGATCATCAGATTTATCTTAGAGCATTCTCACAGTCCCAGCTGTAATATCATGAACTCTAATGTCCCAAAGTTAATTAATCCCTCCTGTTTATTCACAGTGGGATCTGTTATGGTTCCAGAACTTGACTTTCCCACACTGACCTTCTTCCCAGCTGGTCTGAAGCCCCAAAAAAACTTTCTCAAAACAGGAGACATACTGATGCTCACATGCTACACAGAATCAATTTAAATGAATTTAGTGTAATGTTTGAACATTAGGAATGTGTAAAAGCACAAAATAAATTATATTTAGGTCAAGGAGTCCAACCTTTCACCTAAATATTGGATGAAAATGCACTGGCTTTCTTTAAATGCCATCGCCATTGTGTATGTTATTGTTCCAGACTGCCATAAAGAGATGCATATCAGACTGTGTGTTTACATGGCATTAATGTTTCCAGACCTGATGCTCAGCTCTTTGAGGGGCAGCAGCAGGAGGAGCAGCAGCTGAACGGAGAGCTGCCCGATGACATCTTGAGAAGACAAATCATTAACAGTCTGGCCAAACACGTCATCTTCAGTAAGAAACTTGCAACACTGCAACTCGATGTCCTGCACCCTGTGACCTCTCTGTTTTTGGATATTTATATTGACAATCACTGTTAGGGCACTACTTACCTCACCACATCTAAGTTCACTCTGTAAAAAGTATACAATGGCAGCGTCGCAGTCTATTGGATTCTTTTTTTCTCCAGGGTAAGACTAAACAAACCGGTTCCCCCCCAGCTCTTGAGGCTGTATTCTTCTTTAGTGGGGCTACATGCTTTTCACTCTTAGCCAATCACAAAACCTCCAGCTGGATGGCATGTTGTTTTCAGCCAGTAGGAAGAGGGGGAGGATAGAGGAATAGAAGCAGAATGAATGCAGCACTTGGCGTATGCTCAAGTTGACCGCTAGTAACCTTTGCGACCAGAGTACCTTTGCGACCAGATACCACGTGTGCACGAAAACACATGTACACACACTTTATTCTCTATTATTATGATAATAACTTTTTAAAGACAGTATTTTCAAATAAATTGTTTTAATGCCTGATAGTTGCTTAGAGCCAGGAATAAATACTATTACAATGTTCAGCTCTAGAAATGATCAAATAATTATCCTTTTTTTCAAGATTTTGATTTGAATTTGAACTTTTTTTTTTTTTAAACACCAATTTTTTTTAGCTAAAGGTGCTTGTGTATATTGTAAGTGTGTAAGAATTAAAGCTTATTTAACATTTCCATAAATATCAGCTTTAACATAGTCATAAGTCTGAATATTGGATACTTAGTTTTACTTTTGTCTCCTACAGCTGCAAATAAGTCCTCAGCGATCATGTCTACCCATATTGTAGCCTGTCTAATGCTGTACAGACACAGACAGGTAAGGCTGCCTCTCTGTATCGTGCTGTTACTGCCCTTTGCTTTGTTTTTTCTTTTCTTTTTTTAAAGAAACAAATTTTATTTAGTTTCTTTGTGCCACAGATGTTGCTTCCTTACTTCAATTTTATCCAAAAACCTTTAAGACCAAACTTTCCTGAATTATAGCTGTTCGCCACTGCCATCTAATGGCTTATTGTTGTCATGACAGTACAAATCGATTCTGACCAGGGCTGCGTTTTAATAACTTGAGGGTAGAATCTTTTCTTGGACAGATGTGAATGTGATCTGTATTTTCTTGTATTTAAAATCATGAAGGAAGTGTGTGTGTATTTTCTCTCTGTCTCTTTGTTTCAGGGGGTGGTGCTCTCCAAGCTGGTGGAGGATTTTTTCAGCATGAAGGAGGAGATCCTGTCCAGGGATTTTGATCTTGGCTTTTCAGGGAACTCAGAAGATGTGGTCATGCGGGCACTTCACCTGCTGGGAAATTGTGTGAATGTAACCAGTAGTGCAAATCGAAATGGAGAGTTCACCATCGCTCCCAGTCAAACTGTACCAGCACTGTTTGAGCTCAACTTCTACAGCAATGGCCTTTTCCATGTCTTTATTTCTGACGCAATTATTGGTAAGCTGGGCCTGGTTGGAGGGACTTCTGTTATCTGATGTTTGTTGGTTTAATAGTGTGGTACCATTCGTCATGGTATGATAGTGTTTTGAATAATTTATATCCAGCCTGCAGCATCCTGTCACTACAGCGAGAGCTGATTGCTGAATCTGAGTCGGATCACCTGCCTGCTGACATTAACAGCCTCCCTCTCAGTCAGGAGAGACTCATTCGCAAGGCTGCTGGGCTGTCCTACTTCCTGATCAATGAGGTCACGGTGGCACCGGTACGTCTGAGAAATTTTCAACATCTTTTGGTCCCTCAGATTTTATGGTCACGTTTTCTGACCTGTTTTCTCCTTTGGAGTGTTTAAGTGAAATATTCAAAACCTTATTTGGGTGTAATCAGGGTCTGAATTTCAAACCTGCAAATGGAGCGTCAAAGAGAATATGCTGAATGAAGCCGGAACCTTTTTAAGATTTAGTTTCATGCTCCAGTTTTCCTGCTCCTGTTTCACTCACAGCAGAGCTCAGCATCCAGCTATCCTTTTTTCAGACAGATCTTTTTTCGTCTTTGCCAGTAGTACATAGTTTTTATGCAGTTGAGGCTGCTGCAGTAGTTCTATGTGGGCAGGTTTTTTTTTTTGTTTTGTTTTTTGAGCCAAGCTTGTGAGGTTTATGTTCAATGTTCCAGACAGCACAAGTTAACAAACAGAAATCCATTTTCAAATGAGTTGTTTCCAATGTCTCCAATGTCTTCTCTCTGTCCCACAGCCCTGCCAGACACTTTACCAGGTTTTTCACGATGCAGTGACACGGCTTATTCAGTATGGAGTTCTTTATGTAGCAGAGGTCAGTTTTTAGATAGAAATCTTGCTGCTAGGGTGCAACAATAAATCATATGAGTCAGAAAGTATCACACATTGACTATAATGGAAAATACTGTTAACAACAGCTGTTTACATTGTGTGCAAGATACAGTCAGTGAACTAGTTTATGTACTATTGAATGTCAGGAGGACCAGGAAGAACTGAGCCCCAGCCCCACAGAAGAACCATGGCCCAAAAAGTTCCCTGAACCCCTTTCCTGGAGAAGTGATGAGGAGGATGAGGATAGTGACTTTGGAGAGGAGCAGAGAGATCGCTACTTAAAGGTTTAGTTTGTAGTCTGAAAAGACTTCATTTCAAAATTCAAGTGTTTCCTTTACATCTGAACGGTTTCTGAGTGGTTTGTGGTTTCTTTTCTTTTCCAGGTGAGCATTTCTGTAGAGCACCAGGACTTCTTCATCTTCCTACAGCGCCTCGTCAGCCCTGTGCTAGAGGCTTACAGCGGGGCCGCAATCTTCATCCACAGCCTGAGTCAGCCCATATCCGAGTCTGACTACACGCAGAAGCTCTTCAGATACCTACTCACCCGCACTGAGAGGGGGCTGGCTGTTTACGGTAATTCAGCAAAAACTTCACCCACACAATCAGATTCATCCATCACCCAGATTAGAATAAACAAATAATCTTGCTGAATTAAAATGGGAAAAAAAAAACATTTTCAAGAGTTGTTTTTTCTGGTATAACTACATTCATTTTCAAGGTGCATGGAAGATCAAACGTTATATTTTTAAGCATTCACAATCAAGACGATTAGTGGCTTTAGAGTTGATGAGTCCTTGAGTGTCTTTACTCTCTCTTTCAGGCGAAAGTGCAACTCATTACTTGGTTAAAAACACAGTGAGGACATTCAAGGAGCTCGGGGTAAGACAGCTTCAGTGTTTGGAATGTGCTTATGTTCCTCATGTTGCATTTAACCTGTTCTTTAAAACTTTATTGAAAGCAGTTTAGATCTGTAACTTAACATACTGTTTATATGTAGTATTGTGTGCACACTTTGCTTGATATAATCATTTAGTTTAACAGTTTAAAAAGGAGTTTAAGCAAACAGCTTACAACAACTTTTCTTTTTTGTGCAGGTTCTGAAGGTGAGAAAAGAGAACAAGATGACCACACTGGAGCTGAGCAGCACCTTTCTACCTCAGGCCAATCGTAACAAACTTCTTCAGTACATCCTAGGCTTCACCCTGCTGTGAGTGAAATGTTTCAGCCCAGTCGTGACCCCAGGCTCCTTTTAGTAAAGGGCTTTATCCGGTTCCTTTATAACAATCCCAGGTGCTACTCTGTGGAAAGCTTTACCAGGAAGTGCCTTCATCTAACAGCCATTAACTACTCGCTGTTTGCGGGACGACACGTTCTCTTCCTGTTTAGCTCCATTTTACGACTGTCTGATAACTGTGCAGTTGACATTACACACGTGTCATTCTTTCAAGAGGTGTCTCAAACAACTGTCCTTCCGTTAGGAACTTTGCCAGGGAACTGATGAGATTTTAATCCAATTCATATTTTAAGATATTAGAGACTATGCTGAAGTTTGTTGGCAAATGAGAATCACTATTGCAATATTCTAAACAAAGTAGGCTGATTTTGTCTTGGCAATAATGGATTATTTACCTAACATAAGCATTTTAGCTTGACTCTTTTTCCCCTGCATGTTTGTAAAACTGCTGCCTCTGAATGAAAATTCATATACATACGTCGCAGGAATTCTGTATTTAAAGAATGCACCAGCATGTGTTTATCAAATAGTTGCTACTTTGTTTCCTGGCAAAATGCACGAATGTTACAAAAAAAATCACGGCAAACAGTAGTTGTTGACACTGATTCTCCTGGTTAGTTATACTGTGTAGTTATTGGTTTAAGATATCAGAACTTCTTCAGGAAACCAGGTCAGCAGAAAGAAAACATCCAGCGAAGTAGAAGCCTTTAATCACACACATCTATGGTTAAGTGCATTCAAACCACTCACATCTAAGTGCATTCAGTTAAACTTTTGATTACAGCGATTGAAAGTGACTTTCTTCTATTGTTTACGTTAACACGTTTCACTTCTCAGTGAATGTGGCAGCACCTGAAGTTCTTACACCATCCACTGGAGTTCAAACGCAACAATGAACTGCTGATATAATTTAGTCTTGAGTTTTCAGGGATGAGAATTGAAAATAACTATGTATTATTTAAAAACAAACTGTTAATGGGAGTGGATATTTGCTGGGCATTAACAAGGCCGAGAACCTGAAAAGTGTAGAATAACATTGTGTCTTCACTGTGCAGTCAAAGTCGAGTAAAGATCTTGAGAAAACGAGAACAGAAAAGTGCTTTTTTTTTTTTTTTTTTTTTACTTTAAAAAGTAGACTAGAAGAGGCGCGACACTGCTTCTGGTGGTAGTCCCCGCATTTCCTTTCTTTTTGACTTGGTCATGTCTTGTCAGATGTCTGACATCTGTTACTCACCATCAACAAAAAACAGTAAATCAACAGTAAAAACAGCCAAAAAAAAAGGTAAAAACAGAACACATTAACACATAAATGAAAAAACCCTGATTGTACACTTGTGCACAATATCTGTGCGGTTACCTGCAGGTCATCTACCTTTTTAAAAGTAAATGTCTTGCATTTTGTATTTAACGCAATCATAAATGTAGATTATTGTTAGTGCATGACAGCAAATGGGAAAAGAAAAATGGTTTGGTAAATGGTAGGATTAAGAATTTGTAGCTTTATAAAGGGACTATCCCAAATCAAACCCTGATAAAAGCAGTGAATGTTATGAAGTGTTATTCTTGATCTGTCAGAGCAATAAAATAAAATCTGTGTGATGGTATACCTTTAGATGTGTAATATTTATGCTGAAAAACTAACCTGTAAATTTGCTTGTACCAATTAATTTAAAGGTTTTTCCCCTTGAGTGTATCGCTTTGTTTAATGTAATAACCTGCATGTTTCATGCAGTTTTTTTTTTCAATTCTGTGTACGAAAAATCCCTCTTTAAAGATAATGTTACTCATTGGGGATTGGTGTACACCACCCACAGCATGTAAAAAAGAAAAAATGGAAACATGTATGTTATTTAAGTGTGATGAAAGCAGCCCAGCATGTTACTGTAAGGTTTAAGGGAGCATCAAAGCATTTCTGAGCCCACAGTTAGCCCAAATACCAAACACACCAGGGCTCTCCTGCCGAGATCTAAACCACTTTCTGTACTGTAGCGCACATTTCCTCTCATCACCTCTGAATCATCAACACTCCAATATCGTCTCCACTGAGCCTGACGTGTGTGTCAATTGTGGCAGGGAAAGTGTGTTTTTTTTTGTTTTTTTTGGGTGTTTTAGCTGAACTTGTCTGGAATGTATCTCGTCTGTCCCCAGAAAAGGTCACTGTCACGTAGACGGGGATTCTGTACAGAAATGATGATCACAGGGATCGTTGAAGCTCATGACTCCTAAAGCTGCATTAGTATCCCTCTACAACTCTAACTTTATAGAATGAAGAAAATAAAACCTGTATCATAGGAACAGGTGCCTTTTATGCACTGTAGTGTTTTTTTTCTGTTTTTTGTGCATGTTAACATGAGGTTATTTTGTGTAGACCACTATAGATTGTGACTTAATAAAAGAGCAGAGAACTTGTGTTTTTTGTTTTTTTTTTGTGTCAGAAAAATCACCAGCTGATAAGCAAAATGTGTCATATTCTTGTTTTCTCTGAGCAAAGCACAGTTGGCATTAACTGGATTTGATTTTTAAATAAATTCATCATAGATGAATGATGGTCTTGTGTCTGTTTTTGAGTCATCACGTGTCAGGTGACACAGAAAGAATATTGGACTTGTTTTGGCGAGTCTGTGGGAGGACGCAAGGATATAAGGAGGTGTATGATGGCCAGAGGCTTCTGTGAGCATGAGGACGCATCAGGAACGAAGAGTCTGCATCCTGTTACCAAACAAGCAGCAGCTGGACCGTCCTGTCAGGGTGAGGACCCTCAGTGGGTGGTTATTCTGTGATATCTGACATAATTTTATATCACTGTTAGAGCACATCAACTCCAGTAATATTATTTGATCTATAAAATAATTCTGAAAAAAAAGCTGTTTAAATGTCCCCAGAAGGAACACTTGTGTCAGCCACAACTGGTGACCCTGAATATCACAGTCTGCTTATTACTGTTTTTTATTGTTTTGCATGTTTTAGGTGGGAGCCAGAGGCCTCGATGTGTTCCGAAGTGTGGCGGAGCATCTTGGCATCGCAGAGCTGCAAGTGTTCGGTCTGGCGATCCTCAGAGGTCAGTTAAAGTCTGTGTGGGAGTCGGTGTTGTTTGGAATTAATTTAAGGCGAGGAGCTAAAAGTCAGGGAGGTACCTGGAAGTATGTAAAAGAACAACATAAAAAAGGCTCCTACTCTGCCCCTTAGATAATGAATACCTCTTCCTTGATTTGGAGAAAAAGCTGAGCAACTACTTTGGCAAAAGATGGAAGAGCAGCTCTTCAAAGGTGCATTCTTTTGAGAGTTTTATATTTATTCATTAGAAGACGCGTCTTCTGTAATGCCATGTGTGCCCTATATTTTTTGATATTTTCATTGACAACAAATACATAATTTCTTTAGCAGATTCCTTTCATCTTATTCCTGAGAGTACAGTTTTATTTACAAAGGGGACAGCTTATACTGTAAGTTTTTTTTTGAATTGTCTACAGCATCTAAAACAGTAGATTTTCCTAAAGCTTTTCCTACCAAAACCTTTCTGACTCCATGTCATATTTGGTCTTGCAGAAGCAGCAAAGTGTGCCAGCTTTATTATGCTGAGCTCCGGCAGAAGGTGCTGTGGTCGCAGAGTCGCCATCAGGAAGCTTTGTTCTTCCAGCTGGCTGCGTGCGCTCTTCAAGCTGATGTTGGAGATGTGAAGTCCAGAAAAAGACCTTACTTTCTTCCTGAAGATTATTTTCCTTCTTGGGTAAGAGCAGTAGAGGTAACCACTGAACAGCGTATATGAAGGGGTCTAACCTGATGGTGTGCCCAGCTGATGAAGCATCGCGGGCGAGACTTTCTCCTCCAGCATTGTCCTGCGTTACACATCGAGCTGAGAGGCCTCACTCCCTTCCAGGCCATCCTGCGGTTTATAAAAGAAGCCAACAGCCTGCAAGATGGGGCAGTCACTTTTTACAGGATGAGAAAGGTCAGTCACACGAAAAATGGATTTGTTCCATTAAAATGTCAGTTTTCTCATCTTTTGTTTGATACACAGGAGAAAAAAGAGCAGAAAAGGTCTTTCCTTCTTGGTGTGGCACTAAAAGGAGTCTGTATTTACCAGGTATACCCTCCATATCAACTGTTCTTACACCCGTTCTTCATCTTACATGCTTAATAAATGTAAATGTCATTTTCTAAAGGAGGTTGAGGGGAGGCAGTTTCTGTTGCATGATTTTTTGTGGACTGATATCGACCGCATCACCTTCCAGGTTTGTTCCAAAAACTACATGCAGTAGGAGCTTGCTTATCCTATTTTAGACCCCTTCCATCTTCTATTCATTCACTAGACTTTATAACTTACAAAATAGTTCAAAACCAAGCTGCAAATATCTGCTTACAATGCTAATACCATTCCTTTATGCATTGCAATTTATTATTTTAAAGTACAATCCCAATATTTTTGCCTGCATTGAGTTCTAATCATACGTTTCAGTCACTATTACTTTTCCTCTACAGGGCAGCAGATTTGAAATCTCTGCAGTGGGATCTCTGTGCCTCCCTGAGCTGGTGTTCTACACTCCCTCTGCCTTCCATTCCAAACATGTCCTGAAACACCTCAGTGACAGCCATCGACTTCACATCAACACCAGGGATGCAGTCTGCTACCTCCAGCAGCTGGAAGACACAGAAGGTGCAGGCCACCATCTAAACACGTTTTGCAATGGTGGACCAAGTGTTCAGATATCCTGATACCCCTGGTGTTTCTTCTATCACTCTACAGCCAGCCAGCTCCATAGAGAAGCCTACATCTGTGACACCGCGCACCTTAAACACAGACTGCAACATCTCACTTCCTCAATGTCTGACTGCTGTGTTGGAATGGAAACATGCAAAGACTGGCCTCGAGGAGAAGAGGAAGAGGAAGGTGAAAGCTCTGTTATAGGTTAAAAAAAAAACTTAAATATATATAGATCAGTATAGGTATCTATCAGTTTTTTGGACAGAGTGCATATCTGTGTTTTCACTGACTGGGGCAGAGTTTGGGTTGTCTGTGGATGAACCAGAGGAGTTTCTCGTGGACGACCCGGATGAGATGCCATGGTTGGTCGAGCTGCTCAACAGTGCATGTGTCAGCGCACCTTCGGTGATGTGCTCTTCACACTGGGCAGGTTTGTCCCACAGGGAAACGCCACATGACATGAGAAGATCGTATGATTGTCATTTGATAATTGAATGTGCTCTGTTCATTCTCAGCTGTCACTATGGAAATGAAACAGGTGAGCGAACTCTCTGATCCCACTTTATTAAACATTTCCATGAAATTTTGTGTGTTTGTGTGTTTTCGTTGGATGTGTGTGCAGGTTTTCAGGAGCAAAGCTGATGAAGGGGTTTCTGTGGACTAATGTGCAGCCATGGAGAAAATGGCTCAAGTGATGAGATTTTTTTTTGGAACTTGTGCAGTGACAATAAAGGCTTTCAGTTAAATTAAATTAAATTAAATTCAGATATGATTAGCTGATATACTGATCATATTAATAATCACTCCATTCATACCTGAATGACTGTGTATTGTATTTTTTTTAACTACCAATTACAGCACATTCCAAGGGCAGCACTGTACACATTCAAGTAAACTGTCATTATACATGTAAATGACTATACGAAAAGAATGGAGATTTTAGAGTTTTTAGATTATTTATTCAAATTACATTTGTCATTTTACATTTATCTTTAACAATAAGAGGTCGATGACCCTCATATCCTGATCATAAACTTTAAATATATATTCATTAACTGAGTCCCCGTCTTCTCTTTCTTTTTTGAAAAATAATAAGGCAGGAATGCAGAAAGAGAAAATTAAAAGATTAACTGTAAACATGTATATTATCGGCTAATAGATAATATGTACAGTATGTCAGTGTGTCTCTTCAGAACTACACCGTTTCCCGTGTCTTACGTCATCTTATATTATTATATGGAAATGAATGTAGTTTGGGCAGACAACGTCATCCTTCAGTTAGCCAATCAGAGTGACAAATCGGAACCCAAACACGGAAGTGTCTCTTTAAAGATTCACAAGACAAAATTCTGTCACTTAACGACTTCACAAGCCAAAGTTCTGTCACTTAACGACGTTTCTTGTCGTTATATAAATAACGCATTTTCATTATTAGTCTTAACTATTAAAAACCTGGAGAGGCTGGCTTTCCTTCTCCGTCCTGGATGGCACTCTTACTATCTTGGTTGTGCTTTGTGGGCCCCATCTGTTTCGCTGTTTTATCGGTTATTGTCGCTATTGTTGGGCTAAACAGTGGTAAGTGTTTTAATGCTATGGGGTTAAATATGATTACTGAATGTGGAACACGAACCAGGGCGAAACGTCTAATAGCGTTAGAGCGACTTAGAGCGCCCCCATCCGGCTTGTTTTCCTCTTATGTGTATTTTGTAACACCGGCGTCTCTTCGGCACAGCGATGACGGACCTTCTGTGTCTCCTGCCCGCCTCCCTTGGCGTCTGTTCACTGGCCGGAATGGCTCTTATTTGGAGGGACATCAGCTCGAAGATGAAGGATGAAAACCGGACTGTCGTCAGTCTGGTCGGCCAGTATGTGGCGGTGAAGGCAGTGGGCTGGCTGGGTAAGCGGCAGAGAGGGAAATTTGAAGCCGACACAGTGAAGGTGAAGCGCGTCCAAGAGGAAACTCTGCTGAAGCGCCTCAAAAAGGCTACAGACACATGTTATGCGAAGAAATATGATTTCTCCTCAATCACTGGTGAGAAAACTCATTGAACTTCTACAGTAACCGTGCGTGTGCTGAGTAGTGACCTTTATATATATATAAAAAAAGGGGTGGTATCCTTTGTTCTTCCCATTATAAAGATAAATCAAAATCCTTGATATTGTGCATATTCTGTTAAATCTACAATTATCTATGTTATTATTTTTCACTCATTTAAACTTGTATTTGACCAACCACTGATTAAAATCTTTGGTTCCTCATTTATGTCCAGCACCTTAAAAATCTCAATTTTCTGTGAATTAGACATATAAATTATGTAGTTCTTTATGAGATTATTAGTAGAGTATAGTTTAGTGAAAGAATATATTAGAGGCATCCATCGTAGTTCTTTTGTTATGCTAAGCCTATGAATTGTATTACACATCAAAAATTCATAAAGACTAATGTTTTAACAATGTGGTTTCTTTTTAGACAGCAACGTCTTCCGGGCTCGTCACCCTATCACCACTTATGAGCACTACCGTGACTTCATCAGACGCATAGCAGCAGGCGAGGAGAGGGTTATCATTTCTGAGAAGCCACAGATCCTTGCTATGACCTCTGGGACGTCGGGACCCAGCGCCATGCTGCTCAGCACCAAGGACACCATGACTGAGTTCTTCCTGCAGGTGTAGTTTGATGATGATGATGCTGATTCAAGAATATGTGGTCCAGTTTTGTTGTATTCTGCTGTACTGAATCGTTGTCAGTATGATTTTGTATTGAACTATCTTTGTCCACAGGGAGTGAGCGTCTGTTTGGACATCATGCGGCAAGCATTCCCTGCGACCGACGGCCTCCAACGAACCACTAAGTTCTTCTACACCCCTACTTTTCGCCAATCTGAGGCTGGTATTCCCATTGGTCCAAATTCTTCGACACCAGCCTCCTCTCGACAAATTCTCAACCTCTACACCACCCCAGCACCTGCCTTTGAGGTTGGATGATCTCTGAGTCTTCATGTATAACTAGCAATTTCTTGAAACACACAGCTTAGGAAATCTACTTAGGAATGTCTGCGATTCCTCTTTTTCTGGTCTTTTATTCAGGTTGTCAGTGAGAAGGACACGCTTTACCTTCATCTCCTCTTTGCTCTCAAGGATCCCAGTGTCGGAATACTGGAGGCAAACTTTGCTTCCACAATTTTCTATGCTTTTAGTGCTTTACAGGTATGACCTCTGGTACTTTTAAGTCCTTGAATGCATGATACTTATTTTTATGTTACGTTACTCTTTGTCATCTAGTCGTAGTAATCCATTAATGGGTCTTAATGTTAAAGATAAAATCTCTTTAGTAACATTTCTACTTATATTATTATTGTCAGAAATTAAATATGTAAGCCATAGTTTTCAGTTACTTGGGGGTCAATTTTATGCATAAAATTATGAATGCAGGTCACTCGAAATGATTAAAGATTAAAAAAAAACAACAGAATTCTAGAGCCAAAATCATTCTTAAAAGCAGTATTCTTACATTCAAACAAGCATATGTCATCGAAGTAAAAAAAGCTTTATTCTCATTGAAAGGTGACTTTTGAACATGTGATGACACAGGAAAGATCTGGTTGATGAAGTTGTGTATTAAAGATATTGTACCTTCTCTTCTGCATCCCACAGGATCGCTGGCAGGAGCTTGTGAAAGACATTGAACTGGGGACAGTCAGTAGTGCGCTGGCTCTGGAGCCCGCATTAAGGTCTAGACTCGAGGCTCTGATGAAGCCAGACCCAAAGAGGGCCAATCAGCTCTGTGCACATTTCCAGAGAGGCTCCCTTGGGATCGCCAAGTGTTTGTGGCCTCACCTGCACCTCGTACTTGCAGTTGACTCAGGTTCCAACCAGATCTATGGAGAAATGTTAAGGGAAAACTACTGCAAAGGAGTGCCTTTCTTTTCACCGTTTTATGCTGCTACAGAAGGTAGGAACCTACACTTGAGCGCATCTGACCCTTGGACTAATGCAGAGACAGCTAAAAGTATTTTAACACGCTGTACTACTGTCTAGGTCTAATAGGAGTGAACTTGTGGCCTCAGGAGCCAAACAGGCGCTATCTGCTTTGTCCTCGTTCGATGTTCTGCGAATTCCTTCCTGAGAGCAGCCTGGAGGATGAGACCCCTCAAACACTGCTGATGGAGGAGGTGAAGGAGGGACACAACTATGAGCTTGTTATCACAAATGCTTCCGGACTCTTCAGGTCTGCTAATTTGCAGGAAAACCTTTTTTCCTGAAGAAAAATCGGAGAATTTGCCCGTGATATTTACAGCAGCTTTGTTATAGATACCGCATTGGAGACATTGTGAAAGTGGTCGGATTTCATAATCAGTGTCCCATTGTTGAATTTCAGTACAGGTATGTGTATACATATTTAGAAAATACACAACAGGCAACACAGATGTGTTACGGTATTGTACTTGTACTGTGTGTCTTTATTATGTCAGACGGGGCCAAATGCTGAACGTTCGAGGGGAGAAAGTGTCTGAAGCGTTGTTCCTCGATGCTCTGAAAAAAGCTGTTTCACAGTGGCCAGGAGCTCAGCTAGTGGATTACTGCTGTGCTGAGAGCGGCATCATGGGTAATTTCAGTCAGAACACTGGCGGCCTCGTCAGATTCAACAAATCCTGCTAAAAACCCAACATCCTTCTCGATCTTAATTGGTGTTATAGGAAGTTCATCAGGTGGCTCAGATCCTCATTATCAGGTCTTCCTAGAGCTGAAAGGTGTTAGAAACCTGACAGAGGAACAGCGCTACAAGGTAACACGTCAGCCATTGGCCACATGGTTCATTTTTCTCACTAAATTCTGTGGTCTCTCTCAACCATGTCTTCCAGTTGGACATCTGTCTCCAGCAGGACTCGGCGGTCTACAAGTCCTTCCGTATTAAAGGCAGCATTGGACCGATGAGGGTACAGATGGTGGCAGAAGGAGCATTCACTGAGCTTTGCAAACAGATAATGGCGTATTCAAACACCACAACCAGCACCTTTAAAATGCCCCGAGTGCTGCGCAGGAAAGAATATGTGGACTTTCTCTTGGGGAAAACAATTTCCTGAAACTTGAGAAATACAACAACACAAAAAAGCCAACTATTTTTCGACGCATAACATCCAACTTTCAGTTAAAGGAAGATCTGATTCTGAACTCTTGCAAAGTCCGTGCTTGGCTGTCATCATTTATTTGATTAAAAATAACCCCTTTATTTTTATTTAAAAAGTGCCTCCTCATATATTACTAATTGATTTATTTCAGTTGGACTAATTTGGTTTATGAAAATTCACAATCTTCTCCATTTAATTTGATTAAATATTACTGCTATTTTTGGAAATAATAAAGACACTTTAATTTTACCACTAGGGGGAGACAGTTCCGAATAAAATGCGTGTGGCGCGACAGTTAAAATTGTCTTACAGATCAGCAAATTCTTATTTTTGCAGTTTCCCTTGAACTGTACTATAATGTAACTTACAATAAGATTTATAAATAAAACAACAGAAAGAAGAATGTTAAGATTGTGTTAGTTTTGGTAGCAGATTATATTAATTTAAAAGTCAATATCGCATTTCATAAAAATAGACTGCACTCTTTAACTTTTGGACTGTATAAAATAAACACCTGGATACAAGCTGTGTGCTGAAAGGCCATTAGTCTTCTGTGCTGTGGCTCACCTCCTGCAGCACTTTCCATTCAAAAAGTGGGCTAATATTTTTAGCAATGTCCCATTTCACAATGTGATTTGACACATGCTCACACCGAGCAGAATAAAAAGTGATTCTAAGCAAAAACTGAATATAACTCACTGATCTTGGTGGAGAGGTCTTTCCCACCACTGTTTTAAAGGTTGACAGTGGTAACCTCATCTCTTGTTTTACATTGAGAACTATGAATTAAAACTCAATTTTCTGTTACTGTCCTCCATGCTTTAAAGAAACAGTTCACTATTTTTAAAAATTTTGTAGAGGAATTCTAGAAAAGAACATGTAGATAGACAAACATTACTTTTATTTTATTCAAACAGTGTTTCTTGTTGACTGTTACCAATTAATCGGTAATACATGGGATATATATATATATAATATATATATATATAAGCATTTTCATGCATCATGGCATGATTATATATTACATAATAGTAGCAGTGTAGTGTAGCTCCAAGATTTATGTCACTGTGTGTTACTGTTGCTTTAATTTCATGTGCCTTGAGGATTTATGCTCAGGCTTCTAGCACATCTGCTCAGATGCAAGTTAATTCTCTGTAAACATTAAAGGTCTCAGAATTACAGGCCTGATTTCTCAATGGGTTTCCTAAGAGATGGAGGCAAAGTCTAATTGACACAAGCGATGCTGCATCCTGGGTGAATGACACCGGCTACACAGCTGAATGGCCTTTTCAGTTTTAACTGAGGGTTAGCGGTACATGTTCAACAAAAACTTGAATGGGGGCGAGGGGGGTGGGGTTGAAAATAATCTGTGTTTTAAGTTAAAGCTCCCAAGTTTCAGACAAAACTAAATCTGGGTAAAGGCCTGCAGAGACCTTGGAACTGTGGGGAGGTTAGCTGAGGCAATATTTCAGCCATCCACCTGTGTATCACTCTAGTCTTTGACTGTTGAGTAGATCACAAGCATGTTTAATGGATAAACGTCTTTATTAGTGACAAGTGGAGATGGATTGACGATAAGGAGAAAGCGCAACAAGAAGCCATTAAAAATAGATGGTAGTCAGAGTTGCCAGTACTTGAACAGGATCCGAGAGGGGAACAATACCGTCAAAAAGTCAGTCAGGTCTGCTGCACCCGCGCTGCCCACTGGATGGGCTAATTCTATCTCTAATCACACCAGCATCTTCTATTTTGTGCTTGTCAGTATAACAGAGTCCACATAGTCTTGTATGTGCATCAGGTGTAATGCTTTGAGCTTTAAAAAAAATGCTACTTTATGAATATTAAAGGATCTGTATCATTCAGTACTCCCTCTCTGCTTATTGTGAAACCAAATACATGCAGTTGGCTGTGGACTGAGATCAAATCTAAACTTAAACTCCGACTCAAACCTTCATATCTGACTGGAGGAAATGTGTACGCGGCTGTTGAATACATCCAACTCCTTGAGGACCACCGACGCCCCTGCAAGTGATGGTTATTGCTCTTTTTAAAATCTCCCAGTATGCCACTGTGGTGTAGATCTTGCAATCTGAGCATGGAAAAAGATTATTAAAATATGTTCATGCTTGTTTCCAATTCGTTGAGCCAATCTGATTTATAATTTACATAAATAGAAAGGCTATAAAAGAATCTTTTGATCTACAATGAGTTCTTATAGTTTTGGGGGATATATCAACACAGCATTCGTCGTGCCTGCCTCAAGCAAATTGTCAACATAAATCACAGGAAAAAAAATATTTTACTTAACTATACAGTCTAACTCAAAGCTCCCACACGCCGCAATGTTTCATAAAATTGGATTTGAAGAGAATGAGCTCCAGACACTTTAAAACAGACAATAACTGATACATATAGGAAAGCTCAAGTCACCTGTTTAAATCAGGTTATCAGGTTAATTGATGTCATTTAAAAGCACGAATATTTAAATACATTAATCAGGTAAATAACAGTATCACACCACCCTGGACAATGATGTCAATGATGACCGAATGAATGCAAGGATGCGTAACAAGGTGTGCTACACCTTGTTATGATCTACAGGTGTTTCCCTTCATCTGTGCTACGTTTTCCAATCCAAGTGAGTTAAGACACAGCTACAGTATTTTGGTGTGTTCAACATCAAGTTGTCATGAAAAACATCTCCAGGCTTATCCTTTTAATCCGCTCTTAGCCGCTTTTATCTCGGAGCCTTAATTCTCTGAAGAGGATGCTGTCGGGGTGGGGTTGGTGAGGGGGTGTAGAGCGACCTGCCCCGTCCAGAACTGACAGATTTGAAACAAATATCGTTTGAGGAACAGCGCTTCTATTTGCAGCCCGTTTAGCCCTTGCAGCATATCTGTTATATAAAGGAAATATTTCTACAACACACGTGCACACTGGTGGTGTGCTTTGAGTCACACTCCTGTGCAGGCAGACCACCACAGTAGCTGAATGCAATAGCCTGTATTGACCCGTGTGCTGGTGATCCATCTTTTTCTAGATTTTTCAGAGAAACCCACAAAAGCCGTGTGCTGATAGTTGAACTGCGGGGTGTAATGGCGCTGTTAGCTCCTCCAAAAGCATCCTCCCTCCCTGCCTCCTCCACTCACCCCCCTTTTTCTTTCTCTCTCTCTCTCCCTCTCTCTCGCTCTCTGTCTCTCGCTTATTCTCTCTGCCCCCAGTGCAGATGAGAACAGGTCTCCACAGAGGATGCTAGCATCTCATTGGTTGAGCCATCACAGAAGTAGATGTGAGCAGGAGTGAGAGAGAGAGAGAGAGAGAGGAGAGAAAAGGAAGAAGATACAACTCTTGTGTCTCAGCATCCCAACACTGAGCTGAAGGGTGTGTGACTCGCACACACATCCACTGTCATCTAACAGAGCTGCCCTGACAGTGTAGTGGACTTAAACTTCCTCCATGTTGCCACTGGGATGAGTTCACCCACAGAAGGGTGAAGAGGAACAACCAGTCTCTGTCACCTCCACCTGGGCTTGATGGCTTCCTGTTGACTGAGGATCCTCCCTCCAAAACCAGGACCCACTGAAGCTTCTGAACCTGCCGCCGCAGGTGTTGGGATGAGCCCTGTCAGCCTCGCGAGCCCGTGCTCTGGATCTTGTGGAGCAGAGTGGCTGTAGATGCAAATTCCTGTGGTAACTTCTGGACTGCTGTCCCCACAGGGCCCTCCTGCTGCTCCTGAGACCCCCCTAAAAGCTGCCCGCTGTGCCTCTGGGATGGTGTGACCTTCAGCCAGCTGTGGGCGATTCCGCATCAGGGTGAAAATGCCGGTGATGAAGGGCCTCCTGGCCCCGCAGAATACTTTTCTGGACACCATCGCAACACGCTTCGACGGCACCCGTGAGTGAAACTTTTTAGAAAACATTTTTTTTTAGCCCCCTAACCTGTTACCTTCATGCAAAAAGAAAAACAAAAACTGCTTTTATTGGTTGTAGCTTGTATGAATTTCACAAATACACCTGACTCGGCTGTCTTCAGCTCCCTTTTCCGCTGTCTGACATCTGAACCAAACGTTTCCCGGTGGCCGCGGTGGTTAAAAATCTAGCAGCAAACTGACCATCAAGAATCATTTAGTCCTCAACTTTGTCCAACACCGGCCAGATACTGCAGTCACAGCAGCGCTGCTGTTTCTGCTCCTATCTCTTGTTTTGTACTTTGTGCCTCCTCAGGGGAGTTTGTGTCTCGTTGTAAACGAATACCAGGGGGACGTCTGTGTTTTGTTCCTGCGTGTCGATTCAGCCTGTGTGCTACAGCAGCCTGAATGGGGGGAATCAAGCAGAGAAAAATGGGAGACAAAACTGTGTAATTGATGCGTTGAGTATGAAATTATAGTTTTGACTCCTGAGCAAGGCACTCTAACGACATATTGGGTTTTGGCGATGCAAAGAATCCAGAGATGATGTGAACGATTCTCAGATCAGCTGGGGGGGGCAGAAGTCACGCACATATGGCCTGCTGAAGACCCCTTGTGCTAAACATAGACTGTGCCAACTCCAGGAGGGTGCTCTTTGGGGTGAACCATGACATCCCTGTGAAGGGAGCAGGAAGGAGACTTTGTTTTCACTATAACAACCACGACAGAACCAATTTGGCGCCACCAACGTTATTCATCTTCCATTTTCTTCTCCATATTTGTGTCTGTCTACTCATCCCCCTCCCACGTTTGCACATAAATAACCAGACGATGAGCATTTAGCGCAACAGGGGTTCAGATAAACGCTTTCTCGCAGAAGAAGGCTGCTACAGTCTTTGCTGCTACATGCCAGTTTTTTCCACTTCCAAGTTATTCCCAAACCGCCACAAGGCTAGCGCTCCAAAAGGCGTGTCAGAGTGCCCGCAGCTCAAAATAGCTTCCTTCCTGTTGCCTGGGTGACAGCGTCCCACTACTTTCATGGATGATGCTTAAACAGTTGCTGGTCACTCGTCTTGGAACGACGCATCTTAGATCGAGTGGGATTGTCTGCAAACAGCAGGGATCATTTACTGTCACCCGCACCTGTTCGCAACACTAAACCTTGCTGTATTTGCCCTTATTTTTAGCGGTATTTTTCAAATGCTGAAGGTATAAAAGTTGAGACTTTGTAGCTAAACGCATAAGACATTAAAAATAAATAAATAAATAAATAAATGTTGAGCAGTACACAAATCCCTTTCAAATTCTCTTCAAATCTTAAATCCTGACAGACATTGAAAGTAATTCGACATGAAATACATCGAGATTTTTCTGCGTTTCTCATCCTTTGGTGCCTTTCACTCTCGTTCTGTTAGAAGCTGGTAAAAACTGTATATATAAATATTTTTAATACCGCCTCTTGACCTGAAATCTTCAAGTTCACACGCATCAATCGCTCTGAGCTGACTTTTGGAAATTTCCTTTAAAATTGAAAGCAATATGAAGCAGATTTGCTCAAATGAGAAAATTACTCTTCTGTAGCAGTTTCCCGTGCAATATAGAAAATGTCACAACGGGTTAAATCAATAACCATTGGCACTGCACAGCATTTGACTCATGTCAATGTCAGCATACATACATATATATATATATAAATGTTTTTCTATGTATGCGACATGTGTCTTCATCTAATCCTGCGATTTCCTGCTGGCATGAATTTCTTTTTCTTTTTGCTCAAAGAAACATCAGCCCAACAGATTTCTGTTGTCACGTAGGCTATAATCTGGACCTTACAGTCGTTTTATCACCACTTTGATGTCACTTGTATATGTGTGGTTCGAAGCGGCAAACGCGCCTCTCTTTTACACCCTTCCCCACCCCTACCAGCTCCTTTACACAACCCCTCCTACGGAGTATTCACATTGACAGCAGCACTTTTCCCGTGGCTACGCTGGCCTGCAAGGCAGCTGCAGACAGAGATAAGAACCTGGTTTATTTTCCTCTCTAAACACTTTTCAACTGAAAGGCAACTGATGAACCAAAGCAAAGGCAAGAGGAACGGTCAGATTGAAAGTCACAGAGGTCATTGTTTACCAGCTGACCGCTGGGTTTGAATAGGGAGCAGCAAAGGCCAACAGATGTCAGTGGTCACTGGAACTATCGTTTGTCCCCATCCGTTGCTTTTAAAGCTGTTGTTATTTAGATTTTACAGGTTCAAAGTACTGGCATGGTTTAGTAATTATATATGTTGGTACATGGTTCCTCTTCGACGGTCTACAATCCAAACATTCACATACAAGGACCCTATTTTACACACAGATGCATGATGAAAGCCAAAGGAGATTAAATATAATTTTTCAATTAGTGTTTTATTGTTAATGCCAAATGCTGCTAAATGACGTTAAAGACCATGTAAAGAAATAGTTGCCAGGGACGTTTCTCTAACATAGAAATTCCATGGGTTATAGTGCAACTAACTTCCATGGACTCTCTCTGGACTCCTGTTAACAGACCTTAAAAACCTTTTCCCCTGCAAGCCCTCTTCTCTTTCGTCCCATCTGCCCCAAATAGTAATTACATACTGCTGGGTGGTAATTAGCTGGCAAGGCAGTCTTTCATGCACTGAGGAACTCCTGCATTGCATACGTGAAGCATATTGTTAGCGGTAGCATATAGCATCATCTTGTCACATTACAGTTGCTGCACGTCAGCACAGATGTGCAATTCAGGAAGCTGGCACAGCAGAGCAGCTACTCAAAGCTATATCCATAAGAGGATTACGGTCTAAGAATTGAAGCATTGTCAGAATTCCTCTCACATGCACTCAGAGAACTACGCTCCTGAACAACATCTTAAGACCAGGGCAAAATTACAAGAATTCACATTTTGCAGTGGTTGAACATTAGCTTAGGCTAAAAAAAAAAAAAAAATACAAGAAACGGGAGGAAGGGACAAAAAAAATACAAAGTAGGAAATGTATTTAAAATTCAATTCAAGCACGTTGTTCATCAGCTGCCATTTGATGCCCCGTACTTCTCCAAGCTCCACTGTTTCTTTAAAAGAACAAGAACCCTAAATCTTGGAGCCTCCTCTACTGTTCCACTTATAGAACATCTCCAGTGGGATCTCCTTGTCAAGCCAGTAGTGCTAGAAGTCACGTGAACCATCCAGGTTAAATTTCTTCCCATTAACTAAACGATCCCAGTTTGTTCAAAGATAGAAAGTCTTTTTGGCTTCACCATCAGAAAGTCATGTTTGTGTGTGAAAGTCTGGTACGTTTGCACCCACCCTAGTTCAGGGACCAGAACACTAAATTAAGATGTAACTATTCTTAAGAAATATTACATAAACTATGCTTGCCCATGACACCTGCTGACTCACTGACTTTTGGAGGAAAATGTATAAAATATGAAAAAGAGGGCATGCTGGATGTTTGCTGACATACCATGTTCTGTTACTATTTCTAGAACTTTTCTTTCTTCCAGTTCCAGAGCACAGTTGTGCAACAGTTGTCTATCTTTATGACTTCAATGAAGATATGATGGGAACCATTATATATAACAGAAAGCTCCACACAGTGTAACACTGGCACAAAAGCCAGTTGATGGATCCGTCTCCTGCCTGTTACTTGGTGCAGTCAAACAGGGGTGTGGGTCCCTCTTCCAGCAGGTCCACCAGTTAAAGAAGAAAAACTGAGCTTTAATTCTCCAGAAGATATTTCTGGAGAATTCTTTTACTGTGTTGCTTAGTTTAGCAGTTAATTATGCTATAATTATGCCATAATTTGACAATAAAGGGGAATCAAGTCTATATCTCAAGCTTAAATAGGTTCACACGTTCAGACAACAAATTTGAGTTTTATCTTTGCTCTTTGACATTGTTTTTTTGTGACTGTGGGCTCCTGCTGTGTAAATTGTGTTGCATAAGTTCCTGACAGTCTCTTTGGCCCTTTCAGACAGACGGAGGGTCAAATTGTTTGCTTCACAAACAGCAAAGGCACTGCAGCAAAAACCTGCTTACGCTTAACAAGGTCACACGTATACAGCGACTGGGGAAAGGTGTGACGTCAAAGTGAGATGAATATATGCAGTTTGGGGACGCGACGCAGAGGGCCAGGTGCTGCAAGAATCCACTGTCTGGAAGAATCCGATTCTGCGGTCATAGAACTGTCCGTGGTGCTGAAGGCCAAGCGTCGCTGTTTCCGGTGCTGATATCCTACTGTAGTGTGCCAGATTCCAAAATCCACATTAAAAATGGGTTAGGCACTGATCTATCCATTCTTAAGGATGTGATGGAGGCACTTTGCACATTTCCATCTGCAGCTTAGGAAGTTTTTCTAAAGGTGATTTCTGACTGAATGGTTAAGGCACATTAGTTCAACTAAAATTTAACTCGTGCATATTTAATTTAGTTCCTGAAAGTTTCTGAAAGGGCACTCACGAATGAAGGTAGAGAAGAATGTGTGTGAATGTGTGAAATGTTCCTACTGTGTCTGAAAGATGCTTTTTTTTTTTTTTTTTTTTCTTTTTAATAAGTTTACAAGATTTAAAGCTCACCAATATTTGTATTTGGTTTAATGGAAAGTTGCACTGGCTGCACTGGCTCTTTATCGGTTTACATCAACCAATTAAATTCAGTTACTTGGGAATCAACCTTTGCAAGCTTTGTTCCCAGTTTAATCTCCAGGTCAGCTGTTTCATATTTTGCCCTCTGAAGCCTATGACGCCAGCTCCTTTAGCCGGCCACACCAAATGATTGGGCCTGGGGGAAATTAAATTACCGACACTGATTCCGCACTGACTGTGATTCATGCTCACTTTGAACTTATAACTAGTGCTGATACGACTAGGCAAAGCTTTGAATTTGGTTGAAAAGAGTTAAGCAAACTTTTTTGGCTAAGAGAAGCCAAGTACAATTGGAACGTGATACTGCTTGAAAATCCTGGAACTGTGTCTCTTAATTTTGCTGCCTACGTGATGTTTTTAAACAGTTTTTCGTTTCCCCTTTGAACAGACAGTAACTTCCTGTTGGGTAACGCCCAGGGCCACCGCGGCTACCCCATCGTCTACTGCTCTGATGGCTTCTGTGAACTGACGGGCTTCACGAGAACCGAGGTGATGCAGAAGAACTGCGGCTGCCACTTCCTGTTCGGGGCTGACACCAGTGAACACGTGACCCAGCAGATGTTGAAGGCTCTGGAGGGTCGCGAAGAGTACCAGGCCGAGGTCCACCTCTACAAGAAAAATGGTGAGTGTGAAAGGACAAAGGAGAGACAGGTAATTTGTACATAATCTCAAACTGTCTCAAAAACATGTAAGTCGAGAATTTAGAGATAATATTGAAACTTTTTTTGACATTGTATGACTTTTCACAACAGAATTTCAAATACAACCGCCCAGATATGTCCCATTTTGCGATAAAGATGTTTAAAACACATTATCACGCATGGAATATAGACATTACTGTTCAAGCCTCTCAAGGATTAAGTACAAGCAGTGTGAAAACTGCTAGTGTAATTACCCTCCCGATTACCTCCTGTTTTATAGATGAAAAATGGTTCTTTACTGTATCCTGAGACTCTCACATGAAGTCACCTCATTGAAAGCAAAAAAGAGTAATTCCTTTACCTGTGCTATATTCTCCTTCAGGTCACAAACAAGCAGTTTTAAAAGGTGTGCGACATTGTTTTTTGGTAGCCACGTACTGTATTGGCACAGTTTAATGAGCATACTGGGAAATGACAGGGTCTTCAAAATATGGTGTTTCACTACCACCTGTCACACAGTCTCCATCTAAATGAAGCCACATTGACTTTGTGGTTTATTCTTTATAGAAATGATGTATAGTTCAGATGTGGAATTCAACCTTTTTCCCCCCTTCAGGTGTGGCCTTCTGGTGCCTGTTAGACATTGTCCCCATAAAGAATGAGAAAGGCGAAATGGTCCTCTTCCTCTTTTCATTCAAGGACATCACTGACGCACATGGCAGGGGGAACCACAACAGCAAGAAGGACGGTAGGTTCTGAACACTGTTATTTGCTTATTTTGAGTATGACTTACGAGCAGATGCAATCTGGTCCCCCTCGGCTTCTTCTTGTCTGTTCATCACTGTTAGATTGCAGTCTCATTTGGGCATTTGCTCATGAAAAATCAGACAAGGGTTTTGTTTTTTTTAATGTGGGTTTGATTTGGTTCTGTTTTCTAGTGAAGCACAGGGGAAATAATGCTCACCGCAAAAATATTAACCTGACAGAAGTGAAGCGTCACTTTGACTGATGAGATGTTCTCCTGGAGTGTTCCTTTTGTCAGGGATTTCCCAATCTAATCTGATGCACAGTGATCTAAGGGACTCCTTGACAGGTTCAGAAGACAAGAGGTACAGGAGGAAGAACGGCTCTCGCTTCAGCGAGGCCCGCAAACGTGGACGTACCATGTTGTACCACCTGACCAGCCAGTTCTCCAGGGGCGGAAAACGAGAGGTCAGCCTGGGTGGAGTGAGTACTTTTACCGCTCTTTAACAGTGTCTGAGGTGTGCCAGTTTTTCTTTTTCTACCCTCTAAGATATACGATCATTCAGGAGTCAGACATGCAGCACTCGATCTTGTGCTTGAATTATTAATGCTGATATTTTAAAAAAAAGGAGTTTTTTTTTTTAAATAGCACAATCTGAGGGGAGCCTTGACCTAGATCCAGTCTTCTCTGTCTTAAAAATCAATATTTTACTGTTGTTACTCATGCTTTGAAGACTTTGGATTTATTTTTCTTTTAAATAAGTAATACACACATATACACACACTCATGTGCTTCTATCGTTGTGAGGACTTTCATAGACAATATCCAGACCAACCCTATCTAACTCTAACCATCCCAACAAACCCCCTATCCCAAACCTAAATCCAATTCCAACCCCAACCTTAAAAACCATCTTAACCCTCAAACAGTCCTTGGAAGTTGTAAGGACCAGCCAAAATGTCCTCACTTCGCAAAAATGTCCTCACTTTGCTAGTAGAATGATGACACACACACGCACGCCTGGTCTGGAAATAAATGCTACTTTTTCAGTACATCAGTTAAGCCATAAATATTCATAAACAAGTAGTTCCCACTCAATCAGAGACAGTCATAATTTAACTAGTTGTATTTTCTATTCATATTTTCTGTTTTCACTCTTTACAATGACCATAAGATTCCAATAAAGCTGTCTGATGTTTTTTTTTCACTACACTAAACTAAACTGTGCTCATGTGCAACCATTTTATACAGAAGAGCATGCTCCGGTCTTGCTGCTAGAAACAGTTTTCTCCCCCCCTCCACCCCCTTTTTTTAAAAGTGGATCACCATTTTGAGATAATCCCATTTCATCCCTGCAAAGGCTCAGAAACCAATAGGTTGGTACTCAAACCTGTCCTTCACTATCCAGCATGTCATCCAACAGGGCTTAAAGCATTTCACAACTTTTTTGGGCTGAATTAAAACGTGGAAAATAAATACAAAAAGCCTGTGAGACATTTTTAATTCAGCCTGCTAATATTAACATTTGGAAATAAGAAAATGTGGGATAGTGAACAAAAAAGGCCTGCAGGATGACAAACTGGATTTTTAAGTTTCTCATCTTTCTATTAAGCAGAACCTGTTTCCGTTACAATGTTGAAGCTTTTCTTAAAAAAACGGACTGGCAGAAAATTTGAAATGAATGTGGGGTTGTTGATTTGTGAAAGAAGATACAGTCTGACCTGCAGGTACCTTATGAAAGCCTGACTCCCTTAGGAGACATCCTGCTACGTTTCCAGTCCCTCCTTATATACAGATGGCAGCACGCGCACACACACACACAAACATTTACATACAGGCATGATGATGTTCTGACCTCTGAGGACAGCTAAAGCAAACATATGGCAAAAAGTCAAGATAGGACTTCATAAATGCATGATCAAAGTCTATATTATTATTATTTTTTACTTCTGCCAAGGCAGGAGGTTATGTGACAGCCAGCGTTTGTTTATTAGCAAATTGACTCTAAAAGTTATGACCAGACTTTAATGCAGTTTTCAGTAAGTTAAAATGTGCTTTGATCTTCGGAAAGATCAAAGCCAAAGTAACCTTGTATGTATAGATATATACATATGTACTATATTAGTGGTACTGGTTAACTTGTGCAGTAATTTTTGAGTTCGACAGCGTTTGATTAAAGGAAGAGAGGACACTGGAACACCTGTTCCCTCTACAGAACACGCACAAAGTTGTTTGGGGTGTAAGTCACAACATGTGGGGACATGAGCTACTTGGCGAGGTCTGCGCTTTTCTGGTTTAGTACTGTTTTTGGAAAACTGGAGTAATATTCCAGGCTTTACATGCTCACTACCCAGGACAGCTGGAGTAGTTTAGAACTCCTGACCAAGGACTCTGAACTCCCATTTCTGGGTTACCTGCTCCATAGTGCGGCGTATCGAAAAAGAGGTTGTCAGCCGGCTTTATATGTGTGTGTTCTCCCTCACCATCTGGCACTCGAGCTACGTCTCTTCTTTGGCTTCTTCCCACTGGATCCTGCTGTTACCTCTCATATCCTCTCATAGCTCCCATTTTCTTTGACTTTCCATCATCGCCCCTACTTCTGCTTCACTTATTTGCCCTACAAGTAATAAAGCCCTCCAGCTAATCATGCATTTAGTACATTATTCGCACAATTAAAGTGCTGAAGTATTTTGTGTTAGATGGCTTTTATTTTCTGCAAATTAATTCTTAATTTGAGTCATTTTTTTCCAATCGCGTTAAAACCTAATTGTTCTTAATGCGTTGTTCATGCTCTATGATGAGGTGATGCAGTTAATGAAGAAATGTTGGTGGTTATTAATGCTTTCCTGTAAAAGCTGCCACTACATCACTGATTTGTCGCTGGGACGGCCATCAGCTCTGCACGATCATGCTTGCACGTCTGCTCAGATGCAGAGTCGCATGAGCGTTTGTGGTCATTTGTTCTAAAACAACTGCAGGAATCTGTTCATCTGACTCACCCTTAGTGGTTGCCATGGTGATTATAACTACCTTACATCAAGCGAGAGCAAACATTATGATGCAACTCTTGCCGGGCAGGGTTTTAAAAGTAGCCTTATTAAAGTAAACCAGTTGCCCTAATATTTTATTTCCACTTGTATGTTAATATGTTGATCACATGATCTCTCATATGTCAAACCATGACCTCATATGTCATGGTTTGAAGTGTAGGTTATTTGGCCAAGGAAATTCTGTTAAATCCCAGTTACGCACTGTGGAGGCAGGTTTACAAAAAACAAGCCTTGAAAAGTTTTGAAATTTACAAGACTGTCTTTGTATGCTCCTAATAGACCTTTTACATTATGGTATTTATAGGGAGTTAAGTAACAGATAAACTTTGACCACTGCTTTCCTCCCACTGACTATGACCGCGGTGTATCTTTTCCCATTTCACTTTATCTGTGTTTCTTTCACTATGGATAACTTTAACTCCACCACGCAGTCAGCCACATTTGGAGAACTTTCGGTGCCACAGAGGAAAACCTCCATTGTAGCTCCTTCTTAAGAAGCAAAAATAGATTTTCTTCTTCATTCAAGAACTGAGGTTTTGGACACAGTCTGTTGTTGAAGCTACGCTGGAATACATGTTTAAACTTCTATTGTGGTGGTGAATTCCAAGTGTCTTGGTGTCAGGGGCAGTTAGCACTGGGTGAGGTAAAGGCCAAAACAAAGCCCCCCCACCACCCCCCATCAGGAGTCCATCAGGACTTTTTGTTTTGTCTGATCTGTCATTCTGTCAGTGCATTGAGTGCTGGAACCAATCCAAAGCACAGTGACTTGATTTTGGAGCCTTCATAATGGGGAGGGTGTCTCCAACAGCTCTCTTTGTTTTGGCTTTGCTGTCATCAAGCTTGGCGAACATCTGTGTATGGTCTGAGTGTTTGTAGCGATGGCGGGATGATGGTGTGGATTTGTTAAAATAGACAGTTTTACGTTGCCTTTGTGTTCATCAGATCCAGAAAACAGGGGTTTCACAATTATAATCTATAAATACAAAATAAATGTTTTCTTGCCCTATTTCCCCACCGGTGCAACACAGACATATTTCTCAGCTTTCGCAAAAATATGCAAATCTCAATCACGTGTGGGACTATTGTATCCTCTCGCCTATGTATCCTGTTGTCAGGAAAGGCCCAAAGCATGCTGGGAGATGTAGTACAGAACAGTCAGCTCTGGGCTACAGTGGGATTTATGACCTTTGATGACCAGCTGGAACTGTGTAACGTGTAGCCCCTCAGTGTTCCAGCTTTGCTGGGCTTTTCTAATCACACGGCTGTGCTCAGATGACCACTTCAACTGCCAAAGGTCAGCTGTCAGTCACAGATTAATCAGAACCCATTGACAGAAGGATCTTAACTTGCAACTTTTACTTCATTCCAAAAATTATCCAGAAAAATTGACAGATTTTACTTAAAATCTGAACATTTCTTTGACTCAAATAGCACAGTATGTCAGTATTTTTTTCTCTCAGATAGTAGACAAAAAGTGCACACTTTTGCTACGTGTCGACCAGGCAGCTTCTTGGATGTAAAGTTAAAGCTTAAAGAACAAGCCTCTTCATTGCTGGCCCGCACTTGTTTCTGAAGGCCGCATTGTTCTCAGATGGATTATAGCTTATTTAGCTCCTCTCTCTGTTCCTCTCGCAGTCCTGTTAAAGGTAATAGCTTCTAAGGCTCTTGCATGCCAAGTGCACAGCCTCATTTGGAATGCTGCACTCACATTATGATCTTAAATGTGACCACCTCATCAGCCATAGCAAATTCATATTTTCTGCAAATGAAAATTAAATGAGTTGAATAAATGACTTCCAAAAGTAAATGCAGCTGGTCTGTTTCCCCCCATATATCCACATAATGGTTCAACTGACATTGTACTCTATCATCTGCAAATTGATGATAGAGTACTATGCATTGGTGGCATTTGTAAGGGTGCAGTCAAGCCAAGCCATGTATAAAAAGATTGGTGAGTATATTTCCACCTGGTCAAGCACAGTCCCCTCTGTGACATACTGCATTGTTAATGTATTGCCATTTAAGTACTTTATCAATGTCTGTAACAGATGGTGAGCAGCCTTTCCACACAGGTTTGAGTCGACCTGCCTCGGAGCACAACCAGGGTGCTGCCGTTTATACAGTCAGTTTCTGTAGGGAGGAAGCTTTTTGAAGTAATTTATTATCACCAATAGGAAAGGTTATGTGATAACACTGTCTGTCTGTCTGTCTGTTTGTTGGTTTAAATGTGAGCAAAATAATTAAAAGTTATAAATTAATTTTAATGAAATTTTCAGGAAAATGTTTTGTTTTTTTTAGTTTTCACTGCCTTGTGGTCATCTGGATCATCTTATTATGCAGCTTTCCTAATAATCTTGCATTTATTTCTGCACCTGCACCAAGTCCTGGGTGTGTTGTACATTTACTCTGTGTTTTGTCTTCCAGAGCATGATCGACAAACCTTCCATGCCAGAGTACAAGGTAGCAGCGGTGCAGAAGTCGCGATTCATTCTGCTCCACTACAGCGTGTCCAAAGCCCTTTGGGACTGGCTGATTCTCCTCGCCACCTTTTACGTGGCAGTGACCGTGCCCTACAATGTCAGCTTCACGCAGTATGATGACACTGTCACAGCGGCACGCTCCACCATTGTCAGCGATATCGTCGTGGAAATGCTGTTTATTCTAGGCAAGTAGTGACTCCATCCTATTGTAGTGTATATTGAGTCTTTTTATCCAAAGGGCACCAGGAGTGACTCAATTAGTAATCCTCTAAACATTTCCAGGTAACCTGAATATAATAACCTCTTTCACAGCATAGATACTCCTGGAAGTGTAGTGTAGTGCTGTGTAGATTAATACTTATTCATGAAGAAATTCATGCTAATTTGATGATTACTTGGCAGAAATCCTCCAGCTACACTTAACAGAAAATATTCATTTATGCCTTATTTCTGCAAGGACACATTAACTACAAACTTGGTTTGGTTTAATGTTTTGCTTTTAAGTCTCACAAATAATTAAAAATGTCATATTAAAAAAACTAAACTGTTTCGTGTGGCATTAAAGCATATGCCTGCTAGCTGAAAACAGTCAGGGAATATGCTGGATGGATGTTTTTTCTGCCAGCTTCCAGCTATTTGCTGTTTCCCAGTTCAACATCCCATAATTTGAACGTGTGCTTAATGTTGAGTCATTACTTCTGCAAATATTGACATCTTGTGTGACTAATGAGTTTTTGCTTCACTGCACATGCCCAGAGGTGTGCTTCCTGTTGTGTGCATACCACTTTCTCACAAGAAGGATAAGCTCTAAATCAGAATTACTGGCCCATATGGATGCCTTCAAACAATGACAAATTCCAATTACTTGTACATCACACACGATTGCGTCATGTTAACAGAGACATTTTGTTTACATTTTTTCTTTAATCTCCTCAGTCAAACTAATAAGAATATAACTATTATTTTCATGATTTTTTTTTTCTTTTGTTGCTATGAGAAAAAACAGCAAAAAAAAAAAAAAAAAAAAAAAAATCTTTGATCTTAATATTGCAGACATTATCCTGAACTTCCGCACCACCTATGTAAGCCAGTCAGGTCAGGTGGTTTATGAGTCACGGTCCATCTGCATTCATTATGTCCGGACCTGGTTCTTTGTGGACCTGGTGGCAGCGCTGCCCTTTGACCTGCTGTATGCCTTCAACATCACAGTGGTCAGTGCCAAAATTTGTAAGATTAGCATTTGTTAGCACTTGTTTTCCAAATAGTGACACTATATTACACTATGTCCTCTCTACCTGCCTTTCCACAGACCTCCCTGGTCCACCTACTCAAGACTGTGCGCCTGCTGCGCCTCCTTCGCCTGCTACAGAAGCTGGATCGTTACTCCCAGTATAGCGCCATGGTGCTCACTTTACTAATGTCCATGTTTGCTCTGCTGGCACACTGGATGGCCTGTATTTGGTACATGATTGGCCGGAAGGAAATAGAAGCCAATGAGACCTGGAAGATAGGTGGGTCTATCCAAAGTGGTAAACTAATGTATCTCTAAATGAGCGGTCATTCATTCATGTCTAACAGGAAGGGCAAAACTTCACATGTGCTACAGCACAGGTGCCGTTAATGTTGCCTGTTTGCCAACTTGTCTAGGTCTGTGGTAGGACGGTGGCTAATATCATCCGTCTCTCGGGCCCTAATGAGGACTGTCTGAGACTGATTAAAAGTTGGTGGGAAGCGGCGCACCAATGTCTGGGTCGTGCTGCTCTTGTAAAATGGTTCAAATTAACCAGATGACCAGATAATCCCGTGGGCTCAAAATAAAATGATACTCATACTGTATAGAAAAGTATGAGATTGGGTCCAGTTCATTGTTGAACTAATGCAGAAACCCAAACTGTTGGGTCCGTAGTTTTGATGCTGGCATAGGGCACTGCAATGACACCCTCATTAAAACCCCAGGATGTACCTAAAATTCTAATTTGCCTTTGTTTTTAAGTGACAAAAGAAACTTGAAAGTTGCTCAAAATGCTAGCTTCTCTGTTTACCTGGACTTGTTTTCAATGTGAGACCAGACTGTGACAAATAACACTGACTGAGACCCTCAAATAAATCAGG
This sequence comes from Pao palembangensis, assembly GCA_015343265.1. Classification (NCBI taxonomy): domain Eukaryota; kingdom Metazoa; phylum Chordata; class Actinopteri; order Tetraodontiformes; family Tetraodontidae; genus Pao; species Pao palembangensis. The sequence goes on from CM027084.1 coordinate 5,229,616, forward strand.
AAGACCTGGTAAAATTATCTGTATTTGAAAAGAAAGAACAATGTAAATTATGGTTAAGATCCCTGAAGGTGATAATTAAAGTGATGACCCCGCCCTCCCTACTGCCCAGTATAAAGCAAATTATACCCATGCAATGGATGTAACATCACAACTACTAATTAACACTCGGCCTTATTTTTTCCTGCAGTACTGTATCTAATTTTAGGTAATTTTTACAAGGTTCACAAGATGCAAATCATCTAAGATTCATATACACGTACTTAAGTGCAGTAAAACATTTCATTGCATGCATTTAGCACTACCAAAAAACATGTGTAGACAACATGAACCTTAATTTGCATGTTTTCGTCTCATGATTTTGTTTCTTTTATAAGGGTGGCTCCACGAGCTGGGCAAACGTCTAGAGACACCCTACATTAACAGCACACTGGGAGGCCCGACAGTTCGTAGCTCCTACATCACTGCCCTTTACTTTACCCTCAGCAGCCTGACCAGCGTGGGATTTGGTAATGTCTCTGCCAACACCGACGCCGAGAAGATCTTCTCCATCTGCACCATGCTTGTCGGCGGTATGTCTGAAACCGAGACTCCCTCTTCCCCTGGGTGTCCTGGCACAGCAGTGTCTCCAGTAGGCATGCCAGAACTAAAACATTCAGCAGGAAGTGGGTTGGATGGCTCGGCTGGCCTTCATGAGGCAGCTTGTTATGATATTTATATACCAATTGACTAATTACTTTAGATGAGATGGCAAATAATTGTGTGTGATGAAAAGCTGTGAATTAATCTGTGGGTCACGGACTGATATTATCAGTGAATGTATCTATTTCTTGTTTATGTATTTACAAATTTAATTAGTGTTTTGTGTCTTCAATAGCACTGATGCATGCCCTGGTCTTTGGTAACGTGACAGCCATCATCCAGCGTATGTACTCACGGCGCTCTTTGTACCACACACGCATGAAGGACCTGAAGGACTTCATCCGTGTCCACCGTCTGCCCCAGCAGATCAAACAGCGCATGCTAGAGTACTTCCAGACAACATGGTCTGTCAACAATGGCATAGATGCTAATGAGGTAGGAAGCCCTTTCATTGTTTTATCATGTGACACTTGTTGCCGCCTCCCCTCAAGAGAGGTCAGGACAATGTGAGAGTAACACCAACAGTGCACCCGCGCACAGAAATCCTTTACTGCTGTAGTTTATGAGCTTCAAGAAAAGATCACTACAATGGCTGAAGACAAGCAATTGACATCCATTTTAAATTCAAAAGATGGGAACTGGTGGCGAGACGGTCCATTCCCCAGTTACCAATCTGTGCCACAGCTCATTACATCTGTCACACATCCGCAGCTCCTGCACGACTTCCCTGATGAGCTGCGGGCTGACATCGCCATGCATCTGAATAAGGACATCCTGCAGCTGCCGGTCTTTAAGGGGGCCAGTCGTGGCTGTCTCCGCTCACTCTCCCTTCACATAAAAACCTCCTTCTGTGTCCCTGGAGAGTACCTCATCCGACAGGGAGATGCTCTGCATGCCAACTATTTTGTCTGTTCTGGGTCTCTGGAGGTGCTGAAAGACAGCATGGTGCTGGCTATATTAGGTGTGTTTTTGTATTTTTTTTTTTTGCAACTAACTAAAGCTGTGAACTGAGAAATTACTATTCCTCCCTCGATTTTAGGTAAAGGGGATCTGATTGGATCTGATCTGCCTGGGACAGACCAGGTGATCAAGACCAATGCTGATGTAAAGGCCCTGACCTACTGTGACCTTCAATATATCAGCTTGCGGGGACTGAGGGAGGTGCTGCAACTTTACCCTGAATATGCCAACGTGTTTGCCTCAGACATCTACAACAATCTCACATACAACCTGCGTGAGGGTAGCCGGGACGAGGTAAGAAATATACACTTACCCAACTTATTAGCGATTTAAAAAAAACAACTGACATTTCCTACAGCAACTTTTCCCCATTTAATTGTTACCCATCATAGTTTGATGAGATGCTTTGTGTGTGAACGGAAAAGCTGAACTTAATGTAAATGAAGTATGTTTCTTTTGTCTTAAATACGAGTCAAAAATTGAAGAAAATGTGAGGTATCTTTAATTTTACCACACATAACATGCCCGGTAACACATGTGCCTCCTAGGCTCTTGCTGCCACAACTCCATTGTCACCACAATTACCATGCGTGGATGGTACTGTCAGGCAGCTGTAGTCAAAACCAGCATGACGTTACACCCAGACACAAAGCTCCCGTCAGACCAGCCTGTTAACAGTTGTACAGGAGTGTTATAGAAGGGTGCGTAATCTGCAAAATAAATCTAATTGCATACACCATGAGGAAGAAGAGCATTTGGATTGTATCATGCTAATCCTAGACACAGAACTGTAAAATGAATGGCTTAGACGATTGAATTTCAAGTGTAATCAAAAATAAATTGACAAGAAATCTTTGACGCATGACTGACAAAACTGCCAAAGCCGTCTGAGGACTTCTGCCTTCTCATCCATATGTTCATTCCCTCTTGCTGTCCTCATTATTTTATCAATTTTCGTTGTTTCTTTTCGGTGAAACCACAAAATAATTCACGTGGGGACATTTCAGGGCATCTGTCCTGGCTCCTAATGATCAGATTCTTTTTTGATAATAGCACGGAGGGAAAAAACAGCAGACCTTGGAAAGTAGTAAAAACCTTCCACAAAACAAGATACTTGAAAAAAATTATCCAAATGGGGCAACAAAAGGAGGAAAAATGCATACCTGTTTTTTTAACCTTACTATTTATTATTATTGTAGTGCTGTCATATTGTGCAATCCCCTATTTTGTCAGTTAATGACATCATAAGCTCACATTTTAGTCATTATTATTAAAACAGTTTAAGTCAGTTAAGTTAGTAAGCACACTGGAGGGCTGGAGCCTATCCCAGCTGTCTTCAGGCAAACTTAAGTAAATATACAAGAAAAAAAGTTATTTTGATATTATATATTAAAATAACTAAGACCAATGTCTAACTAAAAAAATTTAATCTAAACAACACAATATACAACTATACAACAATATACAACGACATATATTCTAAATATACAACTTATGTCTAAAAATGCAGGAATGTGGAGAAAGAAATGATCTGAAATTCAAAGCAAAGTTGTCACTAATTTAACTTGGCTGACCTTGTAAATTGCTGTTAATATGAAATTTATGTGTGTATATATATGATATCACACTTGGTGTGGCTTAAAACGTTCAATTATATCTCAGTAAAATCCATTTAGGTATGTGGGACACTAGCAAGATGAGTGACCCATTAATTGATATTAATGTTCATTTATATCATTGGGTGCAAACATTTCTCACTGGCTGGTGTCCCATGATGCTCTGGGGAGGGGACTTTGTTTCTGCTTTGTTTAGATGCCCACGTGTGACCCCTCTGCTTTTCATTAACACCATAATCTGAAGAATCTCCCAGCTGGCTTTTGATTCAACTGCCTCCTGGTGCTGAAATGCAGTGTTTTGCTAAAGGATTACAAAAAAGAATGACGGCAAAATCCACTGTCAAAGAGCATTAGTGGCACCACAGAGCAGGAGCGACAGGCTGTGACTTGGTTTTCTCAAATAAAACTCTATTTAAGCCTGTTTTCCACACGTGGGAAGACTCCACAACAGCACCGCTCCATTTACTCTCCTGCAGGTCATTGTGGAAAACATGACAGGAAACTATTTCTTTATTTACATAAGCAAACAGGGGTTTGCTGTATTTCAAGAATTTTCGGCCTCTTTAGCTCAGAGATTAGCCGCCATGAAATCTAAAATGATTTAGAATGTGGGAAAAAGATCAGGCAATATGCGTATCAGTTAAATAATGATATCTTTGCAGGACAGACAGTGTGTCTTTTCTAAAGCCTGTTTTGTTCCTGCAGGGCTACATCAAGCTATCGCGATCCCCCAGGCTTTCCCTTGTAAGTTCAGGTTTCAGTCTTCTGTGTTACGTGACTATATTGTAAATTGCACTTACATGTTAATCGATTCTATACAATTAAGAGTGTTTACCTTTGGAATACATATGGGCAACTTTCTACATTTTTATTGGGTTAAAAGGGTATTTTGAGGAGAGTCATACTGTATTCCCCATTATTTGCTGGCGGACAGGTACAAGTTCTTCCCTTTTGGGTTAAAACTCATTTAGAACAGTGAGCATTTCTCTCTCCAGAGGGAGTCACGAACTGGGTCAGGAGGAGCTTTCCTAATGGGAAACCTCATGGGCTACTTTTGCCAAAGTGTGCAGTATAGCCCTCCACCTTTATATTAAAACACTGTGGACAGTGCTCGCTGTTACTCAAATTTAAAATTGAATTTAATGGAATTGCAAATGAGGTAGCCATGGTGAAAGCCTGACAGGTTTATAACAAGAAAAAAAGGGATCTGATTAAAATATAATCAGCAATAACTCATTAAACTCATAATGACATCATAACTGATCCATATCTTAGCCCTTTAAAAATAATCAGGCTGGCTATTAAAAAAGAGTGCTTTTTTAATAGCCAGTTATTATGAATGACAGTTATTTTTTTTTAAATTTCATTCACATTTTTGAAATAGAAATAATAAATCTAGGTTTATATAGTCATATGATTTATACACCCTAATTCCACATTTGCTGTTTTACAGGAAGCCAGGCTCTCCTCCATCGTGGAAACAACCGGGGACAGCTCTGATGACTCTTTCCATCTCTCTCCAGCAACGCGCTCCCATCGTAATCTCCTGCTGCCCAGCCTGAGTAGCCCAGTTCGCCGAACCTCCTTGGGCAACCTTCTGGGGGACGAGCTGAGACAGTTCAATGCCCTGCGGCGCTGCCGTTCACCAAACCTTAGCCGTGGCTTTCACGGCCAGAGCTCTTCCCCTCAGCTGCTGCCAAAAAAGGAACACAACTCACCCATATTTATCCCAGCCTCCATCCAGGGTCGAGCAGACACTGAGCAAAAACCCACAAAAGTGCTTATTCCAACTGTTACATGCTTTGGACCCCCAGATCTGAGCCCGAGGTAATGTGAAACATATTATCATACTCACATACAAACAAGCAGAATCAGCCAAAGCTGATCATGAGCCAAATCAGATATCTGTGTAGATTCTCATTCATTCAGGTCATAGATATCCAAAGTTAGATCTCTGTGTGCAACTGGACTGTAAGGTTTCCTTGAAGATATTTCACCTTCTCTCCAGAAGGTTTCTTCAGTTCTAAGCTTGCTGGGGACAGAGCTTGAAAATATAGCCCTTGTGGACCATCGGCATGCTAATGATCTGAGTGGTCGCCTGAGAGTCGTTGGCAGGGTCGTTCACCTAGTTTCGGTTGGGGTGCTTCCCCGTTGTCTGTTGGGTCACATGGTAATGAGTCACCAGGTCTGGTCAAACGTTGTGAACGTTTGGATTATTGACGAACAGAATGGAGAAATGTATTGTACGTGGGTGACAGAAAGTGCCTTAGTCCACCACCTCTGTTTAAAGATGGTTTTTCAAATTTGACGTGGATGGCTTCCTTGACACCCCTCTCAAACCAGTTATCTTCTCCGGCCAGCACACGTACTTGACTGTCCTCAAAGGAGTGTCCGCTTTCTTTTAGGTGTAGGTGTACTGCTGAGTCCTGTCCTGAAGAAGTGGCACGTCTGTGTTGGGCCATTCGTTTACGGAGGGGTTGTTTTGTACAGTTCCTTGCATTTCTCCTGGCACTGTACAGCATAGACAACATTGCTTTGTTTGTGTCTTGTCCTTTGGGTGGACCAGTTTCTGTCTGAATGTGTTGGAGGGTTTGAACTAAACTGGAATGTCATGTTTTTGGAGGATTCTCCTGAATTTTTCTGAAACACCAGACAGGTAGGGGATAGAAATGCTGTGATGTTTATTTCTCTCCTCTTCTTTGCTGGGGTCTCGTTTTTTGGAGGTCTATTTTGAAGGCCCAGTCTGGGTAACCACATGTTTTGAGTGTCGTTTTAAGATGTTCCCACACTGCACTCAGCACTCAAAACGTGAATACCCAGACTGGGTACCCAGACAGAAACTGGTCCACCCAAAGGACAAGACACCAAGACACAAACAAAGCAATGTTGTCTATGCTGTATAGTGTCAGGAGGAATGCAAGGAACTGTACAGGCGAAACGTCTTCAAGGAAACCTTACAGTCCAGTTGCACACAGAGATCTAACTTTGGATAACTAAATCAAATATTTCTCACTGTTATTAACTTGCAACAATTAATTAAAATCTCAAGTGAAATACTGGACTTATTGTAACACAACATTAGCATTAACATTAACATCAGGTTTCCTGGTAAACTAAAAAAAGGATTTAAAAAAAAAACACATAATAAACGATATTTGCCTTTCATGAACCTCCCTGCTTGCACCAGCTGTCAATGTTCATCCACTAAACCTTGGACGTGGGTAAAAGTGTTTCATAGAGCTCAGGTGTCCGCCCCTCCAGACTGCCCTTCTACTCAAGTTCAAAACTGTAGCAGCAGCTCTCATGGCACATTCCCAATTTGACATCTGGCTATAGTGATAACTGAAAAGGCTCTCCTGTTACATTAAACCCTGCGTCCCTCCTTCTTCTCCTCCTCCTCATCTCTTTACTCAGGGTTGTAGATGGAATCGAAGACAATGGGCACACGTTCCATTTCAGTGGGGAGGGCAGCGGGCCTGAAACCAGCACAGGAGGCAGCACCAGAGGTATGCCAAACTGCCACCTGCTGCGAGGGTCACCTAGAGGACCACATGGCTGCAAGTTAACCATAATGCTTCCACTGACTCTCTCTGATGAAATATGAGAGTATTAAATGTCAACCAGCTGACCAAACAGCTTCAGATTAGAACCTGTGAAAAGATGACTGAGGTCAGATGAGTTAGCATGTCTGAACTTGGCTTAGGTTCAAAGTCATGTTCAGGTCATGTTCAAGGTGCTTATAAATATTATTTTACTCCATTCATTCAGAGTTTAGATACACTTGATCACTGGCAGATGCTAAATTACCATCCTAAAAGGTAAATAAGTAAATATATCATACTTCCTGCAGCACAGACATACCAACACCTACTTTCACTTAACAGCAATGTACAGTGTCATTAGATTATCATATCATTATCATTATCAATCATTATACTGAATTTTTAAATGACATCAGATTCCAACCTTAGCTAGTACATTCCTCCTGAGGTCATGGCTTTGGATTCCTCTAATTTTTCATGTTTCAAACATTTCAGCAGTTTAATTCCTGGTTTTCTAAAATATTTGCCTGTTTGTGACTGCTGCTTTTGCTTTGCTTCTTGGATTTGTTTGCCTATGTGGACTGACTAATGTGTAACAAACCTTTTCGCAAGTAAACCGAGTTTGAATAGAAACAAGAACTGTTTTGGAGTCATGCTTTTTCAGTCCTGCTTTTGTGGTATCCTGGTCGTAACACTTAGCAGCTTCACTGACGTCAATACTGTGCCACAAAAATCATATAAAACAAGCTCCAAAATTGAATAAAGAGACTTAATGTGTCTGCTCTTGATACAGATACTTGATGTCAAACGCAGCAAATCCTCAGACACAAGCATGCAGGCTTGTATGGAAGGACGCAGTATTGCCGTAGTTTTCACCACAGAAAATATTTAATCATATCAACAGAGAATAATTGTTGTTTACTGAGCCAGCTCTTTTGCTTGTCCTTGTAACATCTGCAGAGTCTTCACTGGCTAACACCAGTCTGCTGTTAGAGACCGAGGAGGTCAGGCGAGGCATCACCGCACTCAACCACAAGGTGAGTTGCTGCACATTAACACAGGAAAATTTTCAGGATGTGTTTAATACCAGCTTTATTATTCCCATTGTCCCTTCTTACTGGAAGAAGCAATGAGATATTTCAGCCTGTCCTCGGCCTCTTTTGCAGGGTTCAGGGTAAACTCGAAAGGGTTGATTGATTCTGAATGAACAGAATGAAACCAAATGCACGCCAAGCAGATCCAGATGGGCTCAGGTGGCTGTCTGTCGTAGATATTAATTAATCAGCAGGGCTCTCTCTGCAGTGCAGATGGTAGCCAAAAGTGCTAACTCAGCTTGGGAGGGAAAAAAAGACTGCTTGTCTCTTGCTGTGGCCCTTCTCTGGCCCACTTTGGCTCTTGTTTTGCTGCATTATTTTAATTTCTCTTCCTACTTTCTTCCACCCTGAGAGGGTTTTTCCATTTGTTTAAACATTGAAGACAGATGCTAATGAACTCATTAACTTTGTGCCAGTGGACTTGAATGGAGGAATGCATTTCTTCTAATCATACTCAGAAGTTATGATTCAATTCTCTGTATTCTCTGTTCAGATGGAAAGATTAAACCAAGACGTAGCCGAGCTCACCAAAGGCCTGCACCAGATAATGCACATCCTCCAGGCCCATGTATCTGTGCATCACTGTAAATCTTCGCTCCCCTCATACCCCTACAGCATCCAGATGATGTCCATACCCACTACAGTCCCCAGCACCAATTTGCCTCTCAACCAGCCCTCAGCATCCACTCTTAGCAGCGATCCCATTAGCCACGTAGCCTGTAGCTTGCAAATCACTTCTCCATACCATGATAACTGGACCTGCAGCGAAACTCCTAAAACCCAACCAGAAAACTTCCATCAGCCTCGAACATCTACTTCACGTCCTGGTCCCTCTGTCACCTCTGGATCCCAACCAGGCTCATACTGTGCCTCAGAGAGCAACACCTCAGATATATGGACAAGCACGTCTCTGCGTAGCATCAGCCCAGGGTTTCAGGATGGAAATCCAGCCCATGCATCTCATACTGGGCATGAAAACTCTGACTACACGCCTGTAAGTCTGAGCACCACCGCCACCATCAGCAAGTCCCAGCCCACATTGTGCCTACAGCCTCCCAGTGATAGTGATGAACAGTCTTGTCTTTTATTTGATGCCCCTGCTGGTCTGTCCACGCACAGCCTGTTAGACACTTCACCTACTTCTTACCCCCATCTCCGCCTGCCCTCTGAGACCGAGGTCAAGCTATCTCCAGCCACACAGGAGGACATTTGTGTTCTGTCCACTCCGGCATCAAACAGTCTGATCCAGGACACCTCCATCTTCCAAATCAGTGACTCACACCCCTTTATCCTCCCTGTTTCTGCCTCAGCCACACCACCAGTCCTTCCTGTTGAATCCATCCTGGGCTCAGGATCGCAACAGTTAGACACTCCCGAGCCCCGCCTTCCTCTGGGTGATCCGTCCTCCATGGATCACAACAGTCTGGAGTGCTTACTGGGTAACGGGGGCTCTCTTGAGAGCAGAGACAGCGAAAGTGTATCATCACAAAGATCCAGAGTAGGCCTCCAGACTCAGAGCTCAGAGCAGCCGTGGTGTCTGGATCTGACTGACTAAATACAGTATGTGACTCTTCACAGTGCTTCACATGCTGCTGCAGATGGTTCACGTGTGCCGTATGCCCTTGTGTTGTCTTCTGGGCTCTAACACTTCAAAAACAAACTTCACAAACCTTTCACCATTTCTATGCAAAAGCATGATATTTTGAGCATTTGCTTCACTGTATGTCTTTTAAGAGAGTTCCAAAGCCATGGGTTCCACTATATATTGTATATTTTCTGAACATCTTAAGAGCAGTTTGCAGTTGATACCTGTTACCTTCTTGCATGGTAAAGTTGCTTATTCTTTTTCCTAAGGAAAAGCTTTCCAGATCAATGTGTAAGCATTCTACATGACAACCTTTTAAGTGCGCACACGGATATTGTGTTTGTAAGGCAGAGAGGTTTGAAAAGATGGAGAGCAAAAGTGACACATGCTTCTCCTTGCATGGAATAGAGCATGAGCACTGATTGTCATTCTAATGCAAGTTTTCTTACATTTGTTCCGAAAACCAATCACTAATCAATATATAAAAATCTTTTTAGGCCGTTCAGGAAATGTGCACGTGTTCTTATTTTTAATAATTGAGACCCAGCATGCCTCGACAAAAAGCCCCACAGAGCCTTTCTGTCAAAAAATATTGTCTAAATTTTAAAACATTGAACACTTTAAGATCTTTTCTTGGTCTTTTTAAAGGATTTCCCCTTGGTTGAACAACAGAGTATGCAGAAACATAAAAGTGTCCTTCATGTGAACATCACTGCACGCTCAAATACACAGTATGTTGCTGCATGCTGCAATACATCATCTCTTCAAATAAAATGTTAAGTGTAGTTGCTTTATGACATAATTGCTTTGTCTCAAATTATTAGAACAAGCGGAGATGACGCTACAGGTAATTGAATGTGGGGGTGTTTTGACAAACTATGTTCTGTTTAACACTCATATTACATATCTAGGTCTATAGTTAGCTTTGTTATTTTGATTTAATAGTATATATCCAATATTGATATATCAGTTCAACTTCGCAAATACCTCAATTGAGGAAATTTGTAACAAATTTTGCTGGTTTTGAAAATAAGTATAAGATGAAAGGCAAACAAAAAGGACATTTGAGTGAGATAGAATTGTTCTCTTTCACAGGGTAGTGTGTGGTCCGTGTACCTTCTGTTCATTCTATTTCCAATTTTGAAACACAAATCAGAAAACAAAAAATGGGGCTTTTTTTTTTTTTTTTTTAATATATGTAGGAGGTTAAAAAAAACAAATGAGCCATTTTCCATTCAAATACAGCCATAAAACTGGATTTTGTGTATTGCGGATTTTTTTTATTCTTGGATAAACAGGAAGAATTAAATCCATGTCAATCCAAAATGCAAAAATGCAGGGATTTTTTTTTTTTTTAGGTGTTATTACAAGGTGAACCGGAAGCAGAATACTGGGCAGTCCCTGAACCTTCTGTTCATTGACAGTAGAATGAATGGTAGGTACAAGGACCGGGGTTTCATTTGTTTTGTTATTTAATGACAATGAAAAAGTCTTTAAAAGGATTTCAAGGAACCAGCACAACAGAACAACAAGAATCTATCCACCCAGTATACCTGTAGACCTGAATGACAAGTCCCATGCAATACAATATTCAAAGTTCTCCAGAGCTTGCTTTTTTAAAAGAAACATACGCAGGCACGTACAAGTGTCCTTTATGTGTGCACCACTTGACCCTAACCCAGCCCTGGTGCAGTAAATCATCTCTTCAAATAAATAAATAATCCTACTCATTTGTCAGCTCTCATCTCAAACTGGTTTCAGTATTTCAGCCAATAATTTTATACTCCTGAATTCATCAAGGTTCATCAAGGTTAGTATTGTTGTGGACTTGTGGCATAATGGGTTGTCATGGTGACAGAGGTGTTTTTCATTTTTTTCCTTCATTTTCTGTTAATGTATAACCATTGTATTATATTTGCTACATGAGTTTCTGAGACCTCTATCTCATCAACATGATCAATACTTGCATTAAAAACCTGTTGTATGTGACCTGATGCATGTATTCTGCCCCCTGGTGGACTATAATGCCACTACAGACAAGTTTCGTTTTGGTCATTACTAACATGGCTGCTCCCAGTAAATTATCCACTCGCTTTTTTCAGGAAAGTCATTGCTAATTTTTGAGAAGTTGCGGTGAGAATAACATCAAAATTCTAAGTCATTTTTTAAAATAAGTATTTTCTCCATTGAAAGAATGTGTATTTATTAAGTAACTTGTTCTTTATATTACAAGTAAATCGTCTTAAAATGTCTGTATCAAATTTGATACTGCAGGTAGAAAATGTGTTTTTTTCCCCAAATTGTCATTTCACATTTTTGTAATTTAATCTACATAATACTTTCTAAAATACAAACACACACTACTTTGATGACTTAATTAATCTAATTAATCACTGAAATGCCATCTTTAAATACATTTTGAGTATTTCCACAATAACAGTTCCTCTAAAATAATAATGTCTATGCTATATGGACTTATATGTCTATTTTTAGATGTCAAAAAGGCTAGAGGAAGAAGAGAGAACGAGAAAGCATATAGAAAATGTCAAGATGATAATGGATGGCAATACAAGTGACACTGGGCAGTTGGCAGAAGATGATGAGGATGAGGATGAGGATGAGGAATGGACTCCTCAGGACATGCATGAAAGTTCAGATAGCACTGATGAGCAAGACAATCAAGAGGAAAGTGTAGTCCTGACAAGCCCAGACGCTGAGGTTCCAACAACAACACAGGACACAGTCAGAAAGGAGTCAGTGAAGGGCAATCCAGAAAGGAAAGAATACAGATGGAAAAACATAGAATATCAAGCTCCATCTGACGATTTTATTGCATATGTTGACGAAGGGACAGAGGACAGGTGTGACTGGACACCATACATGTATTTCAAACAGTTTGTCACTGATGAAATGTTACAGGAAACTGCAGAACAAACAAACCTGTACAGTGTGCAAAAAGAGGGCAAGTCAGGAAACACAACTACTTTTCAGTGAAATAAAAAGACCGTAAAAAGTGTTATGTGAAAAAGAGAAAAAACTTCAAAACATGTTCTATAATTTCAAAATGTTATGGACAAAACTCTTTTTTTTTTTGGTCTAAAATTAACATTGTTATGACCAAAAAGTTGCCAAACTGCCCACTGTATCAAATGCGATACAAAAAAAAATCTCATAAACAACATGATTTAGCAAAAAAAATTTTGTGGGTTTTGTTATAAGGGTTAATTAACGTCTCAGTTCCAAAAACATCTGGATTTTCTGGTTATTTTTTGATGGGTCAGGTCTTACAGGGTTAAGCTTGTCTTTAAAGCTTATCATTGTTCTATGTCCTTTTTACATATCTTAAATTAAATCTGACAAATTTTCATAAATTAATGATTTGAGCACATTTGAGTAAGGGTATTTTAACAAACTTTATTCAGATTTATTGAGGTGATCAGCTAACACCCAGGCTAATACGATAGTTGAAGGTCAACTTAGTTCAGTCTATTTATTTAGTACTTTGTTTTTTGTTTTGATTTTATTATTATTATTATTATTATTAGCTTGGTTAACATCCAATATTATAACAGCACAGCGCCTTATCTGAAAACAGACAAACAACACACTTGTAACAAATTTCACTGGTTTTGTAACAAACGAGAAAAACTTGATGAAATGCAAACAGGGTGAGAGAAAATCTCATCGATACATGAGGAACGTTCTGTTTTTTTCAACATGTTTGTTGTTTTTTTTAACATGTTTAGTCATTTTTCCCGTCTATGTCTGTCCTTGAAAAGTTACGCAAACGCGGAAACACTGAAAGTTCAAAGTCTTTGAGATATCATGTTGAATTGTGCAACAAGGAGTGTTTAAAAAGGATGTCAAGGCACCAGCACCATAGAACATCCATTCATCTAGTCCTTTCAGGTGAGAGATCATCACACTGTTGATGTGATTGTGGTTAATCTTCATGTCTGTTGTCACACACTTCACTTCTTGTTTTACACAGAAGCTTGTGTGTTCACTCGTGGAAACATGAAGACTGTGATTCTTGCTCTCCTTGTGTTGCTCGCTGTCAGCCAGAGTGAGTTTACTTTTTTCTTAGGAATTAAACTGAAATTGCAGCAGGAATTATTTCAGAAGGACTGAAGAGGAGTTTGTTTCCCCAGGTGAAGCTCTCAAGTGTCACTGTGGAGGCACGTACAAGTACTGTAACAACCCTGTGGAGACCTGTACTGGTTCAAATCAAGTCTGTGCCAGCGTCCTTATTACTGTTGGATCCCGTAAGTAATTCACTTTTCTTTGCATTGCACCACTGCAAAAATAATAGCAGAACTTGAGAAAAATAAACACTCTTGCCTAATTTTACAGGCCCAAGCTTCTTCCAGAGCTGCATGGACCAATATAGCTGTGCAAGACTGAATCAACCTGGAATATCAACCGCCAGATGTTGCACTTTCGATATGTGCAACAGATAAATGAAGCACAATGTTGTGGATGATTTTTTTAAAGGCTTTTGCTGCTTGTAGACTCTGGTGTAATTATAATAAACATAAATGTGGGGTAGAAAAAAAAACTTTGTTTTATCCCATCATTCAGTTTTTAATGCTTTTCTTGTTTCTCAGACTGTCTGAATATAGCACAAGTATGATACAAATTAAATTAATTTAGATCTTTCTGATTACAAATGAAAAGTCACAAGGCAAGCTGACTCTAAGCGAGTGGATCTGGTAACAAAAACATCATTTAGTTATAATTTTTTAATGTTATTCACACATTGAAAAAGCAAGCACAGCATGCATCTGAGAGAAATGACTGGAGTAGTTGCTGAAATGTTAAAAACCCGCTGTAAACCAAGAAGTTACAAATGTGAGAAATGTGTATACCTATAGAATGGAGCCAGACTCTAAATTGGACAAATATGATACACCACAACTGCAGTTGAACTTGCAAACTAAGTTATCGCTCTTTGTAGTTTCTGTGTTGCAAGAACACCTTTTCCCAGAATCCTCTGCATTGATGACGCACGTAGAGTTTCTAAAAGGAACACATTTTATGACGCATAAGTTTTACACAACAAGTGAAACATATGATCTTCTGGGTTTGCAGTACGCGCAATACAGGCATGAAGATACTGATGGTCGCGCTTTTGTTGCCGCTGGTTGTCAGCCACGGTGAGTCAAGCCTGAAATCTCGGTCTTTTTTTTTTTATTTTATTTTTTTTAATTCTGAATTTTGATTTTGATTCTGCATAACGTTTTGTCCTAGGTCAGTTGATGGTCAGCGGTGTAGTTTACTGCGGCGCAAACCAAGTCTGCGCCGGCAGGTGTCCTGTAAATCCGTCCTACCCATCGAGATATCGTACCAAGCCTCACTGCGCATGCGGACAACACATTACGTCATTTCTTGAAGCTTCGTCAGGAAATTGTCCTACTAGACAGCTGTTCTGAGCGAAAGTTGTTATACATTATACAAACTTTCATATACATTATTTGAAAATCATCTGCAACCATTCATATGGGGATAGTTTAAAACAACCCAATTTAAGCACATCTTTGTAAAAGCTTACTCAAATGAGGTTCGTTTGTATAACAGAACATGGTTACAGTAAAGCATATTGTGACGGGGTAAATATAATTATCAGAACGTCCGACCTGTATATATTAGTGTAGAAACATGTTCTACGAAGTAATTTGAACTGTCAGAACGTCTTACCTTCGTATATCAGTGTGGTAGCATATTCTGACGGGGTAATTTTAACTGTCAGAACGTTGTGCATACATCTACGTTTTATTTCAGACGAGGTTACTCACCCAAACATTAGACAATCTTAAGCGAAAAATCGCTAATCTTAAATGCTTCTAAGAATTAGAAGTATAAGTAAATCTGCTAACAGTGGACGGCAGAATTCTGTAAACATTGAGGTATTAAAAACGGCATTTGATTATAGTTATTATTGCTTTAAAATAACTACGACGTTTGTCTGTGATTACATTATTTATAAAATTGGTGAAACAGCTCACTGAATCCGAAATAATAAAAAAAAAATAATAGAAATTATAATGTAAGATAAATGTTTACTTTTAAAAATTAGAATTTCCTGCACCTTTTATGTTTCTCAGATTTTCCCATGTTCTTCCAAGGATGCATGGACCCCACTGCTTGCACAATGCTGAACCGGGAACGCACCTCGTATATATATATATATATATATATATATATATATAAATTCGATATCTGACAAAACGTCCTTTTGTGCCCTTCTGCAATGAGCAAACCGATGTCTAACACAAGCTACAAATTCTGCTATTATAAGTAAAAGTTAGAGTAAAGAAATATATTTAGATTTTTATATTTAAATCTTTTATTTTTATATTTAAATTCATTTTTCAAATACATGCAGACAGACGTCAGTATTCAAATTGCCTTTTTTCCTATCATGTGGCCCCACCTGCTGGTGCTTATTAAACACACTACTCGTTCTTTATAACGGAGTTGACATTGTGCAAAAATACTCGATCAGTATTTCAGATCAGTATTTCGCTCGCAAATGATAAATTAATATCTAATGCAAATTATTTAAACACTAAAATATTTTTATACTTCTTCAATATCATGATTCGGGTGTTTTTCTGCCCGATCACTATTCTCCCTTTTGATTGGAAGTTACTTTGCGTCACATGACTGACCAATCCAGGAAGTTTTGTGGCACTAAAAGGCGGAAGCGAAAATTTTACAGGACCTAAAAGTGTTTCTGGATAAACCACTTTTAGCAAAAAAAAAAAACAAGGTTATAATTCACAGGACGGAATTGATATCACTTAACATTGTTATTAGTTATTGGTAAGAACATTAGAGTGCCATCTGTTATTTCTTTGCTAGGGTTTTTTATTTTTTTATTTTTTTTTTCTTCGCTTATTAGCCAAAGTTAGCATTGCTATCTCGCATCTCTTCGTCGTTTCATCACCTTATGACACATTCGCTTTAGCCGCACAGCTAACGTTACAACCTCAGATTTCGACTGGTTATTCTGTGACTAAATCTCCATATTTTAACAATTGTGCTTTGTAACGAGTTACTTTACTTTATTGTAGATTGTTTGTACTTGATGGTTCAGAGACAACGACTTTTTGATCAGCTGCTTTGATGATAATACTTTGTTCAAACGATAGTTTTGGTGTCGTATTATTTGTTTTGCATATCTGTTTTCAGAGGTACACTAATTATCCATATTTTTGTTTTTCCAGGCAAACCGGGGTTTTCTAGCCCCAACCCTTCTCGCCAACTCTAAACTTTCTTAAAGCTTGATTCCTTCTGACACTGCTCACCACTTGCCTGTGTGTCCGGGGAATACCATCGGGCTTGTGCACCTCTTTGATTTTAACTCATCTCACGTCATCTCAGCAGTTTCTGGCTTGTCAATGGCAGGACGTGGTGGAGGAGCAACTAGGCCTAATGGGGCCACAGTAGCAAACAAAATATGCCAGTTCAAACTGGTGTTGCTGGGGGAGTCAGCAGTGGGCAAGTCCAGCTTAGTTCTGCGATTTGTCAAAGGCCAGTTTCATGAATTTCAAGAGAGCACCATCGGAGGTTAGAAGCAAATGTTCTGTTTTAGGCTTTTAAATTTGTTGTTTTAAAATGCTTTTAATAGAAAAAAAAATCAGAACATTACGTGAAGGTGTTTTATTAGACAGGTGAATGGATGGATAGACAGGTAATTGTGTTGTTATTTTTGCTGTCTGTTCCGCAGCTGCTTTTCTCACTCAGACTGTGTGTTTGGATGACACCACGGTGAAGTTTGAGATTTGGGACACAGCAGGTCAGGAGCGTTACCACAGCCTGGCTCCGATGTACTACAGAGGCGCTCAGGCTGCCATTGTGGTTTATGACATCACCAACTCGGTAAGTTTCACCTGCAGGCCACTAAAACGGGCCTTAAACCTTCAGCCGTTAGTGATCTGATAAGTTTTTGACTTCATTAAATATTTTTATGTTCTATGTTACAAAGTTAGTGTCAATTTTGTTTTCATAGTTTGTTTATGAATGTATTATTTTTTTATTGTAGAGAGATGTAAATTCTATAAAATGATCCAAAGGTATATCTTTACACAATAGTGTATATGTCCTTGAATTAAAACATACAATTAAGTTACACATAATTTTATGGGAACATTTTTGTTTGACAGTTATTGTTTTGATTAGGACACTTTTGCCCGTGCAAAAAACTGGGTGAAGGAGCTGCAGAGACAAGCCAGTCCCAACATAGTAATTGCTCTGGCAGGGAACAAGGCAGACATTGCGAACAAGAGGGCCGTCGAACATCAGGTGTGAAGTTTAAAAATGAAAATGCTGCTTGTGAGAAATTGAGATTCAAGGCTTCATATCAGATGTGCTATAAAGTTGTGTTAATTACAAATCGTCTCTGTAGGAGGCACAAACTTATGCCGATGATAACAGTTTGCTCTTCATGGAAACTTCGGCCAAGACCGCCATGAACGTCAATGAAATTTTCATGGCCATTGGTAAGTTTCACCTTCAGAAACATTTCAGTACATAAATATTCAACAAAATTTTGGTTCTATTTAAATGATTTAAAAAAAAAAAAAGCATCATTTTGCAGCGAAAATGTCTACGCTGCTGAGCATTTCTGTAAAAGACTTGGTTTGACTATATTTTAGAGCTGCTTCAGGCTATACTTTTAGCCTGAATAAGTTTTAAGGTGGAGCAATAATTAAATTTCAGAGGAGTTTGTGTTCATCTCTGTATGTTTATCTCGCAAGCTCCTATAAATGGATGAGATGGAATACATTCAGCACCGGTTCACGCTAAATTACCACATCCTGATATAGGACAAAAGGCTGTAGCTGTGTCACCATCATGATAACAGTGGGCGACTAGCTCCTCCTGTTGGAATGACTAATATTTACCTTTATATATACCGTGTTTTTTTTTCTTGTTTTTTTTTTTTTTTAATAATTTTTGTGTTCTTTTATTATTCACTGTGTTCCCACCTCTGTAGCAAAGAAACTTCCGAAGAACGATCCTCAGGTTGGACCTGGACAAGGGGGACGTGTCCGGACAGGCGTGGATCTACAAGAAACTGCTCCTCAGGGGCGCAGCGGCCAGTGCTGCAGCGGGGGCAATTAGCAAGTACAAAACAATGAACTAAACGAGCCCCGAACATGGATTTAAAGACAGCTCTAAGGTTAAAACCTCAGAGAGAGCAGAGCCACTCACCACCCCTGCACTTATACTGAGATTACAGATGAGATTATCTGGATCCTTTTTGATTTAAGGAACATTTGTATTAAAGAATCATAAGCTAGAGGGATTTATCTATATCCCTCACTACTTCTTTCTTTCCCCTGTGCATCTATCTACCTCCCTGTTTATCTTCTGTCTCAATTGAATGAATTCAATTTTTAATAGTTTAATTAATGGTGACATTGACGTGTTTTGCATTTTCACTGTTGGAGTGTGTGTAAGGATAAGAATATACAAAGCATGTATATTGCCTTTCTTTGTCATTTCTCTGCATACTAATTCCCAAGTACAGAACCTAAAATCGCAGCGACAGCAGTTAATCTTAAAACTTGTGTATTATTGCAATGTGGACGGCTGCTTTCTGTTTATTTTAGGGGCCTGGGCACAAAAGTGTTACCAGAAAACTCTAGATTTTGCTTATTGAAGATGGTAATCTAACAGGCTTCACACCCAAGAAGGTTTTCTGAGCTGTCCAACAAATGTATTCATTATGTATTGATAACACCGGAGTAGTTAGCCTTTTTTAAAAAAACAAAAAAGAAATGTGAAAATAACTTGTAAATCTAAAAACAAGTAATAAATAACATGCAATGTACAGTGTGTTTTGAGTTGTTTTGTAGCATCGCTGGAGAGGACTTTTTATTCTCATATGTGCTACACGGTCTGACAAGCCATTTGACGTTGTAAAAAAATCTGCAGTTCATTGCACGTAAACCTCCCATTCTTCATCCAGCATTTGAAACCAGCGTGGTAGTGTTGGTTCCAGTGTGAACAGCGTGCCCAAGGTGATCTCACTAGTGTCTCTGTGGTTGAGGTCAGAACTTCAGTAAATGAATTCAATCTTCTCCACTTCCCAAATTCTGAGATATGGGTTTGCGGCACAATGTACACAGTTTTTCTTGCACCTTTCACCTGACTTGACACTAACTGATCCAAACACTAATTAGGAAAGTGTTTTAGCGGGTCAAATATTCCAGATACTGCAGTAAACATTTATAACCGCTAGGTGGCATACACGTATATGAATTTGCTCCTTTAATACTGGAGCGAATCTGCAATAGCGTTAACGTGCACAGTCAGTGTTTCCGATTCTATTATTAACATATTTTTTAAATGCATCTTTTGTTACAAAAAAATAAAATAAACCTGTGATGAAATAATTATTTATAGTGGATTGCGTGCTGTGATTGTGTGTAATGCAGTTCTGGACGGGTAGATCAAGTACACACAAACCAGTTATTAGTTCAGTAAAGTGTGTTGTACAAGTTAAATATTCTCATTTAAAAGAAAGTCTTCTCTGGGTTAATGCAGCGGCTCATTTCCTTTGGTTGGTGAGCTTTTAACAGATGCCCCTAAAGCTCTCAAAGGGTTAATTCAAGGGAAATTAGTTAGAGAAAGTCTGTAGTTGGCATACTGTAAATGGTTTGAGCAGCATGTTTTTGATAGGAAATACCTACTTTTTAATCAATTAAAAAAAAATAAACAATATTCGTTTTTGCTGATATCAATACAGTAGTTTCACTAGATTGATAGTGGTGAGAAATTATTGCTATGAAAATGTGTTTTGATAAGATTCTATATTGGTTTTATTGCATGATTTTTCCTTTTTTTAAAATATTGATTTTTTTTTTTGCTCTGATTCACTGTCTGATTATTGTTTAGAAATGACACAAAAATTACTTGTTTTAAGATTTAATGATCACAATCCCTTTTATTCATGCACATATCATACAAGATGCCAAAATAAATCTCAACACCAAGGAACTTCAAAACACATATATATAAACTGTTTCAGATGTTGTCAGTGTCATTATTTCCATTTTTGATGCCTCGGACTATTCCTTTAAAAATCCCAAACAGCCAAAAGAAGGCGGCTGCTTTGATCACAGTTTCATTTTTTATTTGTGGAGCTGTCAAATTATTTTATTTATTTTATCAGAACAATATTTAATCGTCGACCCCATAATGGCGTGAACATTATGAGGTCGATATGAACATCATATAGACATTTTCACTTTGACATTTACAGTGTTTTAAAACAAGTAAAATGGCCTGGCTTTTGAATGGTGTCGTTGTCATAACAACAAGGATTTTTTTTTTTTCTGAGCTTTTTTTTTTTTTTTTTTTCGGACACAGGAAATGTGCCTAAGTTCTCATTCAGACAGAGAGAAATCAAACAAACTTTTCCAAACATTTGCTTTGATGAATTCCTTCTATCTTCCTGGACAGAAAGAAATGTCATTAAATACCAAGGGCACAGAGAGATAGTGTGTCAGGGTTGCAGTCTGTGGTGCAGCTGATAGTATATGTGATGTGAGGCAATAATTGCCTCTTATCTAAAATGAAACATCTAAATGTGTTGCCAGCAGATTGTGGGCAAGCATGGATGGGAATGGCTAACACACACTGAGCAGCGGTTAAACAGGCGCTGATTTGCTGAAAAAGTACTTGCATTATATTTGATAAATAAACACTAAGTAGAAGGCAAATACATCTGTCCAACCATCATCTACCACATTATGCCTCAGTAAGGTCCTGTGGGGGGATGGGGCATATCCCAGCTGCCTTCGGGCGAGAGGCAGAGTTCACCTTGAAGAACCGTTCATACTTGCATTTACACGTAAAGTCATTTCAGTGTCACTGATGCACCGTAACACAAATACTTTTATTGAATAACAATTCATTTGAGTCAAATTAATTGATTGTATTTGGCATTTTTCATGTCACATGAACGACAACATAATACAACCTATAGTTTTTTTTAAATGAAGTGCAAACCAGTGACCGTGTGTGTAATGAGAGTCTGAGGGTTTGTAACAGCTGCTAGTTGTTTGTACTTGATCCTGGAGACAACAGAACATCCTAAATGACTTGTTAGAAGTGGTTTTTGATGAGGTTAGCAATGTGGATAAAATCGAAAGGTTCTACCTCCAGAAATTGCGAAAATATGCGCTAACTCCTGCTCTGGTACCCAGGGCCGGCTCCAGCCATGTTTGGTACCGTAAGAAAGATTATGGTTTGGGGCCACCAACCCCTCTACACGTTAATGAGCACAACTTATCCAAAGTCTCTGATAGTTGTTATTCAACAAAGCACATGGCTGGTTTTTCTTGCAGCAAAGGCATCTGTGGTGTCCTCCAATAACACCTGCCTAGAAACCACACACTTTATGCTAAAGCAAATTCACTGAGGTGCTCTCGAGGCATTGTGAATCTCGTTCATGCAAATTAAAGTCAAACCATATTTTTTAACATTCAAGAAGAACCTATTTTCTGCCTCCTACTTTTCACCGCACCCAAGGGCTTGGATGGCCTTTTTGGGACGATAATATCAATACGGCAAATATGGCTCGTTGTTGACTCTCTGTCAATAGGAACCGGCCACCTGAGATGTGCTCTGGTGAGCTGTCCCCTCCCAGGACAGGACAAGGACAGGTTCAGGGCCAAGTCATTAAAAAAAATGAGAAATAAAGTTTTGCAGATCGGCCATGCAGAGTATTACTGTTAATTATTTGTATTTATTGTCGCAATTGTTTGTTTTGTTTTGTTTTGTTTTGTTTTTGAAGGCAGGCAGCCGTCTCTTCTGATGAGAGATCCACTGGGAGATATTTCTGAAAATTGTGTTGTCAGAAATTAAAGATAACTATAGTAATATTTAGAGGGTAAACATTCATATTCAATAAAGCCAACAATGTGTATGTTAAACATGTACTTTACTTTAGGGATAAAAATTTTTTTAGGCCTCTTCACTCACCGAAACAAAACTGAATTAACTGATTACATGTTTGCTAATAAATCTGAACAAAGACTTTACAAAGGACACTTTACATCCAGTCCGACATAATCATAATAATCGGAAGTGTCTCTAAGTCATGAATCGTGGTCGGATGAATTGGAATGATGTTTAACGTTTCCAGCTGTGATCAGCATGCACATCTGACTCCACAATGTGTCAGGGTGTGTTAGGGTCTGTTTAGTCTGTGTTTAGGTTGTCATGTGCCCCCCCCACCCCCCATCCCCACCCCCTTTGTCTGTGTCGGTTTCTCCCAGTGGGCTCTCTAGCCCCTCCCCTAACCACCACCTGTCCTAATTACATTCCTGTCTTCCACCTTTGCCAAGCCAACATCTCCAACCTTCCACTGGTCACTTTTTATGTATTTTTGACCCCTTTCTCTAGACCCAGACCCACCACCTGCATCAAATCACTTTACACAAGTGATTTGATGTCACTTGTGTAAATTTTGGATTAATGAATTGATATTTGAACCTTGGAGCTGATGGGGTTTATAGTATGAATCTGTTTTTATGGGTGCTATCTTAGATTTTTCTTTTACCACAATGGTGCATTGTTGCTCTGGGAAACCTTAGTATTTTAGAAAGTGGAAGACTGCTAAAAAGTGTTTTAAACAAAGCGCACAAGCTGATGAAGAGGCCGAGCGCTGGA
The DNA here is from genome assembly GCA_015343265.1 of Pao palembangensis. Classification (NCBI taxonomy): domain Eukaryota; kingdom Metazoa; phylum Chordata; class Actinopteri; order Tetraodontiformes; family Tetraodontidae; genus Pao; species Pao palembangensis. Next base: position 5,252,741 of record CM027084.1, read on the forward strand.
ATAAGCTTTGATGTATTCGGTAACTCGGCAACCAAATATCCTAATAAATCAACATTCAACCTCAAGGAGCTGCAGTGGATGAAGTATCCAGTCTTTTATTTGTTTATTTATTTTAAATCAGTACTCGATGAGCTATAATAGGATTTATCTCTCTGCTTATAAATGCACAACTTTATTTTTAGAGTAGCAGTGTTGGACTCCACCAGGGTGCCATTGAGAAGGACATAGCTCAGACTCCAAGTATATTTCCACTATGCATCCATCACCGTCCGGCTGAAAGCTGACACACCACCAAGTTGACCGAGCACACAGGCATGTGCCCGCGTCCCCAAACTCATCTGCAGGCATCTGCTTTTGAACGTGGCCCAACAATGTTAATGAGAGGCTCTGGAAGGGGTGGGATTAGAGCATGATAAACCAGCATAGACGCAACAGCTTTTCTTCGACTCTTCAGCTAATTTATGTTCCCAAAGTGGCTGTTGTCAATCACTGTAGCGGCCAGCAGTCAATCAAACATATTAATATTGGAATCATTGCTAGTCACTATCAAAAAAAAAAAAAAAAAGTCCTGACTTGGTTATGTTTGTAAATTAGCCAATAACTGGATAACTATTACATGCTGGCAGACATTATTTTTCCATTTTGTGTAGAAATGTTTTATGTAGCTGTAAATTCACATAGCGTATTTAAAAATATATCACATTGTATGTTATGTTGGTACACTCGAACTTAACTGAGCAGATTCCTGAATGGGTTTGGAAATGTCAGAAACATCATTTAAGACTCAGCCCATCCAGAATGTCTTCCCAATTTTCCAACATTGGCATCGGCAGCCTGTAGTTCTCCATAAGTGTTTCACTGGATAAAGCAATAATAAAATATTTGTTTTTTCCACACAATTCAGTGAAATTCAGTGAAACACTCCCCATATTCTGTGGTGGACTCCTGCGCGTCATTCAGATTCTTTCAATATTTTTATTTAAAAAAAAAACAAAAAAAAAAACAATCCTGCTGTCAGTGACTTCACTTCTGACGCGGTGTGCATGTTTTGCCACGTCCACTTATTCCTGACGTTCGATTCCATCCGCGCCTTCGGCCATATCTTCCGTGCGGCGCGCACGCGGCACGCGGACGCACGCACATTACGCGCGTGGTTTATCTTTTTCCTCCGCTCTGCTCGCGGGACTGACGCCTACAGCTGAGCTCGCGCTGCAGTCCGTGACAGCTGGAAATGGACAGCGACCACGGAGCGGAGGATAAACCGCCTCACACAGGTAGGAAAACGTTCTGGATTTCTGCGCTACAAAGCTTTTTATTCTTTTTTTTTTTTCTTTTTTTTACGTCATAGCGTTTTAAGAACACGTTGGAGCCTTTAATTTTTCTTCTAAATGTATCCAGTACGTCTTAATATGCCATTTGGGGTAAAATTCTGTGTATTTTGACTACGGCATTCAAAAATAACTTTTCCCAGATTACGTTTTTACGCTCCAGGAAATGATCATTTTAACTGGCAAGCTTTTTTCAAGTTTTACTTTCTGTCAAAAATGATATTAGTTTATTGGCTTGTTTGAATGCTCTTTTATGTGAAACTAAAATTATTCCAAAACAAAATAGTTGCAGGGGTGAAAATACTGCCGTGATTTTCTCATGAAACACCAGCCTGTACCAGTTTATTTATTTATTTTTTTAAAGTAAGTTCTTGGTTGTTGATGAAGGCCAATACTGTGAACTTGATTAATGAAAGGAGTATTTGTGGGCCTTCAGGGGTATGCTGGCTCTGCCCTCAAAGGTGTCAGTCAAGGTGTAACCACACTGCAGCTCTGTGCAAATGTCTTTGTGGGAAATAAACCAGAAATACTGTATGTGCTGTGGGTACAACTTCTCTTTAGGAGTGAACATATTTGGGGCTGAATGTCATATTCATAGGTCCAAAGTGAAATGAAAATGTTAAAAATCGCGAAACCCCAGAAAATATTTTTTTGTGTTCAGCTGTGTTCGTCTGAGAAGACTGGTTATTTTGCACAACAAAACACGTTCCTTAAAAATATAAATAAAACACACAAACATATTGTCACCTAAATCAAAACTGTATTTGGTGTGTAACTGTATGTTTTACATATTTAAAAAAAAAGCATTTCCACTTTTTTTTAAAATATCTATCACACACCTTCTACGCCATCATTGTGGTATTTCTTATACGTCTCTTCCTGTGTGCTACGGCATACTTTGCGGCAACGAAAATCAAGGCGAGCCACTTAAACCCACCCAGCGCTGGCTGCATCATCTTCGGCACCCTTTCTGACTAACCTTGCTCTCCTCCCCACGCCCCCATCCCCCTGCATCAGCTTCAAACCAAAATGGCTCCAAATGATGGCCGCCTGCCTGCCGAGCGTCGTCGAAGACCCGTTCTTTCCGGTGGCGAGCGAGCAGTCGTTTAGCTGAGAACAAAAGGTCCTTGATTCATCAAATGCTGCACCTCCCACAGCCCACTCTGCAGAATGATGCTGTAATTTTCACGAGCCCCCATGTGAGGTTTGAAGGGTTGCCTTTTTTTTCCTTTCTTTTTTTTACCTTTTGTCCTTTCTTGGTTTCATTGGTGCACCAGATTAACAAAGCTCTTTTGCTGTTATTTGTGATAACATATGGGTGGGGGGGGGAATGTGTTTAATAACAAGAAATGTTTTTTTTTTTTTTTTGCATTAGATTAATAGATTCGCCTTCTGGCTATGAAAGATTCTGTCCGGTTCAGATAAAACCAGCTCTGTCATCAACCTTCATCCGTCACTCCATTGTTGCTTGAAATAGATAAGTGTATCCCAATCAGTATTGATAAAGCGGGCAGACTACCCTTCTGTCTCTCCTCTAACTTTGTCTCTTACCTCAGAGCGTTCTCATCTGTACTTTGGCATTTGGCTGCTGCCGTCTGTCTCCGTGAAAAAGCCATCGACTGTGAAATTGAGAATAATCATGTGGAACGGGGTTGGGGATGGGAGCAGCTTGAGCTCCTGCTCTGTTCTGTCAATGGACTCATGGATCCCGCTGATAAAGTGGGGAGAGTCATCATCCGTGAAACAGTATAGTCACCGTTACGCACGCGCATTTTTGCGATGCCGATTAAGGATTTGCGGTTAGCCCTTACATGCGTCGTGATTTAATCTGTTTATATTTGCTGCTACTGGAACCAAAATACATACATTTAAGTACCAAAGAAATATTATATCCCATGCCGGTAATGTCTTTGTTGCTATTTATATTAGATATGCATATGATAGTCTCTCAGACAGAGGATTAAATATCATTCAGTGGATATTTCAAATTGTAAAACCCCAGCTTTAAACCCCAGCATGATGTTGTGTTAAGAAGACACAGATTACTGTTATGATACTCAGCCAAGACCAGGTCTCCTCCCTACTTAAAAACATGCAAATTACTTGGGCCTTGACATGTGCTGCTTTGCCATTTAAAGCAAATTTCCAAATGCTTCAGGTCACTGACATTAGGCTCAGCATGAGGGAGCAAGGAGCAGGTCAGAGTTGAACATACGTATCTCTCTCTCTGGAATAGGAAACATGGCGTGCTCCTCACTGCAGGATTATCTCCTCAGACAAAGCCTTACTTTGGGGTTCTCCAGAACAGAATGGTTACAATCTACAGCCTCGATTTTCTCCCTTGGATTTTATTTTTCAGTGTATTCACCTACAAGGTTTGCAGGAGGACGGAGAAAGGTTTTGCTTCCCTTCAGAACAATCCTGCAAAAATCGGCAGCAATGATTTAAACCCAAGTGCTGTTGACGTTGCGATGTCGATCAACCTCCAGTGAAGCCTCAGTAAATGTGCAGTATTTCACAGCAAAAGTGCGACTGTTTTTTTTATTATTATTATTATTTATTTTCCAGAGTCCTGCCTGCCCTCTGACTCTCTGAAATCAATTTCTGCTCAAGTCTCTCATCGAATGTGTAATGACTGTTGAGCTCTGTCATTACGAGTCAGATAGTCTCCTTCACAGTGTGGCAGCTTGCACCTCTGGAGCGATAACTCTGTTCTTTTTTTGGCTAACTAAACATTAAGAAGGGAAAAAGCCAAATCTCAGACTCTCCTCTCAATCCCAGTGACCCAGTATGTACACCTTAATCTCTGTTTACAACAGTTCATTTGTAAAATAATAAAGATCAAAATAACCTCAAAGGTCAGAAAAGGCTTAGAAGTGTTTGTTTATGCATATGGTAGAAGTCGTTGCAGCTCATGGGGGTCTTCAGTCCAGTCCTACAAGGCTCATAACCCAGCCAGGTTTTCTGTCCTACCAGCCAGACACCTGCTTTTACCTGGGATCACAGTTTTCTTAAGTAGTCCTCTAACTTTGCTGGATTATGGGCCTTGTAGGACTGGGTTGATGATCCCTGACCCCAGATTGTTAAAAGGTACTAGGGTTACGTTCACAAATTTAATAATGTTTTATATGCGTGTAAGCCAATTCTTATCTTAGATTGGCAAACATTGACAGAGTGGTCATGTAGTGTATTTAATGTGAAATCTACAGCTTACACGTCCCCTTTCAACATTATACTTATGGTATAAGCAGGCGTGCACATATCCAGTCCTTGAGGGCCTGATTCAAGCCAGGTTTTGTGTCCTACCAGGCAGAAAAGGAAGTGGGACTCCAGGTGAAAGCTGTGTCTACCTGTAGGGTAGAAAATCCGGCTTGAATCAGACCCCTGGAGGATGGATAGGACTGGATCTTTGCGCCTCTGGGTAACAATACATTTTACAGGCCTTTTCTTACCCCCAATTAGTCTAATATTGATGCCAGATTTGGAGGATTTTAATGACTGGAGATTAACATCAAATGATGTAATATCGTCTTAACTCCAACCATATCATGAATGTTTTGCGAGGAATCCAAAAGTGATGCTAATGTTGTGTGTCAGTATGGGCCATTAAACATGGGTCCTCTTTGCTTTTATTTTTATGAAACTTGAGCTGCAGCTGACTGGCTTAATTCTTTTTCTGTGCACCTGTATGGTTGTAGAGATACGCAGAAGCTGAAGGGTTGCAGTTAGCACGTCAAAATTACGCGCTAACTGCAACTAACGCACTAATTATTTCATTTAACATAAAAAAATCTGTTGGCCAAAATTACAGATAATACGCAATGCTAATTTATTCTCAAAAATTTCCAAGAGATAAGATGGAGATGAGCGTAAAAATTATATTTACCTTTAAAATGATGTAATTAATGCCAGTAGTATTAGCAGTGGTCTTCTGCATTACAGACAAAACAAAAATAAAACAAAAAAACAAAAATTGTATTTCTGTGGTACTGTTCTTCCAGGGCCTGTGACATGGATGGACAGACATCTTGTGGACTGTGTGGGTAGATTAATTTTCATACGGTCCATTAACTTTCAATTCCCCTGTGGCTGTTTCTAGGTACACATCCAACAGAGCATCCAACAGCGTGTGTGTGTGTGTGTGTGTGTGTGTGTGTGTGTGTGTGTGTGTGTGTGTGTGTGTGTGTGTGTGTGTGTGCGTGTGTGTCCTTGCATTTGCTACATATTGAGCACGAAAATACATGTTATGGTTTTAAGGTTGAGGTTAGAATTGTGTTTCGGTCAGGGTTAGGGTTAGGGGGTTAGGTGAGAGGGATCTATGAAAGTACTGACAAAGGTGTGTGTGTGTGTGTGTGTGTGTGTGTGTGTGTGTGTGTGTGTGTGTGTGTGTGTGTGTGTGTGTGTGTGTGTCCTTGCATTTGCTACATATTGAGCACGAAAATACGTGTTATGGTTTTAAGGTTGAGGTTAGAATTGTGTTTCGGTTAGGGTTAGCGTCAGGGTTAGGGGGTTAGGTACAGTACTGACAAAGGTGTGTGTGTGTGTGTGTGTGTGTGTGTGTGTGTGTGTTTACATACATTTGCACTTATTATTATAAACTAGTTATCATCTTTTACTTAAGGTGTTTTGATAAATAAAATGTAGGAGAATTGTGATATTTATGTCAATTTTTAAATAATTCACAAAATGAAACCTGACCTGAATCTGTAGAATCACATTATTTAATACGATAGTTTTACCATAAGATAATCATATCAAGGTTAATTTAAGATAAACAATTTCTATGTCAGATAAAAATAGAGCTAGCTTGGTATATATAAATGTAATACCATCAAATGTCAGTGAAATAAATATAAAAATAACCAGAATGATTTCATAAGGCACTGAGGGATTTGATGATGTAATTTTTAAAATTGTATATAATTTTTCCTTTTTATAATTTAACTGCAAATTATAGCACATATGCCAAGAGCTTGTATTCATTCAGTGTAATCATATAGTTGCATTTTATTTTTTTCAAAAGAAGAGCATAAGCCTCTTTCAGCCCAACCACGTGTGTCTGATGGGACCATTTTATTTCAACTGTGCAGCAGAAAAGGAACACCTTGGCCATTTGAAAAGCATTTTTGATTTCCTTTTTTTCAGCTCAAATAGCTCTGCAGCACACATCAATTGACATTGACAATTGTCTTTGTGCACTTCCCCCCTCGGTTACATTGTGTGTTATATTCTCAGTAATGACAATTACAGCTAAACACAAAGGGCCAGTCAAGCAGACCAAATTAAATAGTCATTCATTGAATGTGCCATTTTAGTTCCCCTCTGCAGCTTTTTCTTGTTCTGTTTCAGCTGTGACTGAATCATAAAAGGCTGTTTGGTAAAACCTCAGAAAGATTGTTCTCATATTTATTCACAGGCCTTCAACATTGTTTTTATATTTCAAATTTTATTTGCAGAAAGCTTTTTGTGTGTTTTTCAAATGTCATTATTGACATCCCTAATTTTCTTCTTTCGTCATTCAAATCACTGGCTTTTTATGTTTTCTTTTCAGACTAATTTTCATATCTTTTTGGTTTGTTTGGGTTACTCTTCCCTTTGTGCTTGAATCGCAACATATTATCACACATTATTCTCTGTTATAATTAGAAATTCATATATTGTTATTTATTAGTAATTCAAATATGTTTTTTAATTTGAAAAACAGTGAAAAAAGGGTGGCACAAATTGATGGCTACTGCTGTTTCATCTCGTAATGATCTAAAGATATCACTTTTTTTTTTTTTGTTTACTTGTGTATTTCACATTTTCTATAGCTTCTCCAGGCTTGACAACAGTTATGAAAGCCAGACCAATCGTCAGTCTGTTGTGCTTATCTATTCCAGTTAAATCCCATCCTCTGCTGTGGCTGCAATTAACCTCTCGGCTCAAGTAAAAACAGTGAAGGTCTCCATTAAACACTTTTAATTATCAATTTAATTATAGGAATGTAGACTTTAAAGACACTGCACAGGCTTATTTGTTGAAAAGAATAAGGCACAGGTGCTTTTACTTTGCTGTACCACTTCGGTGAAACAGGGATATAATCAGGCATTTAAACTCATTTCAACTATAGAGTAGATATTGGTTTTACAATAACTCATTCTAATTTAACCTCAGGTTTTCAGGTTTGTCCAATTATGATTCAGCAGAGGTACGAATGACCTGGATGACTGATTAGAGGAACAAGATCTCCTTGTCAGTACTGTGAAGATAGAAAAAATAATGCAGCATATATGTCCAAGCATTTCAAAATGAAGAGACAAGTGAATCGATGCAGTTAATTAATAATGCGAGAATAGACAAAACACATTTTTCATAAGTATATTAAACAGGAAATATCAGTTATGTCTATGTATGTGTGTTTAAGCCAGTTAGAACAACAAATATCAGTCTTTCAACATTTTAACCATCCACTTTCATAGAAACTGAAAATTATTCCAATAAATCAGCTGAAGTCCCTATTTCTCCTTTTTGCATCACCCAAATTCTGTTCTGTTTAAATAAACAGACAAGCTCACACAGATGATCTGGTACCAGGATGACTGAAATCAGTAAAATAAATAAATAAACCAAAATAGACATTAGAAAAACAGGTTTAAGTTGAAGATGGGCCGTATTTAATCCATATAAACCAGACTGAAAAGGGGCATCCAGACAGAAGACCGAGGCAGTCTAACAATAAATCACTGGACTCTATTTTCTGCTTGGATGCATAAAAATAAACAAAGTGGGAGGAATAGACAATTAGAATGTGTGTCATAGTCTTTCCTGACTATTTAAATCTGATGCTCCCAGCCCCTTCTAGACAACCGTAACTCAAGGCTGCTGCTTTGTGGATTATTTTTTTTTTTTTTTTTTAATCTTGCATGCTGAGGCCATAAACTAATTCACATCAAAAATATTGCCCAAACTTCAACACCATTCTTTTCCAACTCATCCTTTGTGGCCGTGCTCAGCTCAGACCAGCACCCCGCTGAAAAGAGCAGTTTGGCCACGTGCCCTGCACATCAATGCCAACATTCGTACATTTTGACCTCTGCTGTGGAACGTGGAGATAGGGCCCCTTTTTCTCTTGAAACCATCGTGTGCCTGCAGGTTTAAAATTTAACACAGTGTTAGATTTAGGTGCCGAGAAAGATAAGTGCTGTCAGCCACACATCTTTCAGTACATCTTCTGACAAGTCAATCTCATGCTTTGTGGCCTCATTGTCATACGTTTTGCTGCTGTTACACCGATATTGGGCCTATAAATAGAAATGAAAAGCTGGACTACGTTTGTTTAATATTATTGCCCCAGTGCAAAAGGCCAGATTTGTCCAATTTTCATGATCACTCTTGCATCCCATAAAACAGGACTGTTGGTTGCTGCTGATGATGAACACCAAGGGAGCAAAAAAATAAATAAATAAATAAAAAATAAACATACAACAGCTTATGTCCATCAAGAATATCGTCCTATCAAAAGCTTCATTCCTTCTATCAACTGTATTAACATGATTGGAAAAAAATAAAGAAAAGGAATATGTTTTATGTGGTCCTCCAGTTGGTACATCTTCTCTAAGCTTGTCGAGTGTGCAGCAATTTTATAGTCTGTTCATAGCGGGAATGAGTCAGTGAGTAAAGCTCAGCCACCACATTAGAGGTGATTAAACTAGCAAATTAATGCACATCTATTACTTATCTTAAAAAATATGTATAATTTCTCACTGTTCTGTATAACACCTCACCGTTGTTTGTTTACCTTCAAATTTTACCATTACACCATGTCTGTGTTAAAACCTCTCTACGTTTGCATTCCTAAAGTTTATTGCTTTAAATTCCTCAGCATTTCTGCCTACTATCGTGTTTTTTCTTCTACATCAATATTAAAATAAATATTGCTTTTATAAGAAGACTTGACACAACTTTAAATACAAAGGTAGAGTTTTTCTTGTCCAAATCTTGTTTACCTGCAAAACAATCAACAAACTAAAAGTAGGTGATTAAATGCACTAAATTCCACAAAGGTGTGGAATTTCTTTTCAAAACATTATTTGAATTCTAAATGTTAAATTGTAACTATTTGTTGTTGTAGCAGTTGTATTAGATATTTAATCTGTTACTCAGTAAAATATGATATATTTCTCATTTTGAAAACCTCGGCAGTTTCCACTTTCCAACCATTCAAATGCACTGTTGGACTCCCTGTTCTGTCATTCATGTACGACTCTCATTTGCTTTGGCCCCGGGGTTCTCCCAGATGGTTGCTGACAGATGCCCACAGTTGTTGCCCTTGGTCAGAGTCCTCCAGATAAAAGCAAAAATAAAGCTGTTCTCCATTTTGACTGCTGACACCAGAGGCAGGGGTTATGACTCAAATGCAGACCCAAGAGGCAGAGTTTGAGTTTTTGTATTAACAAAGTCAGACATAAAGGAAAAACCACTGAAATTTAAAGTCAAGGAACACTGGGAATAAATGTGATCACACCGGAGAACTAAAATACCATTAAAACACAAGGAGAAACTCGACTAAACTCGAGAAATGGTACTATAAACACAAGAACAGGGACGTATTTGCAAGGTTACAGGTACAGGCATATGACCTTTGATGGACTGGAAGGAGAACAGCTTTCAGAAATGATAGAAAGTGGCAGAGGTGAGGCTGAACAGGTTACAACAATCACAAGAATCAGGAGGAGAAGATGAAGACAGAGGAGAGATCGAACCAGGAAACGCGACAGACTACACAAAAACAGCAAAAACATCAAGAAAACAGAATACATCCACACACACAGTGTTCCACTGCTCCCTTCCGCTCCCATCTGTCTGGTTGCTCTTATTTTAATGGTTCTTTTACAGAAAACTGCTCCGGTCATATCCTTTTCCCTGCTCTATTTTGTCCTGTATATTTACTCTTTGTCCTTTATTTCTTGTTATTAAAGACCAATGAAAGTAATATCAGATCACTGGGGAATTCATGGAATTTAAGGAAGGAACCTGTGATAAAGACAAGGCTCTTCACTTCTTCACACCATGAATAAATGCGTGCATTTTGCAAGTAGACGGATCTGCATTCCCTAATCCCATTGAACAAACACAGCAGCTGCAATATTTCTTTGATTTCATTTATAATGGATGGCAACCTGTCAGGATCAAACAGATAACATTCTGTAGCTGCTCGCAGCGATGAAGGCAGCCATGTGGTGTTGTCAGGTGACTGCTCTGTGGAGATGTGGGAGCGGCCTGCTTGACTTTCTGTTCTGTCATTAAGATGTAATACATCTGTTTGAATGGAAACATGTCCTCTGTACTGAACTTGGACAAATACTTTCAGTCACATAACAGTTCCTTAGCGCTGATGGAACAAACCCCAGACACCTTTAGTTTCTCATGACAGATGCACATAGATGCTATTTTCATAGATAGATAGATGTGTGTGTGTGTGTGTGTGTGTGTGTGTGTGTGTGTGTGTGTGTGTGGTGCGTGGTCCTGTAGAGCCTTCCAACACACTGGCCACACTGACAGCTGATGCTTCACCTCGTATCTGCCTCACTGTGACACGCATGTGTTACAGACAGACAACATACAGTGGATTACACACACTTAGTAAGAGCAGGTTTGTGTGTGTGTCCCCAGATAGCAGTGGTCTAATTAAAGAGCTGGCATGTCAAAAACCTGCTCTCTCTTTGTTTAACATTGATCTAATCTCCAGTTACAAGTGTGTCTGTATGTGCCCGTGTGTATGTGCATATGTATGTTCTTGTACATACATACTGAGTGCCTAAATACTCATTCTACTAGCAAAGTGAGGACATTTTTGGGAGGTGAGGACAATCTTTGGTTTTATGGTTCAGGTTAGCGTTAGGGTTAGAGGGTTAGGGTAATGGCCTGGGTTAGGGTCAGGGTTACATTAACATATGGAAGAACACAGAAAAACCAGAATGTATATGTGTGTGTGTGTGTGTGTGTGTGTGTGTGCTTTCTGTTTGTCTGGCGCTCACATTTTGAGTGTGTTTGAAGATTCAGGTCAGTACACACAACCTTGTGTCCATAATTTACCCAGATATTTATGTTTTTTTGTGAAATATTTATTGCTTTGATTACTTTCAGGATTACACCTAGTCCCATGTGTACATCTGATTTGTCAGGAAATTCTTAATGATAATCATAAATAATGTCACTGGTTATTACATTATTGTCAAGATCACTGGTTCTGACCCAGCACACTTTTCTTGATATAGCTAATTGAAAAAGGTTTAATGTTTTTTTAATCTTAGTTGTTTTTCTTAAAAAAAACAAAACAAAACAAAAAAAAACATAAACCATTAATACGCACCATTGATCACTTAGGGAGATGTCTGGAAATAGGTCGAGGTGAAAAATTACATTGTGGGCGGAAAAGTACTTGTGCCGTTTGGTTTTAAATCTATTCCTAATATGAATAACTCACATTTAGAGAAATCTAATACTACATCAGAAAGTATTTAAGTTGTGATTGTAAAACATCACTAAGAAGAAAACATAAATGATAAAAATACACCCAGGCGGTCTATAAATTATGTCAAAGCCTCCATATCTACATTTTGGTGTGGTGCATATTTCTACTATCAGAGTCTTGGGGAAATGTGGACTAAAAATATGCAGCCTCTTAACAACTCCCACTCACTTACCCAACAGCGTGAATCACTGATTTATATGAGCAGTGCATTTGCAAATGACCTTGTCACAGAAAACTGACACAGAGTATGTCTCATGTTGTGGGATTATCTATTGCAACCCTTTCACTTGTATATAAATATACATCAGCAGAATGCTATATGCACTGTGCTCTGGGCCTGGGTGTACTCGTGTGTGTTGCCCTGACAGTCTTTTGTTAAACGCACCTTTGTGCTCCTCCACAAGCATCGAGCGCTTGCTCAATGCTGTAACCTGTTTAAGGACACAGAGTGCATTATGTTGGAGATGTCTTTTTCTTTTTTCATAAGCCCTTCCTGGCCTAAGCAGATTCATTTTGGATTTAGACCTGGCAGGGTGACAATCGTTAGGTGTCAGAAGGTAATTATCTGAAGCGGTTAGTCCTAATTTCTGGACAGATGCTGCCTTTAGTACGTATCGGCGGTGCTGAAACCACTCGATCATCTCTGCCTTTGTTCGTATTCCTTTGCTTTTCCTGCACAAATTATGGCGTAATTTCACTGCAATTTGTGTGGAAAAGCTTTAGATTTGTATTTTCGCTGGTTGTGTTGCCTAGAAACACAGCTGTAATTGTAGGGTTAGTCCACCTGTCACTCAGTTGCTCGTTTTAACTAGAAAAAAAAAGCTCTTGGTGTCTCTGTTCTTGCGCCATGTTTTGCCTTCATTTGACATGTTGCATTAAGACAGACTCATCACATATTAAATATATCCCATGATGTCTTCAGCAATTGCTGGTGTTACTCCATCGCCCAGTGTCGTGTCAGGCTTTATTTTCTGTCATCTGTTCTTGACGTAATGGAACAGTGATGACAGGTGTTCCCAGGGATCTCATCTTGACCTTAGAGGCTCTCTCAGCATATGTTGTTCAAATAAGACATATCTAAAGCCTGAGTACATCTGCATTAAACCAGTTTATTCCAGGATATTTCTGACCAAAATCAGAGATTTTCAAATTAAAAGTAACTTTTGGGTTTGGATTATGGGTTTAAGAGGTTTTCACTGAGCATACATAATGAAGATGTATAAAAAATATATACAGCTAAAAACTCTTTTAACTATTAAGATAAATGGCAGGTGATTAAGCAGCTATATATAGAAACTTTTGTTCAATGTTCCTCAATGTCCCCTTGAGAAAACAGACAATTGACATGATCCACATGCTGACAAGTGAATTTATCCTATAACTCATCATTTATACGGCTTAAAAAAATTATAACTTTAAAAAAAAAAATGCTCTTCTAGCCTCCATAAAGCGTCGATTTTAGCACCGCTTTACTCCCATGTGTGGAAAAAAACAGCAGATTGAAGGTGTCTTTGATGATATAATCTGATAATTCGTTCACAGCACCAAACCTTTTCCAGCAGCAATCCCTCCCAGAGCTTTACGATCAACAATCTTAACCCAGGAAGTAAATCAAGAACAGACAAAAGCCACGCAGCAGCGCATCATAAAGGGATAGTAGCTTTCTGGAGGAAGGTTGGCAGGTTTAATGCTGCCCACCTGGTTGGACCTGCTTGGCCCCAATCCACTTCCCCACAATGAGAGATTAGCATTTAGGATCCTCATGGAAACACTGATGAACAAGTGTTGCGGCAGAGAGGAACAGCTGCAGATGAGACGAGCCTACATATTTAGCTAGTGACTTTAGCATGTTTTATTTTCCTGAGAGTTAAAAGTGCTATAGCAACACTAACATATGCATCCAGAAATAATGAACCCCAAAGCTGCATGGTATAGAAAAACCAAAAATTGTTTTAAGAAATACTTTCCAGAATTATGTCTTAGCAACACATTCGATATCTTAATTTAACCCTTTAAACCCAGATCCAAGTGCAGATTTTTTTATTTGTTTGCCTGATTGTTCTTTCTTTTAGCTCATCAAATAAGAAAAAAAAAAAACTGAATTTTGCGCCAATCTTCCTTTAAGACCGTGTCAGTTGCATAGATGTCAGAAAAGAGAAATGAGTGATCTTTCATTCATGTTGGCAGTAGTTTGGACTCCAGCAGACATGAATATGTCTCTTCCTGGACTGGTCAAATATCATTTCGATGCAGTTGTATCAGGTAATAGGAAAAAGACTGTGCATGAAGTTAGAGTCACACAGATCAAGATGTCCTCTTAATTAGCTGGTGAGATGTGTGTAGAGTCCCCAGGACTGATATCTTCTAACAGATGCACGGTGTTTGACTGAGTCATGATCAGACCAAAAAAGGGAATTATTAATTCAAGAAAGCAGTTTTCTTCTTTTACCTGATTTCATTTTCCCTCAAAATACTGATTTTACTTTGACATTTTTTTTTTTTCAAATCTATTTTTACATTAGTACAATTCATTTTATTTTATTTATAAAGCATTATGACACCCTACAGAACCCAGATCCTGAACCCCTGAGAGCAAGCAGTAAAGCAAGCGTGGCAAGAAAATATTCCATTTTAACTGGAAGAACCTTGAGAAGACCACAGCTCTTCTGGAGGCTCATCTGCTTGAGGTGAGGGAGACAGAGACAGAAGAGAAAGGAGAAGAAAGGATAGAAGCAACGGCAAACGGCTTTATTACGTAAACGTATTTTAGACTTAAACCTTGCCAACTGCCTTATAATCAAAATCATTTTGGGGTCTGGCTTGTATTACTCTGGGATTTTATTTTTACTCTGTTGGCTCTGGTGGATCTCTCCTATCTGTAACAGCTACTCTAACACCTTAGTAACTTTATCTGTTTGCTCCATATTTGAGCACTGGGTCGTTCCCCGCAGCGCTCTCAGGTGCCAAACGGGAAGGAAAGCCCTCAGTGTGGTAGCAACAGAGCACCCAATAAGCATCAGCTGCTGGCCTCACAGGTTGGAAACATGCAGAAGAAGATCTTTGTAAGTGGGCTTCAACTGCCTAACACACCATGAAGAGTGAGCTGAGGAACCTTGCCACTTGGTTGCTGTCAGAGATACTGTGTTTCAAATTTTATTTTGCAGTCGTTCCAAAAGTTAAAACCTCAAAACAAGTCTCCATCCATAAATAGAAGCTCCTTTGTCAATTTTGAAATGAGTTAGAGCACCCACGTCCGACTTTCTGATCCATAATGCTGCTGATTTATCATTGATGCGCTGAAATGACCAACATTTCTAGTGATAAAGGGGCCTGGAGCTCAGCAGCTGGCTGATGACAATGAGGTTCATTTCTGTCTCTGACAGATCGATGTATGGAAACAACATCTATCCACGTTTCAAATGTTGTCGATGGCATAAGAGCAGGACCTCTTGTTAGCTGGTTGATCTTCGTTTATTTAGACAACAATGAAAAGCAGGTCAGTCATCCGCAGCCCGCACCCTGGTGGTGAGGGTGAGTATTACATGATGAAAATAAGGCTGAGGGTGGATGAGGTGATGAACAGGCAGAGCCAAACCACGATGAGAGATGGATGAGAAGAAGAGAGAGCACTTTAAACTTTCACAGCTACATGTGACCAGCTAAAAGGGAGCGTTATTTTAATTGAAACAGGAAGAAGAGGGAAACTGATGTGCTAATGGAGATGATCTTCCTGATTTAAACTGTAGCTTCATAAAAAATACTTCCAAGTGAACCACATTATTTTACATATGCTCAGATTTAGGAGTATTTTATTGACTTCCACCATTATTGATATAATGAGCTGTTTGCAGTTTTAATGTAGTGCTTGTTAGACTTGAATGGCTTCTTCCTTGAGACAAGCGTATTATTATTGGCAGGATAAAGCAGGTAGACCACAGAGGACCCATCACCAGTAATAGAAAGAAATAACAGGTCACATGCAGAAGCATTGTGCATGGACTAGTCCGCCCTTCCTTACCTTCCACAGAAATGCTTTGAGAAACAGGCTTCCAGAAACCCTGCAGTGCAGCAGGAGTATCTTCCTTCAGGAAGCGTTTGGCTAGGCTGCAGCTTCCATGGTAGGACGACTGGGACAGATGAGGCATTTCGGTCACACTACCGTGGGTAAGGCGCAGGCGCCGTGGCAGAGCATTACAACAAGCCTTGGGGGTAACTCTGCAGGGCCGGAGAAACGTCCACCAGGACACTAGCACGGGGCCAGGCGGCGGTGGCCCTCAGAGTACACTTCACGTATCGCAGTCAGTCAGTGGAAGGTGGACTCTCCAGGATGCAAAAACCATGGCTCGATCTGAATTGCGTCACGAAATGTTGAACGTGTTAAAGCTTTCATTTGCTGTACACTGCGCCTCAGTTTTCCAGGTATCCCCTTTACCTCCAGGAATAGGGCGAGAAAAATGTTCCCATAGATTAGATGCAGACACCACCCCACCTCTTTTTTTATTGGTTTTGTTTGATTTGTTTGATTACTATGACATTTTGATAAATCGATATAATAATACCTTTATAGAGTTCTTATATCATCATTTGCGACATGACATGAATGATGTATTTTGACAGAAAAGAAATGAAATCATCAGTAAACAAGGTCCTGTGCTATTTTGTTCAAATCACATTCAGTATTGAAGAAGAATATCTACCTCTATCAATTATAGGCCCCTCTTGTTTGCACGGTATGTGTATTAAAATCGTTGTGCCTCCTAGCTTTTATTAAAAATAATAATAATAATAATAATATTTTCAGAGATTTCGTATGTTCTAGTGTGTATGGCGTGAAGTCTTGCCTGCTCTGCAGCACACGCTGTGGCTCTCCTGTCCACTGCGAGACCGCGGTATCGTCATAATCACAGTAATTACGCGCAGCTTTGAAGTTCACGTCGCTGGTAGGAGGCTGATGCATTCCGCTGGAAACATTTCCATAATACTTTCATCTCCTAACCAGTCAAATTGAATTTCCAGAGCTGCAAAGACTTATAAAAATGATGGGATTCTGTTTGATTGGTGCGTTCAATGAGGCTGGCGATTAAATGTCCAGTACCGGGACTTAATTTCTATTATCATGCGCGCACTACCCAAAGAATGCAGTTAGACTTTGGGTTACTTTTGCACATACAAAGCGAAGCTCTCGTTTAGCTCGTCTCATCTTATACTTTAAGCTGCAACCGTTCAGCTATTACAGGTATTAAAAGGCTTCGTCTTCTTACAAAGAAGCCGCTTTGTGTTCAAAGTGAATTATCCGGAAAGTAGAGAGGAGCTGGAAGATAGTCTAGGGACTGTTCATCTGATGAATTCATTTAACGTCAAATAGAAATTTTTTTTAAATGAATTTGACTTTAACGGAACGCAAAAGACGCTGCACTGTTGCCCCCTTGTGGACATTTTAACAACATACAGCTGCATTCTTTTTGGATCCTTCCTACGTTCTTTTGATGAGTTAATGTCCTCCTGTTATAATATTTTCGACAGATATGAAACAAATACAGAAGCCAGAGTTTTCACACAGCAGCCCTCCACCCAAACCTCAAGAGGGACAGGGAGATGGAGACGAGGAGGAAGATGAAGAAGAAAAGAGGGCATCAGAAGGGCACAGGCCCAAACGAGAGCGCCGCCAAACTTGCAACAGTGCCACGTTGTGCCAGGTGTGCAACATTCAGCTCAACTCCAGAGCTCAGGCCCAGATCCACTACAGAGGAAAGACGCACCAGAGGAAGCTGCGGCGACTGGCTAAGGCTGTCAGCACAGGTAGAGATGCTGCCATTTTATGTATTTTTGCATAAAGGTGCAATTTAATATCAATCATTGATGCACAGTAAAGAAGATGTCATCCAGCAATGACTGAATAACTTATAACTTACGCTGACTTATGCCACTTAACTGTGCAGTTCTGTAACTATCGTCTTCTTTATTATATATATGAAAACATTGTGTATGCCTTAACAAATACAATTTTATGGAACTGATGAGCAAAACTGTACTGAATATTTGCTTTATTAATAACAATATGGCACCAATGACACTAAAGAAAGAGAGCAAAGCTGTCGACCTAAGCTGATGATTTATTTATTAACTTATGAGAGGTTATTGACTGGTGTACAATGAGTCAAAATATTTAGACAATATAGCTCTTTGTAAATAAATAAAACAGGCATTTTTTTATACCCATAATTTAATCGTTGATATTGCTTCTGCCATGGGAGGGGGTATGTGATGGCCTGCGTTTAACTGTCCTTTTAACTAAATAACTAAACGTTTTTCAACGGATTTCAGTGAAATTTTTAGGAAATATTATTGATGGGTAAAGGAACAGATGATTACATTTTGGTGATGTTATGGATTCCGGAGCGACTTGGACCTTTTTATTTTCCAAAGATCATAGGCCAAGATCAAAGGTCAAGGAGCTTTGATCGTAAAGCAATGATGTTACGTAACCTTGTATAAGCACTGCCTATATATATACTAGAATGCAGATGTAAGTCACAATGAATAATAAGTCACAAATGAGCTGCTTGGCAGAGGTCTGTGCTGTCAAGTGCTTTTCTAGTTTCTTTACTGTGATTACAATTCCAAATTCCAAAAGCAAGTCAGATCAAACTGGACCATTTATGACAGGCGTCAGTTCAAACGGTACAAACGCAGCAGGTGTGAAATCTCCTCCTGCTCTGTGTGGGAATCCAGAGACCCTTCACGAGACCCTTCACGCATTGCGAGCAATCCTCATCTAAACAATCAATTAAATAGAGGCGATAACTCTGACATGGGCCCGCCCCGCAGCAGACTGGGTGGTTGACCTTCCTGATGTTGTTGGAGTTCGAGCTCAATGTGGCCAAAAGTAAATCGTTAAACGCGTACAAAATTAGATGCTTAAAGAGCTAGACGTAGGAAAATGAATATATTATCACAATGAGAGTGAAAAAATGATTTGAATTGTAATATGGGCTGCATTGAATACATCATTCTAATCTCGTTTATCGGAAATAAGTCAGCAAGGAAAGCAATTGATCTGGAAGAATGTGTAGTGGTAAAAATATACTCTAAAACTCTTTTGTCAGATTAACGCCCAAACATAAAGTCAAAGTGAACGCACATAACTATCCATGACCATTCAGTCACTGTCGGTGACCCCGTTTAGGTCTAAGAGCTAAATTATTATCTGGAAGAGAAATTTGTAGATGCATTATGCTGATTCATGCTAAACACAATCTTTCCCACATCAGGCTTGAATTAGTATTGATCTCAACCAGACATCATAATCTTTCTGCCCTGACAACAACACAACAATCAGTCACACGCCTCTGTCACTCACTCTCACTTACGTTTACCGAAGTCACAAAAACATTTGCTTGAATGCTTCTTTGTGCAAATCTAACAAACCAAGGCCAATAAACATAAAGCACTGAATTAACTTTTGACCTCACTATTAATTAGCAGCAAAGACACACCGAACGTCTTGATCACCGGTAATATTCACAAAAGTGGCAAAAACTTAAACATAACATAACAAAGATTAATTTCTTAATCCAAGAAAGTCAAAGAACAATAGATACAATCCCAGAAATTGGGGGAAACAAACATGTCTATGTATGAATGGTGATCTGCAAAGCGTGAAATAAATAACTTCAATAAATTCATTTCATGCGTTATTACGTTAGAAAGAAAGAGAGAGCGTCATAAATCAACATTAGAACGTGCCACCTTATTTGCCAGTTGCTCATTAGCGTCTGTTTTTGGGAGTGTTGCGTGATCAGGCCGGTCAACACAGTGCTGTGATGCAGATGGCAGTGAGTGACGGTGATTAATGGCCTCTTGTCAAACAGGTGTGCGGAAAATATCTGGAAACGGAGAGGCGTGAATACAGGTGCTGGCCATATAACTAGAATATCATCAAAAAGTTGCTTTATTTCACTAAATCCATTCAAAAAATGAAACTTGTATAATGTATACATTCATTCCACGCAGAGTGATATATTTCAAGTGTATGTACTACACCCATATTGTAATATCATCCAGAAATAAGCCATTTTTGTGTAGTTTTTCCCACCAAAAATGTTAAAAACAATGTATCTGCCAGAATAAGCATTAGGGAACACAGAGGATATGTGTAAGCAGGTAATATTCCACAAGTAGAAATGCCTCAGGTCAGCAGGAGAGCAGTGGTATTTTCCATTTGCCACAGATGTATCTCAGCAGAAGAAAACAAAATGGGTATAAAAATGCTGTGGACACCAAAATAACAGAACTATTACTACAACACAACAGCCCAGAGGTAAATAACAATTTGAGGGAGCTCATGATGTTCTGTTTTTGTTTTAAAGCTGCTGATGAAGCTGTGCTCATCTTATGGCAGTTTGTGCTGCTGGCAAGCAAACAGAAAGTTATGAGACTTTCAGCACTGGCTGAGATCAAACTCTGACACATCTGTTTTTATGTTCGTCACCTTCCGATGCCTCACATTTCGTGTTGCACCTTTAATACCGCAAAGGCGACTGTTGTAGAATCAAAAATCATTGAAAATCAAAAAAATGAATGTTGCTACATTTGTGCTTGAGAGAATTTCAAATGTAATTCTGAAGCTACAGCCACAGCCACGTTGTTTCATGTACAAATACACAGTCTGACCCTGAATGCGTTTTTGTAGAAGCAGTCTATAAAACTATAAATGTCTAAACTCGCACACAAAAGGAAGAGGTTTAGTATTTATGTATTTTTAAATATTTCATATCTTATTTCCAAAGGTGTTTTTGTTTTTTGCTCACAGCAGTAGAAGGATGAGCCTTCTGTGACTGTCTGTGCTGCGGTATCAAACTAAGAAACCCGTTTCCTTCCTGCAGATGAACCACTGTTGCTTTGTTTAGCCTCATGAATTGTTTGGTGGAATGAAAAGCGATTGTAATGGGGTGATTCTCACTCTTTTTTTTTTTTTTTTTTCGCTGCATTCTCTACAGAGGTTGTAATCCAGATGTGCTAACACATGATCGTCCCTCAGATAGTGATGGTTCATTAGCTGGGCATTTGGGGGAAATTACTGAATATAATCCCTTCTAGAATCCTACCAGTGGCTATCATGTAAGGGAGACATTTTGTACATGAAAGCTTTAAAGATTAAAATCTAAACAGTGAAAGTCTTTAGTCATGATTATGTTTTAAGTAGAAGGAGCTTTTAAGATGTGAATGTCTCATCATGTTTTTGGGCCATTTGTTTAAAAGCACAGAAGACTCCTGCTGTCTAATGCATTTCAAAACGAACTGAAATATTAGATGTTGAGTGTTCTCTCTATGAGAACTGCTGTGTTTGGGCTTTAAAATTTCCTTTGATGCAGGCTAAGGAGGATCAGGAAAAGCACCTCTTCCTCCTTGCTGTCAGCTCTTCCTAGCGTGCCGTTGTTGCGAGCCTTTGTGACGCGTCTCCCTCTCGGGCAGGCGTTAAGCCAAACAGAACCGACATCTAAACCCACCTTAACAGAGAGTTCGGTCACAGGTGGAGAGGCTGACAGAAATCCTTTTGATGTAACAGATGACAGTGTCTGTTAAGCTATCCTAATTATTTTTGGGTCACGTTGATGCTTGTATTCGTTTATTTATCTATAGGTAATTTCTTTAATAAGATTTTGTCTTTCCCTAAGTATATATCCACATCCACTGGCTACTTGGCCTAATGTCTTTAATCCGTATTTGACTCCTCCCCTTTCCTCAAGCATAAACTGCTTCCTCCTTCCTTTCTACGCCAGTTAATCTTGTCTTCTTAAGTCAGAACCAGCACTTAGAATCCGCTTCCGAGACATTTGATTGGTTTGATTTTGCTACCAATAAGGTTAGCCATACGACTTCATATAAATATTCCATCATGCTATATTGCAGCTTTCTGCACGGATGCGCATGTGGTGGCCAGTTTACAGATGCAACTGGTGAGATTTAGAAAATGTCCTTCATATTTTCAGCTAAGGTATGATCGTTCCCTGCAGGTCTTGTCATTAATTTAAATAAATAATTTACTTTTATGTCCATTCCTACAGTCACAAAATGCATTCAGCCCCATCTATACGTGCATGGAGACGTTCACATGCTGAAATATACAGTATAAGCTGTGAAATGGGATATTTATCAGCTGGAGCTTTGTGCCACTTGGCCTCATTTCAGAGAGCTAACTCTGCTCTCTGAAAGCAGCCATTTTTAAGCTCCCACTTTGTCATCAACCACCAATCAACACTAAGAGGACCCGTACAAAGGAGCCTGGAGAGGACGACGCTGGAACAGATCGAAACTCTCAAGGTCTTAGTTTTTCATGGCTTTTTAAGCTATTCATTCCAGTTTAGCACAAGGCAGACATTAGTCAGTTTTGAGACTTAAATGGTGTAGATTGCAGCTGTAGATTCTGTTTGTTAGTATTAGACCCAAGTCTTGTGCGATTAGGAATTATTTATTTTATTTTTTTAAAAAGCCTTTTTGGTACTCAGATTTAAATATTAAATTATTTTCAGCAAGGTAATAATAACAATTTCAAGATAGGTTAAATTTGGTTAAAGAATACATAATTTTTTTTTTTACATTTTTGGTCCTTTTATCCATTGACCTTTACTCTGGGATTCGAGTCAGCTGCTCATGAGCATTTTAAATTCACTCCACAGGTATACACAGACATGCAGAGCCAATGTTTAGTAAGCTGGAGAAAATCGCTCTGACACACAAGCGCTCTGCTGGAGGCTGTCACCCTCTTTTTTCATTTAAACGCAGCAGTCTGAAATCAAGTGTAAAACTGTCAGGATTTGTCAGTGTTGTGATTTCACACCACGTTTATTCAACTGGACAAGGAGCCAGCAAGGTGTGCGTGTGTGTGTGTGTGTGTGTGTGTTCAGAATACTCAATTTTGTATTCATGATTTAAACCACTGTAAAATAATACCATCAAACTGAAGTTAAATTTCTGATACAACAATACACAATACCCGCCCCCCCAAAAAAAACTCACAAAAAAAACACCCAAAATGTAGATTTGCACAATAAATACTTATCATTGATGGAGCAGCCATATATTTACTTTTAGTGCAGTATTTGGAAATAAGTCAGATTGGAATTTATAGCCATATATTATTACATTTTGATAGGTACTAATTTCACTTGTACCGCTTGTATGTTTTCATTAAGCACATTACATACTTTCTCTCATTGTTTCACATTGCTTTCAAAGAGTAACAGAAAATGAATGAGAAGCTCTTAAACGATGCTCCCCATAAAGCACAGCTGCATTTTCATCAGAATCATATGCAGAAATGAGAAACATCCATATATAAATGCCTGTTGTTAATCATGAGCAGGAAGGATATGAAATTTCAGTTTCCTAAAGCAAGCATGCAGGTGTGAAAATAGAAAATGGAGAGGAAGAAGTAGAAGAAGGCAGGTTGGATATTCATGTTGTTTATAGCCAGCTCTCTCCCCTCCTCTGTCTCTCTCTCTCTCTCTCGCTCGCTCTCTTG
Source organism: Pao palembangensis (assembly GCA_015343265.1). NCBI lineage: Eukaryota > Metazoa > Chordata > Actinopteri > Tetraodontiformes > Tetraodontidae > Pao > Pao palembangensis. The sequence goes on from CM027084.1 coordinate 5,276,109, forward strand.
CATACTCACACAGAGATGAGTGCACACACATGCTCTTCAGGCTCTCAGCATCACTCTCTCAGCCTCTTTTCCGTCTCAGGCTGCCTCACTTGTTTCTGTCCTCCAGAGCAATAAAAGGCAGTTTGACTCGCACGAGGCTCTTTAGCTGCCTTTGCCCGTACTTGGACGTGAACATTCTTTTAGTTGGTCCGTAGCCCCGGATGTGTCACCTTCGCCAAGAATTTAGAGGATCAAACTGGTTTGAAAGAAGTTGATCCACGGGAGGCAGTTCGTCGACGTTGATTTAACTTGTGAGATGTGAGAAAGACTGGCAGGAAAGACTTGAATCCAATGCTGAGGAAAGCGGATATCAGAGGAATCCCAAAACACGTGGAGATGCTGTTTGGTAAGACTGCTTATACTTATTCTTCTGTGATGTAAAGTTCCTCCAACATGTTCACCTTCATCAGTGTGCATTTCACAAATGTGACTTTACATTTTGGCTCAAGGGCAGGTTGGGTCTCCTGCCTGCCATCTGCCCTTTATCAGCTCCTCTGCATCCAAATCAGGTCCCCATCCTATTTGTTTTTCCAATTGACCCATTTTAGTGAAGCCAAGTGTGGAGTTCAGACCAGTACAAAACAGTTTCTCCCAGATGTGTCAAGTCATTTTGGTGCCACACAAGCGCCTTTGCTGATATCACCGTGCAGATTGTTGGCAATTATGACTTTTCCTCCCGGGGGAAATATGCCCGGATTAGCTCGTATAATTGGAGCATGTTAAAGATAAAGGCAGTGTGGGGATTTTCAGTCATGTTATTAGTCTTGTTTGTGGGGTTTTTTTTTCCAGACGAGGGAGTGAAAGCTAATTGCATTTGGGGGGGTTTTACATTTAGAAAACACTCCGGTTGTGTCAAAAGGAATGCACACATTCTCTAAATCCAGTTTTTGTTTTTGTTTTTTTTTAGCTTGACCTCTATAAATGCAAATTGGATCCCGCTGAAGAATTGAAACTGACTTAAGATATTTTTTACACATTTATTAAGCCTTAAGCCTTTATTTAACATGGGCTTAAAGGTTGTGTGGAACCAATTTTTTTCCTAAAGTTGTCAATGTGCATTGGTGAAGAGGTGTCAGAAACATGCAAAGGACCTCCAAAAGATATTCATTTTTAATATTGCCCTGATGAGATTTCAAATAGGGACACCTGCAACCGAATTTAGATGATAGCTGTATGATGTGCAATACTCTTAAGCTTGATATTTATTAATATCAAAGAGCCCCTGAGATGGTATTGTGCAATGGGTAGTTTGGATTTGGCCAGTGCTTTGTTATGTTATCATTGTTGAGGGAAACCTGTTGCAGATGGACAGACACAGGCTGTGATGTCTGCTTCTAGATTGAAACCACTCAGAAGTGTCTGTGCGGCAGCTCTAGGCGCAGTTCTTCTTTAAATGGCAGATTAAAAGGATCAAAGGGAAACAGTTGGGGGGGGGAGATAACTCCAGAGTTCTTCCTGGTGGTCATGCTGCAGCTCAGCATGGTGCAGGGAATGTGCTGGAAAGAAATTCCCTGACACAATTCAAGCTCCCGAAGATGGGGCATTGGGAACCCTCCTGAAGGTTTGTTTAAAATTCATTTTCTAAGCAGTGAATTTGCTGTGATGGCAGCAAATGTTTGTAATAAGACACATTAAGAGCGCTCAATTGTTGTTTATCAAACCACATGATATCAGACACGGTGGCTGGTTTTGGTGATTGTTTTTCATACCAATATTTCACTTAAGAATGAAATTAACAGTTTCCAATGGTGTAAGAATTTGGAGCACTGATTGTGAATTCCCTAATTAAAGTTATGCATGTTATTATAAATAACATAATGTATAAAAAGACAAAAGTAACACAAGGTAAGTGGATAATACTAGGAAATAAAAGCAACTTAAAAAGCAGACACTATTTAATTGATGACCAATTTCAGCTAAGACGCAGGGAATATTATCATATTCACAAAAGTATAGGAAATATTTTTGGATATTGCTATAAATTGGTTGGCATTTTGACCATTTCTGGGATTCCAGTTGTTTATTGTCCACTTACTCACACTTACCATTAGATATTTATATGGAAATATATTTCAAATTATGCCAATATTTTAAGGTGCAGTCATTTAAGCTTCAATGCTGCTGGACAAAATCTGTTAAATTCAACTTTACAGTCTGTCATTAAAAAAAAAAAATACAGCTTCATCGAAAGCTTTATCAATAAACTGCTTAAAACATGAAGCATAATTTTATCAACAACAATAATAATAATAATAATAAGGTTTTATAAATGCTGAATTTTGTGTGACAAAACAAAGGTCAAAGTTGAAAAAGCACAGATATGACAAACTCTAACATTAGGCAAAGCAAGGATTCCTTTTTCATTAGCATGAAGCTAATACTCAAGCAGAGTTACTGTGGTATAATTAATGGGTTTAAAAGGCATGATTTAATGATTCATTAAAATGAGGCTGTTCATTTTCGTTAGTCAGAGCTCTCATTCTCAGGTGAATGGCTCATTTAAATTTAGAGCTATTGTTTACTCCACAGTTTGTTTTTAACTCTAGCGCTGGGGATACCGATTACCGGATTTAATTTGACTACTGTGTTTGAAATAGTTATTAGAGATCGCTTTGATTTATATTTGTGACAAACATATCAAGTATACTGATCACCGGAGTGAAGCCAAGCTTTAAAGTTCAGCACTGAAGTATGATACACTGACATTAGGATGAACCCCCAGTAGCATGTTTGCTTTTCTGTTGCCCTTCTCTTCTCAGCGCTGTCACGTCATGACCTTTAAGTGTCAAAATATTTTAACCCAGTATTTGGTTATCAGATGGCATTGGCAGGGCCCTCCGCTGGTTATGGACTGGACATCATCCCTGCAGGAAAATGAATGGAGCATGACATATTTGTTGACAAATATGTAGACTCTGATGGAAGTGCACATCTTTGTCATCCATAGTGTTTACGCTGAATAAACTGCATGGCTATTGACCCCGCATGTTATTTACACTCCACTCCATACAAACAAGTCTATTGTAGGCTATTATTATGCATTATTAAGATATTTGGCAGTTTGGAATTAAAGCAGCTGTGTCAGCTTGCATGAGGCACATCACCCAAACCCGCAGCCCCGTGTTAGCGTTGGCACGACTACATCAGAGGCAGCAGTATTCCTTATATAATGTTACGAGGCATGCTTGTTAACATTATCTTTATGAATCCCCTGAATGTAGCACAGTTTGTCTGCCCATCCTCCATCCAACCACAACGCACGAAGGAAATGTCCCTCTTAGACAAACACTGTGACTCAACATTTGCATTTGAACACATGGGACAGAAGTGTGTATGATCTCCCCGTATCTGTGTCTATTATTCCCCAGCCTTTGGTTATAGAGGTGCTTACCAGCATATGAAACCCCGCTAACTGATAGTGACAACCCAAATCAGTCATTTTCAGCCATCATACAGTGTTGACTGTGTGACTTTGATTAGCCTTGCTGGTTCCGGCTACAGGAGTCCAGGCTCGCAGTCACACAATGAAACACTGACTGACTTGACTTTTTCTTTCTCTTTATCATATTTAACTGAGCACCAACATGAGTCTTTCTTAATTTTCACACACACCAATACACTCTGTGATTGTGTCAAGCAGGAAATTTCCAAAAGGCATGTTTATTTTATCAGCCGATTCCTTGCACAAAATGTCATATTGCTTGTGATTTCACTTAAAACAGTAAAGGCTGTTAAAGTCCAAAGTATTTTGCTTGTTTAAATGATATCACAGAGTTGTGAGCTCGTCATGACTTGGCCTGCATTAAAATGAGGCCAAAACCTTTTTTCCAAATAAATTTTGAGAGTGGAGCTGCACAGAGGCCAAGTACATTAGGTCATTTAAATGATTCTTACACATGTTCTAGAGAGAATCCAGAGAGTTCTTGCAGCCTCAGTGTGGAAACCAGGAACTGTGGAGGTCATACTGTATTGTCCGTTGATCACAATGCGACGTCACTTGCAGGCTGTTGTCTTATTTTAGTTGACCTTGGCATCTCTGATCCAAATTAATGACAGTTATTTTAAGACACATTCAGTCTTCTTGGAACAGGAGCATTAATATAGTCTAAGAGGAGTAAATCAAATGACCAGGAGGTCAAACCAGCCTTATAAGTGTCAATACAAGAGACATGTTCCCTTCTTGTTGTATAATCTAATAAACATTTGAAATTAAATAGAAGGTAGAAATGTACTACTTTCTGCTGTTATGATTCTTGTATTTTTTTTTTTTTTTTTTTTTTTTAATGTTGTACATTTTAGTCTTTTAAAGTTTCTTTCTGGTGCGCTAAAGCATAAACTGAAATGGACCAACGCTGCACTGTCAAGTCTCATGGTGATGGGGCGCCTGAGGCCCTCCTTTATGTCAGCAGCCAGAAGGCATAAGTATTTTCTCTTTCCAATGGCAGCTGCCAATTTGACACAGCGGGCCACAGAGAGACAGTTACAGCCTGATGTAAGTCCTGAGGATTAGAGCGAGCGTCATGTGTGCTGCTTTTGTATAGAGGAAGTGAATCCCTGCACTGATTTTGCTAGTTGCTTGTGGTTAACATATGCAAACTCAAGCACCAGCTTAGGGGAATGGAGCTCTGAGGACACAGGTGCTGACGTACCTTCCTCCTCCTTGAAACAGGAGTTGTTTCCCTCCTGTCCTCCCTCTGGAAAACTACATTGTGAATGGGGGATATACATTCCTGCTGTATACAACCAGCTGCTGATTGAGGTTTTTCCTTTTTTTTTTTCCTTTGGAATTCATTTCATCTCAAATGTGGCACGTTTCAATTTAAAAAAGTATACGCTCGAGCTACACATTCTGTCAGCACAATCCTTTCACACCATTGCGTCTCTCAAAAATGCTGACTTGGATAAAAATATTCGGCTTATAAACCCTGCACTGAAAATCAAGCAGAAGATGCAGAAAAAATTTGACTTCAAGGTGTTAGACGTGTGTATTTTTCACACTGATAACATGTTAACAATTGCAGCTCATAATAGAGCTGTTAAAACAAGGTTTTGGAAATAGCATTAATAAAATTGGCAATTCACGAAAAAAACAAAACACAAACACTGTTGTGTATGATGGTTTCATCTATTTCATCCATTTTGGACATCCATTAAGGTATTGCCAGCAGTAGAAAGAGCTCTAATGTGCTATTTTTGACCTTTGTATTAAATGTACCGATGCCAGCTTAGATAATTTTGTGTATGCATGATAAACATCTTTAACTATGCACCAACAAGCAGACCTGCTAATGGAGGACCCTCCAAACTCTCTCCTCCCCGCAAGCAGCCAGAAAGACAAAAAACAGCTAATTACTAAGTTGACGAGGCAGAAAAAAAGAGACTTTAAATATCAATAAGTCTGTGCCGCACATCTGCTGGCTGCTTTTCAGCCGGTCTGATTAGACTCAGCCTTATCTCAGTTAAAGCAGAAGGTTCTAGTTTTCTTGTTTTGTTTGTTTTGTTTTGTTTTGTTTTGTTTTTGGTATGGAAATGGGAGGGTCATTAAAGGAAACAAAAGGCTACATTAACACTGATCTATCTGCACTGCGCTGATTGTGCATTTGGGCTCATTTCCCATCAGATTGTTATCAGTGTTTGTTTATCCTTTATTGGCCACAGTCTTTAAGTATATCAGATTTAAAGTAAATGGGTGTTATGAATTAGGGTTTTGTGATGACCTGTTTTAAAATGTAAAAAAATCATCATGAAGTAAACAGGATGCACAAACACAGGATGCTACTATGGCAGGGGTGGGCATTTATTTAGCCTGAAGGGCCACGTTGGGTTGTAGATCTTGGTGAAGGGGCCGGCCAGGTGGTGCAGGAGGGTAGCTAAAAATCCTGCTTGATGGACTAGTGACTGAGAAAATATCTTGAAGAGCCTGTAAATGCATCCAAATGATGTTTGGCCCCGCCTTCTTGAGAGGACGTGTTAGCATGCTAAGTGAAGGGGGGGTCTGAAGCTTTTTCTAACCAATCAAGCTGACAACCTTCTTCATTTGGCTTGTGGAGGAGTGATTGTGGAGGCTCTGCGGGTCGGATTCAATAGTTCATCGGGCCACATGTGGCCCCCGGGCCACAGTTTGCCCACCTCTGTACTATGGGGTAATGTCAGTGACTCGACATTAGTACATGATAAAATGCTGTACAAAACTCAGTGAAGTCCTACTTGAAATGTTGACCTGTTTTTATACATTAAAAACTCCTCTCGTAATTTGCACAGCGCCCAACGATTTTGCTTTGACCAGAAATCTGGGTTTCACCTTGAGAAAATCCTGCACAACTTTGTGAACCCCAGGGTGAAAGCGGCTCTATGGCGCTCCACCAGAAAGTAGGACGAACTACCACAGGGAACCTGATCCGGGCTGCACGGTTCCCCCCGCAGGTAGAAATTGTCATGGAGCCGCTGGCACTACATCAGCTGGGGTTTTACGCGTGACAGTGACAGCCGGCGGGAGAATTTGCTGGCTGCCCGTTGCACCCCCCGCCCCCCCCCAAATGTACTTTGTCATAGCAAGAATGATTTATTGAGAAGACCATAAATTTCACGGCGCAGGCAGCATTTTAAGCCAATGTGGCTGCAGCAGAGCTGTCAGTGACAGTTTTAATGGATGCTAATTCATCCTCCAGAGCTTATCATAAACGCTTCGATTCCTGCCTGTTGTGTAAGCACCAATTTGGCATCACTGCTACTGCCAAAGCATGGTGCAGTAAAACTGTGTGCTTTACGCTGCCGTGCTGTGGAAAATACGCCTTTCAATTTTCATTATGTGCCAATGTGTTTTGCAGGCAAACCACAGTCACTTTTGCTATTTTATGTCATATTCCTTGAGGCTCAGTACTGCTTAGTTTAATTCATTGTGATTTATTACTGGCCTTTTGATAGAAAAAGTCAGAATAGACTGAGGAGAATTTTCCAAAACTGTGATGTACTGTAATATATATTTAAGTCATAGATAATTAATGCATCAACCCAGAAAAAGCAGATTTAAATATACAATATTTATACAGTGCCATGTTGTCATATTATAAGCGTATTTATTTTTACATGACCCATAGCCTTTTAAGTCTTTTCATCGATGTCTTCTATATAAAGGGTTTCTTAACTTAAACTCTGTTGAAACCTGTGGGTCACTGCATGCAAATAAGTGTCCCTCAGGGATTAAATAAGATCTGTGTTCCTATAATTTTCCATCATTTTGTCTCACATTTACCAAACTGCCTCTCATCTCTAACTGAATAAATTTCCTTGTATTTATTTAACACATTAGGACAATTATAGTATATTTATATACAGTAATTTTTTTTTTTACAATATTATGCTCAGTGAAATTCAGCCATTAATGTGACAAACCATCTAATTTAGGACATTAATCCAGAAATGTAAGTGTGTTTCCACATCGCCATGTTGGTTTCAACTGAAGATGAAGAATCTGGCTGAGACAGATGAACCTGGGGAGAGCATTCACAACAAAAGGAGCCAAAGCAGCTTTTTCTCTGGTGCTTTCACTGTGATATGCAGCTATGAAAGCCTCTCATTCCTTTTTTTGTCATCCCCGTGAAAAGAAGCCATTTTCCTCCCTCTCTGTGATGTTGAGTCACCCAAAGACTAATCCAGGAAATAATAGAGATTACGCTTTTGCGCATTTTTTTTCACCCAAGGTGCTACAATTTCCTCAAATTGTAATTTTTCATCCTTTCTCGGTGCAGGACGGTTGTCTCAGATGACCTCAGTCCACATCCTCCATGAAAAAGCTGTCTTCCTGCAGTCAAATCAGAGAAAGATATGACTGCACATTAGTGAATAAGAGTTGGCTCCTGTTTTCCCCCATTGGAAGCTAAAAGTGACAGTTGTGGACAATTTAGGAGATTAAACTGCAGTGATAATTACAACTCTTTGCCTTCATATGTACCTCTGCTTACTGTTTTAATAAAGTCTGCTATTGCAAGTATGTAAAGCAACCTGATTTACAAATGTATGAACAAGGCTGTTTCATTAATACATGAATTCAAAGTGGTTGCAATTATAAGTCGTTTTTTTCGTAGCTATCAAGTGCATGATTACCAGATATGGCTCATTAAATCTGCTAATACAAAGTAAAGCAAAAAAAAAAAAAACCGCGATGCTTTACTTGATCTAAAAGAGCTGAACAACTTAAGAGGAGAAATCCTCACATCCCTGTGATATTGTACAAATTCTCTAATAATGGCTGTTCTAGTGTGTTCAAGACAAAAATGAAGTTAATTAAAAATCTGTCTCCGCTGTGCTTTCTGAGTGTAAGGGGAAAGAGATTAATGAGATCCATTTCAGATTTGTATGGAGGGACAAAAATGTCCTGAAAAACTTTCAGCGACAGGCAGATTAAGCAGATCAGTCATGTAGAGAGTAAGACCATTCAGCCGATTCAATTCTCTGTCACTAAATTTATTTTAATTCTGTAGACATTACTGACATGAGTACTACACAAAAAGGTCTAATGAATACGTCTGAGCACTTTGATTCCCTCCTTTAATTTTTAAAAGGATTGAGGAAAAAAATCTTTGAAAACATAGAAAAGCTTTTTTTTTTTTAAATCACAAATACATAATACTTAGATACCATCTCTTGATCCTTTGAAAATGTTTTGGCACTTTTCTTTGTAGTGACGCTGGTCATATTGTTGGTAACAAAGAAAAGCATCAAATTACCGTCAGAGTTTTAAATCCGATGAAATTTGCCTGTCCTTTGTGTTTGCTGTTCACTGTTCCAGCCAACCAGACAGTTTAGTCGTGTCTCTGTGAATTGAGATAATGATGTGGTGATGGTCTAGGGGTTAATCCCCCACTGTGGCGTTTATTTGGTTGTCCATTGCCAATCTAAAGGGATTAAGTTTTAAACTGCAGCACATGAAATTACTATTTGACAGATCCACGGTTCGGGCTGCTGGTGTGGTCCGCAGAGAGTATAGTCTATGGCTTTCTGTTTCTCCCTATTTCCATCTGGCGCCGTGAAGAGATTCACATCAAATTTATTTTCTTTAATAATGTGCAATTTGAGATGTTTTAATAATCATGTGTATGTCAAAGGTCACGGCCAGGACCTGGAAAACATTTTCAGCGATATTTAATATTCAATAATATTTACTGAAAATTGTGTGATTTTTATTTTCTAGGCTCGTGATTTGCAGAATAAAGCCTAAAGCATTTGTGAACTCTGTTGCTAATGCAGAGCATGTGTGCACATTTGAAACTGCAGTTGAACAGAGTTGTGTAGCAAATGACAGACAGGAATTAGCTGTTTAATCATCTCATTCATCATCTCATTTCCAGACATGAACATCAATCACACATTCTGGAAATGTCACATGATTCTGCACAATCGCCTGCTGATTTTCACTGAGGTGAAATATTGTTGTTTAGCTACATGCTAAAGCTGCACACCATGAAGAAGCTTTCAAAATGATGAGCTTTTTTCCTTTGTTTGTGCACACGCTGAAAGTATGAATGTAAACACAGCTGATAGATATAACTAGAATAAACTATAGCTTTGTACTTGGCAAACTGTTTTACCTGGTTGTCAAATCTCCTGGCTGAATTTATTGAATTTTGGTCACTGCTTTATCGTTGTCAAATCTAAAGGGAGGTTTAACATTTGCCCATCTCTGTAATCCATAGTTTGTTAAAAAAGTCTGAACTGCATTTGATCAAATATATATTTAAATTTACACCTTTATCGTCACATGTGATAGCATTGTTGAGCCCAGCATTTAGCTCACAGCTGTGTGGTCCCAGTTCAACTTTGCAAAGTCACTGGTATCAGTAGTTTGGTTTACTCCTGAAATGGGACTGGCAACTAATATTCACGCCAAGTCAACAGTTCCAAATAGCCCCATGTTTGATCTGGCGTCCTTTGATGTGACTGTTAAAAATGTTCCTATTTCTGTCTTATTTATATATATTTTCTCTAGCATGCTTTTTTTTTTCTTTGTGCAGTTAGATTCCATTTTTAAAAATGACTCACGTACAGGAAATATATTTAGCGTCTCACACTTTGGTGCAATTAAACATTACATTTTTCTTAACCAGATGGATGTTAATTCCCCTGTTTGGGCAAATATGAGTTTATATATTAAAAATATATCTCTAGAATCCAAAGTTTGTGAGTCATCTTGTTTTAGGTTCTAGTCCTCATCTGGTATTTTAATATTTCTGGTTTCATTGGTTATTTTCCGCGTATTTCTCTACAAAGAGATTTGTCCTAACAGCCGATGTGTCTCTCATTTCACCACATTCATTACTCTTCTTGACATTTTTCCATCACGTGTGGCGTTCCTCCACATTGCAAACCCAGAACCACATCAAGCAAAAAATATTGAGTTTATCTTTATCTCTTCTTCTCGGGAATTAGTCTTTGTTGACCGTAAGTTATTTAGATCAAATATAATCACATTCATGAACACACAGTTTTCTTGCATTTAACAGAAACAGAAAAGGAACAAACAGTGTATGATTCATTTTTGTGTTTTGCATATTTCTTAATAAATTATTCATTTTTCTGGCACAGTAGAAACCTGCATCATATTGTTTCACAACTCCCTTTTTAAGGTTGTGTGCTAAAACTTGGATTTCTAATTTACACAGTACACCAATGTAGCAGCCATAAATGCTGTGATCAGTGTGGTTAAAAACACTTTCACTTCTCTAATATTAATTTATTGTCAGGTTATTCTTCATTATTTACAGAGTAAGAAAATTGCAGAAAATCATTAAAAAGTAGAATACCTAAAAGCTGTTTCTTTTTGCAAAAAACAATCTTATTTTTTTTTCCTGGAGTCTCTCTCTTTTTGCATGTTTTATATTCATAAAAAATCAATTAAAAATTACAACAATTGCAGATCTGTTTAAGCAGAAAGGCATCAAAATGAAATCGTAAATCAAAGTTTTATTTAATCTACTGTTATTATTGTTGTCATAGGTGCCCTCTCCCAGAGCCAACTCCACCCACTCCTGGGCTCCCTTTCCCTGCCTGGTCGACCCCTTCAGGCGCACCCTCATGGTCAGCTGGAGCATTTCCTGCCACTAAGGGTCAACAGCCCCTCACCTCTTAGCCTCTTTCCAAATTTTAACACGGTAAGGTCAATTTATTATTGTTGTTGTTGATATTTGTGTTGTACCTTCTTATTTTCATGGCAATCTTGTCTTTTTTTTTTTTTAGCTAATTTAGATATCAAACTTACTTCAAACGAAATCCACTTTTTGTGTGTGTGTGTGTGTGTGTGTAGCTGGACCCAGTGCAGAAGGCAGTGATAAACCACACGTTCGGTGTGTGTCCACCAAAGAAGAAGCCCATCATCTCCTGCAACATCTGTCACCTGCGCTTCAATTCCACTGTAAGTGAAACCGTCGGTCCTTTCTGGTGTCACAGGGGAGAACGTGTTCTCATCTTATGTTATCATCTTATACTTTCATCTGTTAAACTGGATGGAACAAAAGCCACAGAGGAGGGCAGTAAAATGACTTCTACCCTCATCACATCACCCTTGGATAAGTAAGGTGTTGAATCAATATTGCTAATCACACTTAGCTAACTGTGACATAAAGGGAAACAATCTTCAGACCTTGGTGTAAAGCTAGCATACACACCTGCTGTCTGTATGTGTGATATTCTTTTTCAGCTGTGTGGGCAGCCGGTTAGGGGATTCATTAATTGTCTCAAAGCTAATCTGTAGTGAAGATGTCAACAAAAGCATAGCTGTGGTTCCTGCCCTAATTTCTTGGTTTCAGTCGCTATTTTAGTTCATTACATTTTCACGTTCCTTTTTTTTTTTTGCAATCGTTCTAAAAAAAAAAAAAAACACTGGCCAGGTTATTCCTTTTATCAGTTTAATCTGAACATTTATATAGTTTCCATTTTAATCCGTAGAGGGGATTTTAAGAGGAAAAGGGTTCTCTGGCATTTTTGCTTCTTATCACACCTTCTTATTCATGTTCATTTGGCTTCAATTTCTGTAGTTAGTTTATACATAATTTGCATTTATATTGTCAGGGAGAACTGATTGGAATTACAATGCCTCATCTCCTCCTGTGGAATTTAAAGGAAGCGGAACACCTAAACGAGCACATTGTATAAGTGTGTCCCTGTTTGCTCACCTGTCCATGCTCGGTCTTCTCTTCTTCTCTCTCTGATCTGTGCTGTTGGACAAGCAGTGATGTCATTAGGAGGCTGTTTAATAGCTAACAGGCACTCTCCCCCACGTCTGTTGCATGCAGCTGAGCTGAGAGTGCTGGGTGACGCAGGAGTTGGAGGCACGGTTACAGCAGGTACCAGGTTTCTGAACGGCAGCTGCACCCAGTGGCAAATGAAAAGTTGACTGAAGGAATAGTGCTGAATATTGCAAATCTTTTCACATCTTTACTGCCTGTAAAGGACGTGCAGCAGGTTTCATTTTTATTTCATTTCCATTGGCCTTGACACTTGTGTGTCTGCAGTTCTTAATGCATGAATAGTGCTTGGGAGGTCTTTTAAACTTCTATATTATACACTTTGCTGCCATTACCGAGCCCCCGTTTATAACATATTTAAATTTAAATTGATAGATGTTAGGTACAAATTCTATGCCATAGAGCCAGAAGAATTCAGACTCAACAAAGATCCTATTCATATGACTTAAAATTGTATCTTAATTGTGATAGCAAATAATTTTCTGGTGTATAAAAAAATTACAATGATTAAAGGAGCTCTTTGTAGGGGTATTGAACATAGAAAATGGTTAGAAAAATAACATAGAAATGGTTATGAAAATGGAATTTACTGCACGTCACACAATAATATGATGAGAAACAGACTTGAAATTGTTCAGACTGTCCTTCCAAGGCTGCAGAATCACTGTAAAGCATCAGACATTTGAGCCTAAAGGACAAAACGCTCTAATTTTGCTGCCCTTTTGTCAGAGGACATTTGTCGCTCGGTGTGTGTGAAGCATTTGGGCATCCGTGGTGTGAGAATGCATAAAGCTGCTGAAATCAGGTCAGTCAGACCTGACAGTTTCCTCCAGGTGTGTTTGAATAAGGATGTTTGTTTTTCCTGTCCTGGGACATTTTCGTTAAGTTCCTCTGGTGGAATATAGTGAAGGCATACTACCCTGCTAGTATGCAGATGGGAACAGACGCGTTCTTCTGACTCAACAGAACGCTACGCTGAATGGTTAGTGTTCACTGACATTCGGCACAGCCACAGGGGTTGTGCACCCTTTGCTCTGTCAGTATTTCTAACCTATGACGGGATGTGTTGTGTCTGAGAAGCAGCACAAGCTTTATGCAAAGTGCCAGTGAAGGCAGCATTCCGGTGAACAGCGACATCACGCACACAGTTTCCACAAAGTTCTCGGAGCTCAGAGAACATCTGTGTACAGTGTCTGCCTGCAAACTGATGCAGATAATTTGAGCCAAGACAAATTATCCAAAAGCCCAGTGTGAAGTTGATTGTTGATTCAGGGGAAATGTGTGTGTGTGTGTCTGTTTTACATAAAGAAAGTAAGGTTGGTTATGTTTTATACTTCTTATTTTCTGACAAATCACATGAAAAGATAACTTAAGCCTTCGTTGCTATGTTAATATTTGTGCCTAATGTGTTGAATATGATGTAACTACAACTATCTCCCTAAAACAGCCTGGCAATATTAAAAAAAAAAAACAAAAAAATACATCCTGATAATATAAAAAAAGTGTGTGTGTTTTATAAGTACACCATTTAATGGAGGGAAATTAATATTAACAGTATAATGATTTTTCTCTCAAGTAACCTGTGTAGTCGCGATTGTTAAAACAATATATTACCTACAGTAAGGATGTATATTGTGTTAAATAAAGCGCCATAACCTGGAATTTTAAAATTAGGTCAATGGTATAAGGGTTATTTTAGAAGCGCTGCAAGTGCATGTCTTTTTTTTGTTGTTTTCCTATAGTAGCTGTTAAAATTCCATAAATATAAAACATAACCACAGCTTTTCTTTGGCTCTTTATATCAGTGATGGAAGGATATTTTTCACCTACATGTTTTTTTTAATAGATGGGGTTTGGTTGAAAGAACACAAATGATTTCAATCATAAAATGTGCTTTTTACAATTCAGTTCCAGGTGGATGTTTTGTTGGTTTACGCCTACTCAAGTCCTATCCTGTTTTTCCTTAACGCGGGAATTAACTGATTAATTCAGTAACAAATACTGTAAAAGACATGACCTTTGTAGTGTTATGTCATGTACTTGGAAGTGATACAATGTTTTCATGTTTGCATTTTAATGTAAAATAGCACATATGTAATGAAAGATATGATTAACATGGAAACATGTGGCACTTTTGGTGCAGTATCTAATTGCCGGAAGCTGATTTTCAGCTTCTGGAAGCCATATCTCATTTAAACTCCAGCCATCCAGAGAAATTCCAAATCTACACATATCTGTCATCGCACTGCCACAATTCCGCTTTCTGTCGCAGAGGGAAGCACAAAGGTCATTTGGTGTCGCAGGATGCAGACACAGGCCATTTCCTGTCAGAAGGAATCATTGGTAAGACGAGCCAGTGCGCTCCGAGGATGGTCATGTGACGCCATGGGTCCAAGTCATGCTCATTTGTGCACAAGCGTGATGCTGATGATCATAATGGTGATGCAGATCTTCCTCCTGGTCAAATGCTCAGTCGTACTGTTTCTGCCCAACCACATAGAAGCATGTGAAGCCAAAGAGGTGGAACAGATGGAGGGATTGCATTTTGATGATTTCACGCTTTCCTTCACAAAATGACTCACGTCAGTAATTCTGTTGACCAACTGTACAGCATCTTTCTCCTACATTTGTTCTGCTCATTTGCTCATATTTGCATGTGTGTATTGTGGTCAGACACAGGCAGAGGCCCACTATAAAGGTCACAAGCACGCTCGCAAGATGAAGGCCTTAGAGACCCAGAGGAATCGGCAGAAAAGAGGACACAGTCCATCCACTTCGGGAAGAGACAAAGACAAAGTCCAAGTTGTGACGATGCCAGGAGAAGAAGGAACGTCATCTTCAGACTCACATTTGAAAGACATAACAGGTATAACCCTTTTAAAGGCAAAGCCCTCTTCATTCTCAAAGGAATTATTGGTAATTTCAGACAGAAGCACCAAGGCCTGGTAGCTGACAGTCATCTCACTAATTACCAGCTATTCCCTGTCCTGCTATCCTTGGCCTTGTCAGAGAGGAAAGTATTCCCATCACACAAAGATACTGTATCTTTAAGCTCTCAAAAAGGACCACTATTAACAGAATGATGTGATGGCGTTTCCTAATTTATAAACAGTAAAAATGTGTCAGCATGTGACATTAAAGGAAATGCCCTTAGAAACATGCAGTTCAGGGCCGAGGGTAAGGGCCAAAGACAACTCAGGACCAGTAAAATTGGTCAGAACAATCAGTTGTTCTTTTGTCTTTTCACTGATGTATAATTTTACCTTGAAAGACTTTCTGGTATTTAGTTCCCAAGAGAACAGAAATGAATATTCCATGAGACATGTTATGGAACTGCTGTTTATGTGAATACTGACTGCAAACATTTGAAAACTACCATATATATGTATATATACAGTATATATATATATATTTATGTATGTGTCAGTTCAATTCAATTGTTTCTGAAATCAGCATCTCTACATGTTTACATTTTTTTTTTTTTTGGAATTTGGAAGAAATGTTGGCAGTAGCTTAAAGAATGAAACTAAAATGTTTATTTTAAATAGTTTTAAATAGTGAAAATGAGAAAATTGATATTTTGCAGTGGTCTCTTAATTTTTTCCAGAGCTGTATATATATATATATATCTATATATATATAGATATATATATATATATAAAAAAAATTCCCTTCTCACCCCCCGCGGGTGGTTCCTCCTCTATTCTAAGCTCGGGTCCTCTACCAGAGGCCTGGGAGCTTGAGGGTCCTGCGCAGTATCTTTGCTGTTCCTAGTACTGCACTTTTCTGGACTGAGATGTCTGACGTTGTTCCAGGGATCTGCTGTAGCCACTCCTCCAGTTTGGGGGTCACTGCCCCGAGTGCTCCGATCACCACGGGCACTACTGTCGCCTTCACCTTCCAAGCCTTCTCCAGCTCCTCTCTGAGCTCTTGGTATTTCTCAAGTTTCTCGTGTTCCTTCTGCCTGATGTTGCTGTCACTTGGTATTGCCACATCCACCACAACGGCTCTCCTCTGCCCTTTATCCACCACCACGATATCTGGTTGGTTCGCCATCACTATCCTGTCTGTCTGTATCTGGAAGTCCCACAGGATCTTCGCCTGGTCATTCTCCACCACCTTTGGAGGTGTTTCCCATCTTGACCTTGGGATTTCCAGCCCATACTCTGCACAGATGTTTTTGTAGACTATGCCAGCCACTTGGTTATGGCGTTCCATGTATGCTTTCCCTGCCAGCATCTTACACCCTGCAGTTATGTGTTGGATTGTCTCAGGTGCCTCTTTGCACAGCCTACACCTTGGGTCTTGTCTGGTGTTGTATATCTGGGCCTCTATTGCTCTGGTGCTCAGGTCTTGCTCCTGTGCAACCAGGATGAGTGCCTCTGTGCTGTCCTGTAGGCCAGCCCTCTCTAGCCATTGGTAGGACTTCTTGAGATCAGCCACTTCAGCTATGTTCTTGTGGTACATCCCGTGTAGGGGCTTGTCCTCCTATGCTGGTCCCTCCTCCAGAACCTCCTGATCTTGCCATTGTCTGAGACATTCACTGAGCACGTCATCCGTTGGGGCCTTGTCCTTGACGTACTCATGGAGCTTTGACAGTTTCGTCCTGGATAGTGGCTCTCACGCTCACTAGTCCTCGGCCTCCTTCCTTACGGCTTGTGTACAGTCTCAGGGTGCTGGATTTGGGATGGAACCTGCCATGCATGGTGAGGAGCTTTCGTGTCTTAACATCTGTGGTCTGTATCTCTTCCTTTGGCCACCTTATCATTCCTGCAGGGTATCTGATCACTGGCAGGGCGTAACTGTTTATTGCCCGGGACTTGTTCTTGCCATTGAGCTGCCTTCTTAGGACTTGTTTTACGCGCTGGAGGTATTTGGCTGTTGCCGCTTTCCTTGTTGCCTGTTCACGGTTGCCATTTGCCTGTGGTATTCCAAGGTACTTGTAACTGTCCTCAGTGTCTGCTATTGTTCCTTCTGGGAGTGAGACCCCTTCAGTGTGGTCTACCTTGCCTCTCTTTGTCACCATCCTACTACATTTCTCAAGCTCGAATGACATCCCAATGTCGTTGCTGTAGATCCTGGTAGTGTGGATCAGGGAGTCTATGTCCCGTTCGCTCTTAGAGTACAGCTTGATGTATGATTTATTCGTAGCACCTATCAATTTTCCTCTAAGCACACAATGATAAGCTTGTTGCATTTGACTGTTACCATGGTTGTTGATTGATGGTGACAGAGCTAGAGAACAAATGACAGTCAGATAGAGGGGGGGATGGTTGAGATGGCAGAAAGAGAGGAGAAAAAAAGGCTATTAAGGACCAGGAGCCAAAAAGAAGAGACAGGGAAAGAAGAAGGTAAAATAACAAGGTTAGATTAAAGAAATCAAGACAAAGAAGGCCCTCTATGCATTATCTATCTATGCATTAAAGGAAACAGGCTACAAACACAATGACAAAACAAAGGAACCAAAAAGTTTCATACTCTTTGACCTCAAATGTAGCTTTACGTTAATAGGAACAAAACATGACAGCAATATTGTTTGCACTTCTATATATTTTTTAAACTGCCCACAGGAGCAAGTACTTCTTCTCAACCAGGACAGCAACAGGTAGAAAATGACCCGTGGCGCGCCTCGGCAAACACTCCCTCCTCACAGCCTTCGTCTATAGACTCTTCCTCACTTTGCACCCGTCAGATGTCTCCGCAAATCTGCCCTGGCCCGCAGATTTACGATCCACCCACAGACAGCCTTCAGCAGGAGGTGGGCACACCTGCTACCAGCTCTGCTCTACAGTCAGAACCACAGGAAAACCCCACAGGAAGTGAACTGGAGGCGGGAGAGGAAGGGGAACCCAAGAGCTGCAAAAAACAGCTCCACTGTCCCATGTGCAAAGTGACGGTCAATTCAACCTCACAACTGGAATCCCACTGCAGTGGTGTGTGCAAAACTACTGATAATTACATTTCCTGTTAAAAAGATGGTAATTGTACTGTAGGTTCAATAGTTTTAAAAGAACATTACTTTTAGTGTAACTGCGTGTGTAAGTCTTCTGTTCTCTTGGATGAATCAGGCTCGAGGCACAAACAAATGCTCGATGGTGGATGGAAGGGCACTCAGTCCCAATGCAGGGTCAAGCTGAAGACATCCTCCAAACCCACTAGCAGGATGAAGCAGCGCATGGGTAGCAGGTCCAGAGTGGGCTTGAGCGTGTCCAGACAGCCGTTCCACTGTGAAATGTGTCAGGTGTCTGTCAACTCAGAGACACAACTGAAACAGGTGAATGCTAAAGATGCACAAGGTCTAACCTAGTATCAACAAGTGAAAAGGACAACATTCTCTTGGTTGTTTCTGGGACTGTACATTTCTATCTCTACTTTCAGCACATGAACAGCAGAAGACATAAAGAGCGTTTGGCTGGGAAATCTTTAAAAGTGAAGTTCACTCCTTATAATAAACTACAGCCCAGCACTGCCTTAATGGTGAGATGTATCACAAACATACACACACACACCCCCACACTTCTTCGAAGTTGTGAGGACCAACCTGTTCACAAAATGAAATGATTGCTCATACATGGCATTAATAACTGAAAGAAAATAAACATAAAGCTGCTCCCACAACTACTTCTTCTTCTGTCTTTGGTTACAGACAAAACTGGCCTTGCAGAAGCACCTATACAAGGCTCTGCCAGCAGGGTTCCTCACCTCCCCCCTCAATGCAGCTGCCTTGTGCACTGTGGCATCTGGACCCATGGCACTACGGCTAGCTCCAAGCCCCACATCCATCATCCAAAGCCCTTTGATCAACCCCACACTCTTCAGGCCTGCTCCAGGACCTCTGCGGGCCACACATGCACCTATCATCTTTTCTCCTTACTAGCAATGAGACGCAGTTCATACATATGATGACCAACGGCAAAGTGGACCTAACATAGCCAAACCTGGACCAAGAAGGAATTAGGCCATTAAGGACATGGTTGTGGGACCCACAGATGGACACAAGAACATTATGCTAGCATCATGAAAAACAGCATGGACGTGCTCCATGAATGGATTGAAATTTTGCTGCTGACTGAGCCTATGTCTCCTCTACAAGCCATAATGGCAAACATTTTTCATTTCTTAGATATACAAAAAGCACAACAAGGTTTGTAAATATGTTAGTTGCAAATTTATTAACTGTTTAAGAGCTTTCTAGTTGCAGTGTGAGAAACTGAACTTTCATTACAAAATCAAAATTATGAATAGCTTTCAAATGGATTCCTTCATTATATCATCAGTGGTGGATTTGTTTAAATTAACAAACAAAAAAAACAACTAACAATAGTGCATCTCAAAATTGACATTACCGCAATTATTCAATGTGTATGCATTTTCTTTCCGATTTCTAGTCAGATAAGTTGTTTGTCTTGACGTGACAATCATAAAGCATCCTGAAATGATGCCAACAATATTTCAATAGACATACAAAACTAAAGCTGACATTGTTATATTTGAAGGCAGGAGGTGGTATTGCGCTGGTCTAACACTAGATGGCGCATAAAGGTATCGACAGCTAACCTAGCAGGACACTTACATTATTAAGTTATGATATTTGAAAATTGTATTATTTGAAATGAGCCATTGTAACAAGCTCTTCAGGTAATGTTTAGTAGATATTTTTGAAATATTTTAATGCCGTGTGTAATATGAAGATGCAGTGAAATGAAGTGGAACTTATCAGGGGGAAATACTGTACAGTAGATAAAATTATAAATGCTTCATCTGCAAGTTCTGAACATGTCTTGTTTTGTTGTATTTTTTACAATTTGTATGTCAACACAGATCTTTTTCTTTTTTTTTTTTTTGCAGAAATCCCACACAATTGTCTTGCATCATCTTAAGCAATATGTACTTTTAAAAACTGACAACTGTTGTGACTGCATTCACTGCAATAATGTAAATTATTCTGTGCTACTTATCCTGTATTCAGTTTGGACTTATAAATAATGCTTTTATATATACACAATTGAAAAAGTTTTTATTTCCATATGCAAATATCAATCATTTGGGATTTAAAAGGCCAAAGGTTGCTCCAGGTCTCTATAAATTCAAATCACTTTATTCATTGTATAATGAAACATCCCATTTTTGTGACTGTTTCCTATTTCAGTGATGTAAGGTGTGCAATAGAATTGCAAGTGTCTCCCTTTTCCAAATAAAGGACAATAGAAAGTGGAACAAGGAAGCTATGAGACGGAACAAAAAGCTGCATGTTTTGAAGCAAAATAAATAACTCTTAACAAATAGCCTTAACAGTTAAAATAATTCATAAATGATATACAGTAATAGTTCAGCTATGTTACCAAAATTAAGAGGATTTTCACAAATAATGGCACCGTGTTTTGAGCGAGGGTTGCCACCTTGGGTTGTGATAAAACTGAATGCACCATCAAGAGGAAGAAAAGATGATGCATTTAAAAAAAAACAATATTCCACATAGGATGAAGATTACATATTTTTGGCAATTATTATATTCTAATGTAGCCCGTGTTCACAAATGTGTATATAACCAACAAAGTGTTTGTGTGCACACTGACTACAAAAGAAAAACATATTATAATAAATGTTGTGTCTCTATTTGCCAGATGTGAATCCACCATGAGAAGATGCATAAACGCACCCTAGCACTACACCGAGATGAGCTGTAAAATTTATTTTAAACTTCACAAAACATTTTCTGTTCTTTTTTTGCAGTTTGCAGTGTCCAGAGTAGAGCATAAGAGACACCAGGGAAGACAGCTATGGATTGAAGATAAATGTAAAAAACGTAACAATTCATGAAATAGAGCTAATTTGACTTGTGTAGAGGCCCCTTTTTTGCCATAGTTCAGTCTGTTTAAATGCTAAATGTCTTACCTATGTGAAGGGAGTTATAAAATACCAACCAATTTAAAGAAATAGTGTATAGTAGGATGTGCACATTTGTTATGAATTGTGGGTGGTAATTAAATGCAGGTCTATAATTACAGCATGTAGATGTATAGTATCTGAACTCTATCACAATAAATGACAAATTTTCTTCATACAACTCAAGAGTTACTTCTTCCACTTTAATTTTCCACCTCCTTGTTCAATTTCCATTGTACAACTTGTAAAGGAAGAAGCACACACTTTGATTTGCCAAATTGCATTGCGCATCTTACATTACTGAAATAGAAAATACAACCAAAAATGGGATTATCTATTAAACAATGTGAGCAATGCCATTTGAATTATACTTTATGCATGAAATTGTTTCACAGTTTGTTAAAATTTGTTAAAATTTGAATAATTGGGGGGGAAAAAACAAGGTTTTCAACAATGAAACTGACAACAACAAAAAAAAAAAATTGAGCTAACTTTATAATTCTATGCAGCACTATGCTGCATAGTTATGCAGTTAATAAGGTAATTCTATCTTTTTCAGTGCCAATAATGCCCTTCTGTGTTAGCAAAGTATGCAGAATTTTACCAGATTATAGCTTTTAGAAATCTGTCAATGAACATTACTGGAAATCACAAAAGCATTTCCACAAGACAGAAAAAGGTAAGAGCCCTTACAATTTAGTTCAATGTTATGCACACTCGATACTCCAGCGCCATCTAATGGTAAACTACTTTAAAGTTAAATTTAAATGAATATGACTACCTTGGGAGTAGAAGTTAACTTCAAGTAGCCTTATCTTTTTGACTTTAGCGGTAAATTTGAATACAACCCAAAACGCCATAATTCATGATGTATTTTCCAAGGAAACTCATACTTGCTATAGAAGATAAAGGAATGGTGGTGAAATTGCTATTCAGTTAGTCTCTACTTTGAGCTCCTTTGAATAGTAAAACGTTCCTCAGTGTGTTTGATGTCGTAATTTTGCAAAGAATAGCAAACAGCACGGTGCACTGTTCCAAAGTCTTAGTTACAAAAATTGTAAATTGCAAAGTGCTCATGACTTTACTGTTAAACGCGCTTTTCTCGGCCGGAAATGACGCGTAGATGTGCCCGTCCTTGTTGAAAAAATGGCTGCTGTTGACATCGATGTGCCGGTGGACGCAGATCCCCAAATCTGTAGTCCCGTCGATCTGGAACGGTAAATAAATAAGTCATTACTATGCTTCAGTATTTTATTTGCATGTCGTAAAATTATGGGATAATTTATCGATTTAAACCAGCGGCTGTACACCGACTCACATGGGCAACCACGGAAACAAGCTAACACGGCTACTTTATCAACGGAAAAAATGTGTTTACCACGTTTGCTAATCTCAGGCGAAAATTAAAGTAAATGGAACCACGGTTAACAGTCATATCACTCAATACATTTTTCACACGATTTCATCGATTTCTTGTGGTTCTTTGGCTCTGCCATGTCACATCCAGGGCATTAATCTTAATATCCTCTGTTTACAATTAGTTGGAAGGATTTTCTGGTGTCACGTTTTCGGACACAAGAAATAATTGTCTTTTGTAAACGACGAAGAAAGACAAGAAAATAAATTATTACTAGATAGTCACAAAACCGTCTCCCAATAGATTGTTAGGTTTCGATCGAAGGTTTCTTTTTACTAGAAACCTCCATGGGAGACCTTCAGAGACGCTTCAGACCGAACCTGAACTTAAACAGCAAGGAGAAAATAAATCCGTAAAGTACATAAGCGCTTTGATCTCGTTTTATTAAAAGGCAAACTTCTTGATTTTTGTCGATAAAATAAATACTGATTAAGTTTACTGCCACGTTATTATCGGGTGGCTTAAGTAAAATATGAACTGACGTTTTTCTTGATACTGTATTGTATTAACTGTAATGTTAACATTCCGCTTAAATGTCTAGTGTATTTGTTAGGTATTTCCTATGGAATGGAATATTGTCTAAGATGAACGAAAATAAATACATTTGTTGTTTTTCATAATGATATCCTGATAATGTACTTTTATCGCTAATGCATTGCTTAAATTAATCCATAACTGTACAGTACAAATGAAATGAACAGAAAGAAATGATGGGAAACTTCCATTACAAGTTGCCTTTTTTGAGCTTTGAAGATTTTAAAGGACTTATATAGCTTTTCTAGCCAGAAATTATAGAGCAGGTGCGGTGAGTGCTGTGCATACCCCATCCTGCTCAACTGTGTCCATTCTAGATGAAACAGTAAATACAACAATACATATACTCTCAATACAATAAAACACAAAAGTACTTGTTTTTTGAAGCCAGGTAAACAACAATTTCTGAATTGACTTTGGTTTCTGGTTCTCTTTCCTACAGTCAGGCTGAAGTGTTCAAAGAGCAAGGAAATGTATTTTACAGTCAGAAAGCATACTCTGATGCATTCAGCTGTTATACAAAGGCCATTGGTAAGCATAACTGCTTCACTTAATTAATCATGGTTGTTTACGACCTAAAATTTCAAACCTGTTCATAAATGCTAATCTTAAATAACCTATTTACTTTACATTTGAAATTGTTATCTTAACAAATATTTAGAAATCTTTTTAAAAGTTGGCAAGTAATTGTCTTAAGACTGACTAGTTACAGCTAAATACATCTTGTTGGAAACACAGTAAGTTGTAACAAGGTTTCCAACACTTGGTCCTTTTATATACTTAAAGGTTGTATCTGCTTTTCCTCAGACTTGTTTTTCTCTGTTTTGCAGTAATCTATTTTTTCCTTTTTGTTCATTTTTTTAGATGCGTGGCCCAGAAACGCCAGTTATTTTGGGAACAGGGCAGCCACCCTCATGATGCTCTCTCGCTTTCGAGAGGCCTTGGAAGACTCCCAGCAGGCAGTGCGTCTAGATGACTGTTTTATGAAGGTCTGTCTCACTGTAGTTTGCATCACGAACATTCCTATCATTGTTGTCACCGCACCTATTGACACCGTGGTCCAACCACAAAAGTTAGGGTTCCCACATTATCCTGAATACCTTCAACATTAAGATCCAGAAAGTTTTCTTACTATCGCTTAATTTTTTTGGAGGAGACGACAGCAGGCAGAAAGAAAGAAATGGTTTCAGTGTCAAGCTATTATGCAGTCATGACTACAAACTGTTTTTCTCATGTTGCACAGGGTCATCTGCGTGAAGGCAAGTGCCACCTGTCACTGGGAAATGCCAAGGCAGCCAGTCGCTGTTTTAAGAAAGTTTTGGAGCTTGAACCTAGTAACCGAGAAGCCAAGCAGGAGGTAAAATCCCATTTATTCCTCTAATTTCCATATGTTTTCCATCTAAGAATTGTTGATCGCTAATTTAAAGTGTTGGTATATTGTTGCAATTTTCCCATTGTAGAATAAGACTGCAGAGACCCTGTTGGAGTTGGAAAAAATGGCAGATTTTGGCTTTGAAAAACGTGATTTCCGAAAGGTACCCTCCACACATCCTCTACTGCTGAATTCAGCAGTATTGGTTCAGTTGATTTACTAGATGATCATGTGATGATGGATTGTCAACTGTTATATAAAAACATCTTGGGGTGCATAGTTTAAAAGTAAAAGCTTCCTGATTTTAGAGAAAATCTGATAAACTATTTTTCATCGAAATATCTCTTTGTGTGGATCCAAATCTTCAGTCACTTCTAGTAAAGGATTGGGGCCACAAATTGTTAATTTAAATCTTTGTAGGTGGTGTTCTGTATGGATCGGGCTTTAGCTGTGGCTTCCGCCTGCCACCGTTTCAAGATCTTCAAGGCTGAGTGTCTGGCTTTGCTGGGACGTTATCCAGAAGCCCAGTCTGTTGCAAGGTAGTTGTTTAATTGTCACTCTTTTGGCTATTATATGACATGAAAGTTACAGTGCCAGCTATTAACTATTCTTTATTGGCTGGTACACACTGTGATGTTGGGCTGTCCTAGACGAAAGATGACTATCATGGGAGAAACGTGGTGATATCTTTGGTCATGTCTCAAAAACGGTGGTCTTATGTCGCAGTGTGATTCAGGTTCAAGCACGGCCATTGTCAACGTATTTGACCATAATAACTTGACTTAAAATTCTAACATGTCGGAAGTTGAAAAGGACTATCTGATTGTGACAGGTGCTACGACCTATTTTCTGTAGGAGGAAGTAGTAGTAGCGCTAATTGCTAAATTGTGACCGAGAATGCATTGTCTTTCTCTTCTTTAGAATATTGACTTCCCATATAAATGCCACTATAACAAGGATACGAGCTCAATTCATTGTTTTTGTTGTTGTTTTGTTTTTTTGCGGCGTTGATTGATCACACACTTTGATGCGGTGTGCACTAAGTCGCATATTCGTGGCCTTCGATTTAGTAAGCGGTCGTTGCATAGTCTGCGCACATCAAACTTGATGTCTTACCAAAGTTAAGGACATCCATGTGGCCAGTGTTTCATGCAGTAGTCTTATAAGAGTTCTAAAGCTGCACAGGTAGATGCATTTACATTGTCACAACAACAAATCTGTCTTTACAGTGATATCCTGCGACTGGATTCCACGAATGCAGATGCACTTTACGTTCGAGGCTTGTGTCTTTATTATGAGGACTGCATTGACAAAGCTGTACAGTTCTTTATTCAGGCTCTCCGTATGGCACCTGACCATGAAAAGGCTCGGCTGGCCTGCAGGGTATGGTTGTTTTTTTGTTTTTTTTTTCTGTCTTCTGAACATACACCCCTTGAATAGAGGAAAAGAAATGGACAGTAAAAATAATTTTGGGATGAGGAATTGTAGAAGAACAAAATCGATACAAGACATGCTGAAAAACAGTTATTTCTTATTTTTTCCCACATCAGAATGCAAAAGCATTAAAAGCAAAGAAAGAGGAGGGTAATCAGGCATTCAAGAAATGTAACTATGAAGCTGCTTACCAGCTGTATACTGAGGCCCTGATGATAGACCCAAACAACATTAAGACCAACGCCAAACTCTACTGCAACAGAGCCACAGCAGGAGCAAAGGTAATCAGTGTTTTCAATATTATGATAAAGTGAACCAAAATCTTTGACGAAATTGATCTGATATTTCTGCCTCCTGAACAGCTAAATAAACTTAATCAAACCATTGAAGACTGCACTAGTGCCATCAAATTAGATGACACCTACATCAAGGCCTACTTAAGAAGAGCTCAGTGGTCTGTTGTATCGTTCAAAATTGTGTAATTGGCATTTACTATTGTTTTTTTATTGACCATTGCAGTTTTTAATTAAGTTTGTGTGATGTTTTAGCTACATGGACACCGAGCAGTACGAGGAGGCCGTGCGGGACTACGAGAAAGTTTATCAGACAGAAAAAACATCAGGTAAGAGGCCACACTCCCTAACTGTAGCATTTGTTATTTGGTTTTTAATTTATCGCTGTGGCAATCTAGAGCACAAGCATTTGTTGAAGATGGCACAGCTGGAGTTAAAGAAGAGCAAGAGGAAAGATTACTACAAGGTGCTCGGTGTTACCAAGAATGCCACTGAGGATGAGATCAAAAAGGCCTATCGCAAACGAGCCCTGATGCACCACCCAGGTATTTCCTCTGTGCCCCCTTGGTATCCAAAATACATGACCTAACTGTGTTTTGTTTATTTGTATTTTCTTTTCTTTTGTTGTTGTTTTTTTTCCTAATTTCCTTTGTCCTGTGACATCATCGGACAGATCGCCACAGCTCCGCAACTCCGGAGGTGCAGAAGGAGGAAGAAAAGAAGTTCAAGGAGGTGGGCGAGGCCTTTACCATACTTTCTGACCCGAAGAAGAAGACCCGCTATGACAACGGACATGACCTGGATGATGATGGCAGTTTTAGTGGTCGAGGTAATCTTCAGTTTTTTTCTTCAAATCATCTTTGGTGAGATGGTGTGGAATTGGTGTGATTTCAAGGCAAGCAGGCTAATTCCTCTGCTTACTTCTCTTTAGATTTTGACGCAAATGACATCTTCAGAGCTTTCTTTGGTGGCCACAATGATGGATTCAGTTTTGGCTCTGGGCAAGGTATGTGTTTTGTCCTGCTTTAGGTATTGTAAACTTTACTGAAATATTTTAAGAGCAAAACAAACTTCATTATTACCTTTTTCCTATTTTTTTCTAGATGCTGGACCTGGGAATTTCTTTTTCCAGTTTGGCTAAATAAAAGGAGTGTGGGGACAAAATTCAGCATTGGACAAAAGGAATTCTTACTCACCGTCACTTTATGATGCCGACAAAAAAAATCCATATTTTTCATGTCAGTATTTTGGATAAGTCACTCCTAAATTTATACAATATAGTGATGTGAGCAAAGGTAGGCTGAGATAAAGCTAGTTTATGTCATAAAAAATAAGATATCTGGATCAACCAATCTGCAGATCATTACTGTAGTAAATCTCCAACTATGCCTGATATTAACACTGATCCAGTACTTTGAAAATGATTTGGAAATGTGGGATCTTGGCATTTAAAAAACACAAAGGTAGTGGTTTTCTTTTTTGATAGCATGTCTGTATAGAACAAGTGTCGGTGTGGTGTCGATGTTCAAGTTGACCTCATAGCAGCCTGTTTCTTCCAGGCCCAGGTTTTATTGGCGCGCATGCCAAATAAACTCACATTGCAGGGTTTTTTAAATTGCATTTGTACTACATTGTATATTTAACTTTCATTGTACAGTAAATCATTTATTGTCCAGAAAGTCTTCCCTCCCCTAGTTTATATTTTATTGTACTATATTCTATACTGTATACAAGCAGAATGTGAATGTTCCTTGACATCCTAGTTTTCACTTGTAAATAATTTCCATATCCTCTTGCTATTTTGTCATACATGCACCTGCAGTTTGTTTTCGGTTGAGAGAACCAACCACACTCATTCAAATTGAAGTGGTGCCTTACAACCATGATCAGATCAATCTTTCTGTCACACAGGATATTGCATTTTCAGAACGCAACAGTTACGTATCGCATCAGAAGTTTAGCACCTTGACTTGCTTTCAGCTGTCACTCCACCTATTTTTGTTATGCATATTCGAGCAATGGTCCCATGTTTTGCTTGTTCCACCTGTTTCAAAGGACACTGACAGGCTTCTGTTGTTAATAATTGTGCTAATTTAGGCGTCGGTTGTTTCTGTATTAACAAGACAAGCTTTTCTTTATGCACAAATAAAGGCTAATCTTTTAATCAAATGCATCTTTTAATTTACTAATGATTATTTAGAGTTAATAGTTTTGCTCCACTTTTGCTTTTAAAAAGTCATTAAAGGCATTAAAGGGTTCCTATTAAAACAAAACAGTAATATTTTATGTAGATTTTTACTGAAACCACTAAAAGGCAATGTCAGCTATTTAATGTAATTCCATGAAAGGATTTTGCAGCTTTACTTAAAATACACTATATTGTATTATATTAAAAGTTAAATACCTGTAACCAAAAAGTTTTCATTAATCAGCATTTAGGCTGATATTATTTACAGCTCTTGTGTAATGCAATTTTAATGCTTATTATGCATCCCAGTAATAGAATATGTTGGTTTCATGACAGTGCCTTCATGAATGGTGTAAGCGTTGAGAATTTTTTTTCTTTTTTTTTAAATCAATGGGCTTTGCTCGTATTTCATTATTAAATATATAATTTAGATTTTATTTCCAATATGATTTAGGTAATCACCATGATGTTACTTTTTAGCGCATTTTTGGGGAAATATATAGCTTCATTTCTATTTAAACTACATTAAAATGTCTATTTTTGAAAAGTGGGAAAATAGTTTATTAGCAATCTGATTTATTACGGATTTCCGCCTATTAAAATGGGAGGGTTAATATTTCCACGTGACCACATTTGGGCCAATCAGCTGTCGGTAAAGACGCGTAATCGGTCGCCAGATTATGGTGCGACACAGGACGTGAGTGAGTTGGCAACTGACATTGTCAGACTTGCTCAAACAGTAAAGGACTTCTCAGCTGTGTTATTTTTGAACAGGAAACGTTTCTTGTCCTTCAGGAAGGTGCTGCCTTCTTTGACAAGGTAACGTTATTTCCCACTTTCTATTTAACGAGCTAGGTTAGCTCGGTTCCCCATGATTTGCGAAAAACTAGCGACTGCCTTCAGCAGCCTAGCTTCAGTGGGTAGCCTGCCACTCAAGATTTGGTGCTAGGAGAAATGAAACCATTCTCATCACGATACTAATTCAGAAGACACAACTGTAGATTTGTATGTACGGAATAATGAATGCATTGAATTATTTTGAGTCATACCTATGCAAACCCTAAAAATCATTCATGTTATTGTCATGCTAGACTGTGAGATCCTTTTCTGTCGGCTTTGCAATGTATTTTGTAATATTTGAATTCTTTTAAAAGTTGTTTATCTACATGCTGGGACTAAGGACTAACTAAATAAACTTGCCTGGCTAGCCAGACGATGTCTGGAAGTGGGTGTGGTAGCTGAAACTATACCTTCATTCAGTGGTTTGACGTTTATGAAGAAACATGCTTTCCGTACTATGGCATATCCTGGTTCTTTCCTCTTGGTAGCCTTTATAGTCAGAAAAATTTTACGGTTCAGCGAATACTCAAAATACGATGGACCCCTGGTTTCTGCAAGTCAAACGACTATGACACCTGGCTTTGAAAGCATGGCAGAATAGCTTATTAAGCTAAATCCAAATCAGACATTCTAGGCAAGCACTGCCAGACAGATTGCAGAATGTGTTGAATTGCTGCAGTAGATTCATGTTTCCCCTCCAGAAGCTGAAATAAAACCCTCATAAATGATATCATCTGCATGGTTAAGATAGCATGCTATCAGCATTCATTTCTTATCTTTGTTTGGCTAAGCGCTAGTAAAGCAGTAAAATTTAAAACTTTGTTTCTCTCCTAGATGCATCAAAAAGTTGTACCTCTTTAAATTAGATCTGTAACTTGTTTACAACGCCCAAACATGACATGACAAAACATTATTTTGTCAGGTAAAATGACATTTGCAGCTATGGGTTAGTATATCAGGTCCAACAGCATGTGTGGGTGTTTGAAGCAGGAATTCAAAGGCTATAAGTACTACACACCATCTTTATTTAGGCTGATGGTCCCTCAGTTCATCCACCTAGAGTTTTGCTAGACATATAATGTATGGTATGGTTTGATTAGGATGGCTTGTGACTGCTGCTTACATTTTCATTGGGATCTTTTATTTAATTCAGTCTCAATACATATATAAGCATTGATTATACTGAAGCAACTTGTCTTTAATTTTCCCACCTTTTCTATTTCTATTAAAACATGTGAGGACTGATAAATACTTGAGATGATCTCACTTTATATTGTAACGCATAACAATTGTCTTAATCGTTTTCAAATTATAATAGTAATTAATACAAATATAAATGGTGTATTTTACACTGACGATAACCCACAAACCATTACCATAAGACATTATTTTCAGTGACGGCCTCATATTTCTGGGTGTCATCAGTCACACAAGGAAAAATCACTTTTTCAAGAAATATAAGTTGTCCAGATGTTTATTCTGTGCTCCTCTAACAGACACAGAGAAGTGATTCATTCCACTGAATCATGGAATGTACACACCAGCATTGAGGGCTTGGTGAATGTGCCTCGATGTGTTCTGTATTTCTCGAAATGTATCATTTGTTCATGTAGTTTCAGACATTGATGTGAATACTTGAAATTAACAGTTGTTCTTCCCCTGTCAAGGTCCTGTGCTGTACAGCGCTGCCATGTCTGCAAAAGCTATCTCGGAGCAGACAGGGAAGGAGTTTTTGTATAAGTATATCTGCACTTCAGCAGCAGTGCAGAACCGTTTCCGCTACGCTAGTGTGACTGCTGAGACTGACTGGGATCGCCTCACACAGGAGCACCCATGGCTACTAACAGAGGTAATGCTGCCATGTTGTGGTCAGTACACCTTCTGGATTGTTACTCTGTTGTTAAAAATATGGAGATTGTTAGTCACATTGCTTAGACTCACGGAAAGTCAGCAGAAGTCGTTATGCAGAAAGTCATGTGACTTTGTTTCAAAATGCATTAAAGACTATATTGCGTGCATAGAGACATTCTCGGTCTATAGAAATAAATCATAAATGGATTCACAAGGAAAAGCCTAGGAAATCTGCAATTCTGAAATTTTTTTGCATGCAATTAGTTTTGATTGTCGTCCCATATTTGCATATGGTGTAAATTAATAAGTTTTGGTTAATGTGTGACTGATCATTTTTATATTTGCCCTCTCCCAAGCGTCTCGTGGTAAAGCCAGATCAATTAATAAAGCGACGTGGGAAACTCGGTCTGGTAGGAATTGACCTTGACCTGCAGGGGGTTCGAGAATGGCTCAGGAGCCGCCTCATGCAGGAGACCACAGTGAGTTGAGACCCTTGTGGTCAGTATTATGGCACTCTATTGCTGTTATATTAAGAATGACGCCATCTGATTTGCAATTTTTCACTAATTATGGCTCAGTAACATTGAAGGAATTCTTGTAATTATGTCATAAATGAAAATATAAGTGCAAGCCTGACAGTTTAATCAATGTTTATCCCACAACTATATAGTGTGTCATGTGCAGAAGGGTGCTATGTATAGTGGCAGTGATGTTTGTTTAGGTCAGAGGTGAAGCATAGATGAGTAGGGTGTCCATTCCTCTGGACCGTAAACGCATATATATTTTTGGCTATTATATAAGACACACTGTTTATATGCAGGGTATGTGAATTTGTTTTTCTTATTCAACATGTTCTGTATTTAAAAAATAAGGAAACAAGGTGTTTAACATGATAAGCCATAATGAAAGCTCTTAAATGAATAACTTTACTACTTTGGCGGACACATAAGGGCGCATCTCTCACCCAGATGGTTTATGGGTAAAGGGGTGTGTCCCGGATGTAGAGCTTTTATCTGGTCTTTTATCTGGTCTTTTATCTGGGTTAACCGGCTCGCTGCTTGTTCTTCATCTATGCCGCTTTAAGTATTTTAGACTATGTTAGACCTCTTCACGTCTGGAGTCATCACTACCCTGCTACAATATGCTTGTTTTTTTTATCTTCTCTAGGTGGGAAAGGCAAGGGGTGTCCTGAAGAACTTCCTCATTGAGCCTTTTGTTCCACACACACAGGTAATTTTAACTGTTTAATGTCAGACCTTTACAGTATAATAGTAAGCCACTGACCAAGCTGGGGTTAGTTCTTGGCATCCTACCATCTCATGATTCACTATCTCCTGTATCATCTATCAGTGTTACAAACTAATTGTGAGGGTGGGCCAGCTGCGGCGCTAACGTCGGGGTGACATGGGCTGAATGAGTGTAGATAAGTAAAATAATGTCCTGACTACTTTGATTACATAAGATGCTCTGGCAAAATTCATTCATAGCTCTCGGTATGCTGCTGTTTTAGGGTACAAGGAGAGGTTACTTTATTTAAGTTTTTATTTATATGTTTATCTTTGCCTTTACTTATTTACCTAGGAGGATGAGTTTTACGTTTGCATTTATGCCACACGCGAGGGCGACCATGTACTTTTCCATCACGAAGGTGGAGTGGAGGTCGGGGATGTGGATGCAAAGGCTCAGAGGCTGATGGTGGCTGTGGATGACAAGCTGACTGAAGAACAAGTCTCAGAGCAACTCCTCACGCACGTCTCTGATGATAAGAAAGAGTAAGGATACATCTGTATTTTATTATGTCTGAATATTCTGTGGTTTACCACTCATTGGGTTTTCTTAAGTTCCAGCATTAATAATGGTGTATTACCTATATACAGTGGCATGCAAAAGTTTTAGCACCCCTTGTCAAAATTTTTGCTAATCTGAACAGTTTGGTGTAAAGTTATACACGGAACACTAGTTTCAACATTTAAAGTGAGTGAAAAGCGGACTGCATCAGCCTACAAAAGAAAGGGAACCCTAGGAGATTCCAGCTGTCGGATAACTTGGACCACACTATCAAACCTAAAAGCGTGTTAGGGTCATGGCTTGTTTACAGTCATCATAAATAAAGGCCAGGTGATCCAAAAAAAGACCCAGACTCCTAAATTTGTCCCTGCAATCAACAGCCATGTCTTCCTCTAAGCAGTTGCCTAGCACTCTGAACATGAATATGACTGGTGACATCCTCACCACAAAATTCAGCGTCAAACATTTGCAGAACATCTAGACAAGCCTGATGCATCTGTGGATAGATGATGCTGAAATGGAGCTCTTTGGTCCCCATGAGCAAACGTGATTAGAGAACAAAGGGCACAGAATTTTGCGAAAAAGAACACCTGGCAATCTGGGGTGGATTGCTCATGTTTTGGGGACGTTTTGCAGCCAGTGGATCCAGGAACATTTCACAAGGTAGATGTGATCCTAAGCGCACCTTAAAATCTGCCCAAATTTCTGCACGCCACCATACATTATATAACTCATATAGTCAGTCCAAAGAGAAGAAAGAAATCGCTAATTTCCTGCACTTACTGGCAGTATGGCTTTGTTCTATGTAACATTCATAATTGCATCCTGGTTAATGGACTTTTTCTTTATCCTTTTTTTCTAAAGTGTCCTGGGCAATTTTATTGTGGGACTTTTCAGTTTGTATGAGGATTTGTACTTTACCTACCTTGAGATCAACCCTCTAGGTATGTTTGTCTGAGCAATACTTGTATTTTTTAAGGTTTTACATTACATTTCCCTGTGTCGACCAGCTCTTATGTGTCATTTTTATATTAGGACAACTTGACAAAGACAACATGAATAAATTACCCACTTTTTATTTACTAGTTGTCACTGGAGATGGACTTTACATCCTTGACATGGCCGCCAAGATTGATGCTACAGCAGATTACATTTGCAAGGCTAAATGGGGTGATGTGGAGTTTCCCCCACCTTTTGGCAGAGAAGCATATCCAGAGGTGAGATCTGTTTACCGTTAATTTTCAAATTAGGATTAATCAGGTTGAGGGTATTTGGCCTTTGGCTTAACTAATAACCATTATACTTTGTATGTCAGATTCAGGTTGTCAAAAAACAGCTTTTTAAGTCTCACAATTAAGTTTTTAACATCTCACATTCAAGTTTTAAATCCGTCTTATATTTTTCTAGGGTAAAGTGTGCTTCTAAACTACTTTATGTTGCCTACATTACAGGAAGCATACATAGCTGATTTGGATGCAAAGAGTGGAGCGAGCCTGAAGCTGACGCTACTAAACCCTCGTGGCAGGATCTGGACCATGGTGGCAGGAGGAGGAGCTTCAGTTGTTTACAGGTGTGTGTTTGTGTTGTTTATATGGCTCTTGTTTACTGACCACATCCGGGTTTTTACTGTCTTTTCTTCTGCAGCGACACCATCTGTGACCTGGGCGGAGTGGATGAACTGGCAAACTACGGTGAATACTCTGGTGCGCCCAGTGAGCAGCAGACCTACGACTACGCTAAAACCATTCTCTCTCTGATGACACGAGAGAGGCATCCCGAAGGTGAGTCGTGTGTTAAGTAAGTTATTCTCAAACATGACAATTTGGTCATTCAGCAACAACCTTTGTGAGTGTCATTGAAAAATTCATATTGTCGCTGGTCTCCTGCAGGTAAAGTGTTGATCATTGGAGGAAGTATTGCAAACTTCACTAATGTAGCAGCCACATTCAAGGTAAAACTGTTTTTGGAAACACTGCTTAGAGGCAGGCAAATTTTACTCATATTAGACTTTTGAAATTTGAATCATGCAAAGTAATGATCATTGCTATTAGTATGCTTTTGATGCATTTAGGGTGTAATGGTTTGTCTTGTGACTATCCACAGATATTGTTTTATACTTGCCTGTTTTCCACTGAACCCTGACTAATTACTAAAGCTTGTTTAGAACTTTCCAGGTGTTTAAGCCTACATACAGTAGCTGACTTTCTGATTTCGGTCCCCAGGGCATCGTCAGAGCCATCAAAGACTACCAAACCCCTCTGAAGGAGCACGAGGTTACAATTTTTGTTCGACGTGGTGGGCCGAACTACCAGGAGGGGCTGAGAGTAATGGGGGAAGTAGGTGAGTGTTGATACACCTTAATTTAAATCTGAATATACCGTACTCGCAAAATTAGAATATCGTGTAAAAGTTGTTTTATTTTATAGACTCATTACAGATGCAAGATTTTACTTTCAGAGGCCTGACATTTTTGTATTTAAAATTCTTTTTTTTATTGATTTCAAGCAATATTATTTTCTGAGTTTTTGAATTCGAGGTTTTCTGAAGCTGCAAGTCCTAATCAGCAAAATCAAAACAAATAAAAGCTTGAAATATATTGATTCGCATACTATTTGTCTATATAATATGTACATTTGACCTTTAAAGTTACAGAAATGCATGCACTTTTTCAGGATATTCTAATTTTCCAAGTAGTACTATAGGTGTATATGCATCAATCCCATTATTTATTTATTTAACTGTCAAAATCTTCTTCAAATTGCCAACCATTTGCACATGTTCTGGGCATGAGATAAGTTAAGGTCATTTTGGTCATTTATTTTCGATACACTAGGTAGGACATATAAGTATGCCCTGGCTCCCAACCCTCTCTCAGCAAAATTTGGAGTTCCCTCTCCCTCTCCCGCTTCCCGCTTCCCGCTTCAAGACCTACCCAAAGTCTTGAAGCAGGTCTTAGCATTCACCACCTTGCTGGCCCGAAGACTGATTTTAATTAATTGGAAGCTTGCCCGTCCCCCCTCACATATCCGCTGGATGCGCGAGGTGCTATATAATTTAAAACTTGAAAAGCTCAGGTTTTCGCTGAATGGCTCAGTGAAGTCATTTCACACCACGTAGGATCCTTTTTTACTTTGCATAGAGTCCCTTTCTCTTTCTTGCGAGACTGAGGATGACTAGAGAACTACCGTGTGTGTGTGTGTGTGTGTGTGTGTGTGTATATATATATATATATATATATATATATATATATATATCCTTTTTTTATGAATGTATGGTTATTATTATTAGTATTATTACTATTACTGTTATTATATTGTTTTGTACGTTATTTCCCTTTTTTTTTTTTGTCTTGTCAGTGTGCTTGATTGGGTTGGCCTTATTTGTGGGAGATGGGTGGGAGGTTTGGCATGCAGCTATAACATACCTGTTACAATG
This sequence comes from Pao palembangensis, assembly GCA_015343265.1. Lineage (NCBI taxonomy): Eukaryota > Metazoa > Chordata > Actinopteri > Tetraodontiformes > Tetraodontidae > Pao > Pao palembangensis. The sequence continues at coordinate 5,312,425 of CM027084.1, forward strand.
TTATTCCTTTCAATGCACTGTGTATGTCTGATAATGTTGAAAAATGTTTGTTAGAAGTTGGGGAAAAAAAAAAATCTTTCAAATTAATTTCCTTATCTTCCATGTCACTGATCAGGCAAGACTACAGGTATTCCTATCTATGTGTTTGGTACTGAAACCCATATGACAGCCATTGTTGGGATGGCTCTGGGCCACCGACCAATCCCTAACCTGCCTCCGATGGATGCACACACCGCCAACTTCCTTCTAAATGCCAGTAACAGTATTAAAGTAAGTTCAACCAGTGAATTAAGGTGCTGTTTTGTTCTTTTCCTATACATTTTTGTTTGAGACAAGAGCTACTTTTATACAAGTAAAATGTCAGCTGGTTTAAGTGCAGGTTTTGATTCTAAATCGTCCTCATATAATTTTTCTTCTGCTCAAAAAGAGCTTCGCTGTATTTAACGATACACATGTACTTAAGAGGTGTAGGTAATTTTCCTCATGCATATTTAAAACCAGTGTCGAAATAGACCATTATTTTTAGCATTACCTTGTGTTTATGTATACAACTCTCTTGGAAGCTTGTGGTAGGTTGTGACGAACATATTTTAGTTTTACTCACTTTCCTTATCAGACTCCAGCTCCTACTAGAACGGCTTCCTTCTCAGAATCCTGGACACCCAATGATGTCACCCCAGCCAAAAAATCTAGAGCAGGCCTTCCAGAAGGTGACTGATAAGACTCACTTCTCCATAGCTTCTTATTAGCAGGACTCCACGTGTACTCATACTCTTCTATTTCATTTCTCTCATCCTTGCATCCCATATGTCTCCCTTCCTCTCCTGAAAATGTTGTCACTTCTTTCCTACCTTTCTGTTTATCCATCTTCCTGCTCTTCTATTTTCTGCACTTTCATGCATCGTATTTGTCTCTCTAAGACTGTCTCGATTCTCTGTTGTGGCCTCTGAAGAACATGGTCACAGGCAGTGGGAAAGGTAAGTGTTAGGTGTGAGCTGACACAAGCTTGGCTGTCCACTTTTCTATTTAACTTACTTACCTCATTTGTCCTAACCTTCACCCTTTTCATCTTGGTAAAAAAAGGTGAATGTCTGTGTGACAACTTTAGTGCTTTGTCTCCCAGTGATGCAGGTTTTTTTGGGGTGAAAAATATTGTGTGTGTGTGTGTGTGTGTTTATTTTTTTCTCACACACACAGCATATTTGAGGCAGTTGGGCACGGCATGGTCTTACCTCCTCGTGTACTGTGAAGTGTTGAGATACAGTTGGCCAGATGCTCTGTGGTCTACACAATAAAACAAAGATGCATTCATTTTTTCTTTTTATTTGTCCTTTTTTTCTTTTTTCCCCATGTGTTGTGTCTGTGTGATCCTTTCCTGTGGGGTCACAGAAGCAAAAGCCTCTTCAGGCTACAGTGGAGGTATGGAAGGGTGTGAAAATGAACCTGCCTTTCTGTCCTTTATCACCTTCCTCTTGCATTCCATTTTCCCCAGTTTGTTCTTTTTTGCTTTCATTTGGTGGCTTGAACCCCTAAAGGGAATCCTCTTTCACAGCTCTGAGTATAGTTGTTTTTTTTATATAAAAAGCACTTCAGTCCAAACTGATGTGTCAGAAATAAGAATTTTAAAGAAAAACCAGCCTTAAAGGCGGTAAAAATAATGTTATTAAAGGTGAGTAATGTTTTTTTTTATTTCTCTGCTATCTTCTTGTCCTCGGTGTGTGCAGTGTCTGTAATTTGCTTATTAACAACTGCATTGATGCCTTGTCCCTGAGCCTGTCCCCACCACCTCTCTTGATACAATCTTTACCTGTTACCAGCTCTGATGTCTCTCTTACTTCTCCCCAGCCAAAGCTACCACACTCTTCAGAAAACAAACCAAGGCCATTGTTTGGGGCATGCAGACACGTGCTGTTCAAGGCATGTTGGACTTTGACTACGTTTGCTCCCGAGATGAACCCTCTGTGACAGCTATGGTCTACCCTTTCACGTAGGTTAATAGATGAAATCATTTAAAATTGACCATTTACTTAAAATAACCTAATGTAACACTTCCTGTTTTGCCTAGTGGTGATCACAAGCAAAAGTTCTACTGGGGCCACAAAGAGATCCTGTTGCCAGTCTATAAGAACATGGCCGACGCCATGAGGAAGCACCCCGAGGTAGATGTTGTTATCAGCTTTGCGTCTCTGCGGTCTGCCTTTGACAGCACAATGGAGGCCATGCAGTATTCTCAGGTAGAAAAAGGACAAATTTGTAAAATTGTTCACATACAAGCATGAATAAGTCATTAACCATCACATGTTTGTGTGCGTGTTTTAGATTCATACCATCGCCATCATAGCTGAAGGCATTCCTGAAGCTCAGACAAGAAAGTTGATCAAGGTGGCTGATGAGAAAGGTGTCACCATCATTGGCCCTGCTACGGTATGTTTTTATTATGTATCACACCAACAGCATTGTAACTGCAGTATTTTTTGTGTTTTGATGTGGTTGAATTTTTTTTTTTTTTAATATATATTATTTGGCTATGACGCTGAATTTAATTTTTATATTCAATCGTCAGGTGGGAGGCATCAAACCAGGCTGCTTTAAGATCGGTAACACTGGTGGTATGCTGGACAACATCCTGGCTTCTAAACTGTACCGTCCTGGCAGTGTGGCGTATGTGTCACGCTCTGGGGGAATGTCCAATGAACTAAACAACATCATCTCCCGCACTACGGATGGAGTCTATGAAGGTGTAGCCATTGGAGGGGACAGGTTAGATGTTTACCTCAAAGCATGATTGTCCATTTGCCTTCTAGAGTCTATATAATTATACTTTATATGCTTTATACAGATATCCAGGCTCCACCTTCATGGACCATGTCATTCGTTACCAGGGCACTCCAGGGATCAAGATGATAGTGGTGTTGGGAGAGGTGGGTCTTAGCATTGTTGCATCCTCTGATTTATTTCTATTTTGAAATATTTGTGTGCGCACATCTCTTTTAATCTATAATCTGTAATCTATTTTACTCTTGATAAACTAGATTGGTGGCACAGAGGAGTACAAGATCTGCCAAGGGGTAAAAGAAGGCAGGATAACCAAGCCTGTGGTGTGCTGGTGCATCGGAACCTGTGCTACGATGTTTGCTTCAGAGGTTGGTTTGTTTAAATAAGTTAATTCAGATGTTGTTATTGGGAAATGGTGCTTTTTTCTGAAGTTGTGATGCTGTTATTTTCAGGTTCAGTTTGGCCACGCAGGGGCCTGCGCTAACCAAGCTTCAGAAACGGCAGTTGTTAAGAACCAAGCTCTGAGGGACGCCGGAGCTTACGTACCAAAGAGCTTTGATGAGCTGGGAGATGTCATCAAGTGAGAAATGAGTAACGAATAATCAGTTTTCAGTATGAGAGTGTTCCACCAATTCTGTGTCCTACGGTGAAACAGGACTGTTTATGACCAACTGGTGGACAATGGTACCATAGTTCCTGCAGAGGAGGTGCCTCCTCCAACAGTACCTATGGATTACTCATGGGCTAGAGTAAGAACACTCAACTTTCCTCCACAAATTTGCAAACTAGCTGAAACCCGCAAGCGCACACACATGAATAGTAAAGATCGTGTGTGTCATGGCAGGACAGATTTCCTGTAACTCCAAAAACTCTAATATTTCGGTAAAAAGCATCAATTGGATAACATTCATTAATTAAACAAAAATGTTCTGTTAAACATTTTACTGTCATGTAACCATGTTTGCTTAATTCTTTTTCCGCACAGGAGTTGGGCCTGATCCGGAAGCCAGCCTCTTTCATGACCAGCATCTGTGATGAGCGAGGGCAGGAGCTAATCTACGCTGGGATGCCCATCACTGAGGTCTTTAAGGAAGAGATGGGTTTGGGTGGAGTGCTGGGCTTGCTTTGGTTTCAGCGCAGGTGCGAAGTGTTCACCGTATGTGGTGGTATCCATTACTTGGTGTTTTCAGATAAATAACAATTTGTTTCCTCCATAGGTTGCCACGTTATGCCTGCCAGTTCATCGAGATGTGCCTGATGGTGACTGCTGATCATGGGCCAGCCGTCTCTGGTGCACACAATACTATTGTCTGTGCTCGTGCTGGCAAGGACCTCGTCTCAAGCCTCACCTCTGGCCTGCTCACCATTGTCAGTCCTGCTCGTGCTAACACGCACATGCTGTATATTAGCAAAAACTGTCTTTTGACTAAAACATGATTTATTTGTGAATTCAAGGGGGACCGTTTTGGAGGTGCTCTAGATGCCGCCGCAAAGCAGTTCAGCAAAGCCTTTGACAGCGGCATGTTACCGATGGAGTTTGTCAACAAGATGAAGAAGGATGGCAAACTAATAATGGGTATCGGCCATAGGGTGAAATCAGTAAGCAAGTGTTTTCCATGCTACCTCATTTTCCAAATTAGCTGCGTTTTACATATTGCAGAATTAATACCATTTTTAGTTTATTCCCAGGAAACACTACTGAATAAGAGTGTGTACTTTTTCAGATCAACAACCCTGACATGCGCGTACAAATTCTGAAGGATTTTGTGAAGCAACATTTCACCTCCACTCAGCTACTTGACTATGCTCTAGACGTTGAGAAGATCACCACTTCCAAGGTACGTTTTTGGTCCAAGTTAGAATAACATATTGGGTCATTGATCGATTTCTTGAACAGGGCACTTTTCGTCTTTTTCTTCCATTTAGACTGCCTCTGACTTTGACACGATTGAATTTCTTCCTTTATTCTCAGAAACCCAATCTGATCCTCAATGTGGATGGGTTTATTGGTGTTGCCTTTGTGGACCTGCTCAGGACATGTGGTGGTTTCACACGGTGAGATCTGTTGTTCAGTAATACCTTTTTTGACTGTATAGTTTAAAATATTCTATCTTGTCTCTCATTTCACTAGTCTCTCATTTCACTAGTCAAGTGTTTCAAATGTATTTAGGCATCACTTGCAGAATTGTTTCTCACATGCATAATGAACTGTTTGCAGAGATGAAGCCGATGAGTTTGTGGAGATCGGTGCACTAAATGGGATCTTTGTCCTCGGCCGCAGCATGGGTTTTATCGGTGAGTCACATTTACATGAAACGCACTACAAACGGTACTACTAGATCCAAACATCTCGTTTTATATCTGTTACATTAGGACATTACCTGGACCAGAAGAGGCTGAAGCAGGGTTTATATCGGCACCCCTGGGATGATATCTCTTATGTGCTCCCTGAACATATGTCCATGTAACTCCAACATTATACAATAGAATCTACATCCAGATGTGACTGCTTTAAAAGGGTTGGGTCAAATTGCTGCCTTGGAAAATCTGGATAAGATAATTCCGGGTAGAATTGTCCAACTGTGGAATCAGGGTTAAAACATAGTCATTTTAGAGAGAAAATGGAAGTATATTTTAAGTAAATTTTGTCTTGGGAAAATTATTTAGCCTAATTTGTTTGGTTTAAAGCAAATGCACACTGTTACAGAACCATTTTCAACTGCTACTAAAAGGAAAACCTTTTTAACAGTTGGTACAAGGGCAGAAACTAAAGCACATGTTATTTTTCACTCCATTGTTGCAAGTAGTGATGAAGTATATTACGCAAACTGCTGCTGACAAGAAATTGGTTCAAGCGAAGCAATACACTGAAATGTCTTTTTATATCCCATAACACAGTTAAAAGAAAACTTATATTTTAATCAGAATTTGTTTTAGGTAAGTTTAGCAGTTGAGTTGAGAGTATTCAAAGTGTTGCACCTTAGCTAAAATGTTTTGGGGTTTTTTTGTCCAAATTGCACTCCATTAATTAGGCTAGTTAACAGATAAACCAAAGTCATTTTGAAGTATTGTTTTGTCTTTGTGTTTGGAAAAGCTGATGTTGAGCTGGGAAATAGAAATTAGATTTATGACTCCACCATTGCCTTTTACAGAGCGACTCTTTGCAGCCCTGGTTATGATGTAGTGGTTGAAATGCACTAGCTTCTGTTAAATTAGTTGCATCTTTCGGGTGTTTATGTTTCATTTTTTACTTTGACAGAAGGTATGACTTTATCTTGTTTTGCGATCTATAAGAACACAGGTCAGTGGAGAAGCACAGAGTGATAATGCTTTATGAATAAGTCTTTGAAAGTATGTTATAGGCAAGGGACCATGAACTCTGCAATCGTCATACGAGAAAAATGGGTGCTGACTGTCCGTTTCACCAAAACCAACTCTAAATGCTTTGATGTATGGCCTTGGCCATGTTTGATCTTTGTTTTGCTTTTTTTCAATTAACTGTGAAAAAATAAGCTTAGATGTTTGTAATGTAATATTCATATACTGGAATAAAGATAATAAACTTGTTTTACTTTTAATTTTGACTTGCAGTTGTACTGAACTGTGTTGTAGCTGACAAATTCTAATGTGAGTGGATCCCAAGATTTTTCTGTCTGAGGGAAGCAAGTAAATCATCTAAATGCAAAGTGTTAAAAAAAAATACAGCAGTCATTTTAACCTAAAACTACATAGATGATGAACCTTCATGGAAATTGCTAAGATACAAGTTTAGTTGTGTGTTACTGTTTGAATTTATTTTTTATTTCTGCATTTTGTCCATTTTCTAAAGTTTAATTTGGTGTTGTATTCAGCTCGTTTTCATAGTTCTGGTATTTAGCTTTTTTTTTTTTTTTTTTACCAGCAGTGGCAATAAGTGGCAATATATTAAACGTGTGCTCCTTATTTAGTTACCTGGGTATTTTTCAAATATATATTTTATCACTGACTAATACAATCTAATTTTCTAACCTATGAATAGTGGTACAGTGTGGTAGGAACTAACATGCGTAGGAACCTTGTCGTTGTTGCACGAATATGGGAGGGAATCCTAAAAATGAGACAACCGCCCGGTAGGAATGGTAAACAAACCATTCAAAACACAATTCGAGTGAAAGTTGTGAAATTATTTTGAAACATATTATATGTTGTAGATATATGTGGTTTGTTCTGTACAACCATTAAACACGCATGTTGGAAAAACCGTTTGAACATTGCTGACTCGTCAGTGCTCCGGTCGAGAATGGTAAGTTATTTTTAGCCACATCTTGCGTAATCTCTACATCCGCATCAGATAATCGGCGTTTTATACAAAATTTGGTCTGCAAAATCATGAAGTATAAGGATATTTCAATTGAAAGTGTAGCAATCTAAATAAGGAACTGCACAATCGGATAGTAGTAAGAAGTTATCGCTCTAAATATTTATATTTGAAGTGAGACGTCTTTTAAGACAATGTTGCATGATGTGCAGTCTCCTAAAGTAAAGCGCTTCCCGATTGAGTCTGGATCTTTGTATTTGCCACGCAGATTTACATTACTCCTTGGATTTATACACCGATGCGGTCTGCCCTGACTGTCTTGCACCAGCGGTCGAAGACTGAGGTGAAAGAATTAAAAATGTCTATGTACTCATGCAGAATGCTAGGAATTATTATTTTTTTTGTATTTTTTTTTTTTTTGTACAGACTTTAAAAAAAATCATGCCAAGTGGTTGTATTGCTGTAGCAAATTCCATGTAATGTCTTCCTTTGAATTTATGCGGAAAACTTAAAATGAACTGAATGAAATAATAATCGCAAGACTGCTGTTCTCTGCACAGATCCCAGAACTGACCAGATGCACGGTGTTAATGAAAAAACGCAGCAGAGTAGAGGAAACAATCCGTGCCATGCATCACGCAGGTGCAGGTGCTTTGCAGGTAACTCCGCTATTTCTGAGTGACTATTTGCTTTTCATTAGTGTTGAAAATTAACTAGCTGTTTCCTGTGCTCATTTTTCAAATTAGTGTGCTTAAACCACATTATCCAAATCTTCACAGATATATCTGTTCATTTGTGTATCTATGTGGGATATTCACTCATAATCTTGTGTAAAATGGGCATTCAGCTCTATCATATTTCCTCAGGTAATCTCAGATTTTGATATGACACTGACAAGATTTGCCCACAATGGCAACAGAGTACCCACCACACACAGTAAGCTTTTTAAACATTGTCTTCATCTTGACTTCATCTTTTTAACTGTGCACTCCCTAACCCTAATCTGAATTTTGTTTTGCAGACATTCTAGATAACAGGTTGTTGATCAGTGAAGATTGCGCTAAGAAGGTAACTGTGATGCTCACATATGATCATTAAACACTGTCAAAATGAGATTCGGAGAGAAAAGAAGATTAATTTGAGAAATTCCATTTTTTTCTGCTTATAAATTGTCTCTGCTGTAGGTGAGGGAACTTTTAAACACCTACTATCCCATAGAGATCGACCCTTGCAGGACTGCTGAAGCCAAGCTTCCTCTCATGGTGGAATGGTGAGAAACGGACTAAACAATAACCCATTCTAATTCTGAGAATTTATCATACTGTTTCACCAGTGTTGGAATAGTTGGAACACAGTGTTTAGCCTGGTGCTGCTCCCCACAGGTGGACACAAGTCCATGAGCTGCTGATTGAACAGAGAATCAGGAAAGACCTGTTGCCTCTGGCTGTCAGTGAATCCAGGGCTATGCTGAGGTAAATACTGCTCAAAATCTTTTTTTCCCAAATATAAATTTGAATATTTTGACATCTGTGTAAGTACAGTGGGTACGGAAAGCATTCAGGCCCCCTTAAATTTTTCACTCTTTGTTATATTGCAGCCATTTGCTAAAATCATTTAAGTTGTTTTTTTTCCTCATTAATGTACACACAGCACCCCATATTGACAGAAAAACACAGAATTGTTGACATTTTTGCAGATTTATTAAAAAAGAAAAACTGAAATATCACATGGTCGTAAGTATTCAGACCCTTTGCTGTGACAATCATATATTTAACCCCTGTGCTGTCCATTTCTTCTGAGCTGACCATCCTTGAGATGGCTCTACACCTTCATTTGAGTCTATCTGTGTTTGATTATACTGATTGGACTTGATTAGGAAAGCCACACACCTGTCTATATTCAATTCAATTCAATTCAATTTTATTTATATAGCACCTTTTACAATAAAATTGTCTCTAAGTGCTTTACAGAGGTAGAAACCCAGAGCCTGAACCCCCAGGTAAGCACAGTGGCAAGGAAAAACTCCCTTTTAACAGGAAGAAACCTTGAGCAGGACCAGGCTTACAAGGGGGAACCATTCTGCTGAAAGTTGGCTGGGTAAAGGAGGAATAAAAGAGGGAGACAGGACAGAGAGAATAAAGAGAGAGAGAGGGAGAACAGATACAATCATAAAACCAAAGAAATACAGACAAAATACAATCATAGAAATACAAACATATCAGACATATATACACATAATACAGCATAGCAGGTTGTTATAAAGAGATGAACAGTATAGGCAGGTGCCGACAGCGGACCCTGAGTTTGCCATAGGCCAATGGCCATACAGCACGAAGGCCTGGAGACGGAAGACCTTACAGCTCTTACAGACCTTTACAGAGCGAATGAGAATCATGAAGTCAAAGGAACTGCCTGAAGAGCTCAGAGACAGAATTGTGGCAAGGTACAGATCTGGCCAAAGTTACAAAAAAATTTCTGATGCACGTAAGGGGAAACCAAACAGCCCCTCCATAAACGAATGGCCCAACGCAGACGTGCCACTTCTTCAGTGTACAGTTCAAACCCTCCAACACACTCAGACAGAAACTGGTCCACCCAAAGGACAAGACACCAAGACACAAACAAAGCAATGATGTCTATGCTGTACAGTGTCAGGAGGAATGCAAGGAACTGTACATTGGGAAAAGCAAACAGCCCCCCCATAAACGAATGGCCCAACACAGACGTGCCACTTCTTCAGGACAGGACTCAGCAGTACACCTACACCTAAAAGAAAGCGGACACTCCATTGAGGACAGTCAAGTACGTGTGCTGGCCAGAGAAGATCGCTGGTTTGAGAGGGGTGTCAAGGAAGCCATCCACGTCAAGTTGGAAAAACCATCTTTAAACAGAGGTGGTGGACTAAGGTACTTTCTGTCACCCACGTACAATGCAGTCCTCCACTCTTCGTCAGCAGTCCAAACGTTCACACCGTTTGACGAGACCTGGTGACTCATTACCACATTGACCCAACAGACAAAGGGGAAGCACCCCAACTGAAACTAGGTGAACGACCCTGCCAACGACTCTCAGGTGACCATCCGGGTCACTAACATGCCGATGGTCCACAAGGGCTATATTTTCAAGCTCTGCCCCCAGCAAGCTTAGAACTGAAGAAGCTGGCCGTGCGGCCAAACTGAGCTATCGGGAGAGAAGAGCCTTGGTGAGAGAGGTAAAGAAGAATCCAAAGATCACTGTGGCTGAGCCCCAGAGATGCAGTCGGGAGATGGGAGAAAGTTGTAGAAAGTCAACCATCACTGCAGCCCTCCACCAGTCGGGGCTTTATGGCAGAGTGGCCCGACGGAAGCCTCTCCTCAGTGCAAGACACATGAAAGCTCACATGGAGTTTTCTTAAAAAAACACCTGAAGGACTCCAAGATGGTGAGAAATACGATTCTCTGGTCTGATGAGACCAAGATGGAACTTTTTGGCCTTAATTCTAAGCCGTATGTGTGGAGAAAACCAGGCACTGCTCATCACCTGTCCAATACAGTCCCAATGGTGAAGCATGGTGGTGGCAGCATCATGCTGTGGGCGTGTTTTTCAGCTGCAGGGACAGGACGACTGGTTGCAATCGAGGGAAAGATGAATTCGGCCAAGTACAGGGATATCCTGGACGAAAACCTTCTCCAGAGTGCTCAGGACATCAGACTGGGCCGAAAGTTCACCTTCCAAGACGAAAATGACCCTAAGCACACAGCTAAAATAACGAAGGAGTGGCTTCATAACAACTCTGTGACTGTTCTTGAATGGCCCAGCCAGAGCCCTGACTTAAACCCAACTGAGCATCTCTGGAGAGACCTGAACATGGCTGTCCACCAACGTTTACCATCCAACCTGATAGAACTGGAGAGGATCCCCAAATCCAGGTGTGAAAAACTTGTTACATCATTCCCAAAAAGACTCATGGCTGTATTAGCTCAAAAAGGTGCTTTTACTAAATACTGAGCAAAGGGTCTGAATATTTGTGACCATGTGATATACAGCATCCCATATCAGTTTTTCTTTTTTTAATAAATCTGCAAAAATGTAAACAATTCTGTTTTTCTGTCAATATGGGATGCTGTGTACATTGAGGAAAAAAAATCAACTTAAATGATTTTAGCAAATGGTTGCAATATAATAAAGAGTGAAAAATGTAAGGGGGTCTGAACACTTTCCCATTGTAGACCAGAGAGACTAGACTGTTTCTTTGGTCCTGCGTGGTTGTGGTTTCATTAGGGACGGCTACAAACTGTTTTTCGACCATCTGGAGGAGCAGCGGGTTCCTCTGCTGATCTTATCAGCCGGTGTTGGAGACGTCCTGGAGGAGGTGATTCGGCAGAACCGTGTCTTCCACCCCAACATTCGCATCATCTCTAACTACATGGACTTTGATCAGGCTGTGAGTTACGCCGCACGTGTTGACGGGGATTTCACGTTCATAAAATGACTGAATGCTTCAACAAACTGTACTGTTACAGATGTGTGATGTAGAAATAGAGTCTAATGAATTCGTTAGTTGGGAATATTTAAATTTCTTGGCATCAATAAACAAAATAAGCATTATACCGAACAATTTCACTGAACCCCTGATGGGATTGCTGGACTTTTTTTCATGTATGGCCTCAGTCCTATTTGTGCTGTCTTTTAAGGGGCTTCTGCAGGCCTTCAAAGGTCCACTGATCCACTCCTTCAACAAGAGAGAAGGTGCTGTGTCACATGTGGCAGACCTCACAGAGCTGCATGGCCGACCCAACGTGCTGCTGCTGGGGGACTCTTTAGGAGACCTGACCATGGCCGACGGAGTGCCCGATCACCAGAACATCCTCACCATCGGCTTCCTCAACGATCAGGTTTAGACCAGTCGTTGCTTCCATCGACAGCTCAGGTTTCAGGTGGTTAACCAATAACCCTGTTTGTCGCAGGTGGAAGGCAGAAAAGAATCGTACTTGGACGCCTTTGATGTCGTGCTGGTGAAGGACGAGACGATGGATGTTCCCAATGCAATTCTCAGGTACATTACCTCATCCAGAGACGACAGCTAAGAAGCCCAACGGAGGAAATGGACACTTTCTTAGAGGTGAATGTGTTAACCCCTTTTTATGGAATGTGGAAGATGTCGTCATCCGAGTTCTGTCCAGACAGGTCAAGTGAACCTACACCCTGGCACAGAGAATTTTGACCTGTATATCAAACTCTAATTTTTAAAAATCTCTATTTGATAACCAAGTTTCACTTCGGCGGGAAAAAAAGATTTAGCACTGATGTCAGCAATCTACTGTCGTCATAGAAATTCAAGCACAAGAACCCATACCTTAGATATACCAAAACTTTTGAACAGGTCAACACACACGTTCTTTCTTTTACATTAAAGTTGCACAGTAGTGCAAAGATGTGTATTTCTTTTATCTTTAAACTTGTTACGTATTCACTTTGTTTAACAGTGCTGTGTATTAGCTCTGTGAGTACACGATGCTTGCATGTACTGCACAGTCATCCCTAGAGACAGGTTTCAGCGAGCATAAAAGATGGTGCTGTTACTATTTAATTACTATAGGATGGAATGTTAGATATTTAAACCATTTTTTAAGAAAACATGCTAATATCAGAAGAGAATATATTAGTGAAGAGGGGTATTGTCAACAGAAAGACCATGCCTGTTCTGATTTAATATTGTTTACTGACATATTTCAGCTTTTTCTAAACATGGATGAGTAATTTCCATTTACCCAAAAGCCAGTATTGAACTTAATGTGTGGGATAAGTTCTGAGAAATAAAAATAAATTCTTAGATTCTTAAGGAAAACAATGATCCATCAAAGTGGATCTTATTTTGGAAGAAACAAGATGTGATGTCTAGCATAAATCACTCAAAATATTATGGTTTTTAATGTCAGTTTTTAACCATACTTGAGTTAATGAAAGTAAGGTGTTTATTTTTAGCTGCCCTTGTGGAAGTGGAGGTGGGAGGCCTCCTGATTTAACGCTCCGAAGGCAATTTCCTGAAGCATCTCCGTGTAATAAATTGAATCCAGACTATGTTCTTTTTCTGTCGTTTTAATCAGTGTGACTTTTTAGGACAAATTAAGGTGCTTGTTTAAGTTTCAGAAATGCAAAAATCAAAAACAAACATACAACACAAAACTTGTCAGTAAAAAAGTATTAAAACACGATGCTGTGAAGAAAAAGTCTCGCTTGTTTTTTTTTTTTCTGTGTTGCGGTTTATCCCTGAGAGAGACATCGCTCCTCATCACAGCTCCTCGTGCCGCATCGCTTCCTTTTCCTTGTCTTCATCAACCTTGAGTTTGAGTTCGTCAGCCGTGATCACGCCATCTCCATTTCTGTCCTGGTTTTTAAACATGTCAACAACAACCTGCTCCATGGTCAGTCCAGGCTTAATACGACCTCTGCCCTCTGCCACCTGCAGCTTAATGTACTCCCCGAACTAAAGATGTGAACAAATAAAAGAAAAATATTTGGTACTAAAAATACAGCTATATTACTGGCAACCTTTTAGTTATTGTAACAACAACATACGATCACATGATTTTCACAAGTTTATAAACGACAATCCAACCAGCGGCGTTATTCTTGAGTTAAACACCAGATGGCGCCAACGTAAATTTAATGTCTCATTCTTGTGCGTTAAAGCAGAAACTCCTGTCGGTTTTACTGCAGATACAACTTATTATAGGGCTAGTACAACCAAAAATGATTTGAAGCTGCGATGTTAAAATTTGGACTAAATGTGCGTCAATTACTGTGATCTTTCTAACCAGTGCCATGAATTGTACTTTTTTAAGAGACTATTTTTCAAAGGTAATCTCATTTTTCTCTTTTCACTAAGCTTTGGATGATTTCAGTGTTAAATCTAACTAAACTATAACATCTATACTCCAGTAGCAATTTGAAAAAGATCATACAAGATTATTTTATGTATCTTAACTTCTTAATTTAGTATGTACAGTATATCATAGCGATAAGTGGCCAGGAACATAAACTGTACCTCCTCTTGTGGAACCTCTTTGTTGCTGTTAATGTCCAGAGCTTCAAACAGGTTTGGTGGATTCTCCTGGAGCCACACGAACAGGTAACCAGGCGGGACGCCTTTCTCAAAGCTTACCATTTCGATGTCAAAGACCAGCACAGCACTGCCTGGAACACCAGTTGCTAAAAACCGAAAAGCAAAAGAAGAAAAAACACCAGGTTTAGGATCTCCAGGCTACATGTGAAGCTCCAGAGATGTTTTGGGATACAGTAAATGTGGAATATAGTGGAACTTTTTTATTCCAAGGACTACAAATAACATCTGAAGCTCCTCAAACATTAACATTGGTGCAGATGTTTGATCTTCTCACTGTAATGTCTCTTTTTCTCACCTCCGTTCTCGCCATGCCCAAGATGAGGGGGCACCGTAACCAACCTCTTCTCTCCCACGCACATTCCTCTCAAGGCCAGATCCAACCCATCGATCACTTTGTCTGTCCCCAGCACCACGTCCTGGAGGTTGTCATAGTCGTGTCTAAGGAGATCAGGCGGAGCTTCGTGATGATCTGTATTTGTCCGAAACAAATGTGCGTTTTTGGGACTCACGAGGAGAAGAGCAGCGTGCCGTCCACCAGCGTGCAGTTGTAGTGGTAGCGGACGAGGTCGTTCTCCTCGGTGGTCCCGTTACATGGCTCGGGCCTGTAGGTGGTCCGGATGTCCACGGTATCGTTGGGGTTGTGGAAGTCGATGACGTGAATGTCAAAGACGAGCACAGCTGATGGTGGGATGACGTCACCTGGGTAATTTAACGCAGTGTCAATTTAAAATGATTTTTCATTGAAGTTTGTGAAGTCTTTCCTCTTGTAATGCAACTCAGACAATCTACATGTATCTACATTTTCAAAGGATACTAAATAATTATTTATAATACATGAAAACACAATAAAACGTTTAACTGTCATCTTGCGGTCACATTTGTTAAATCCCTTTGTTAAATACAGAAATTCAAGCCCACAATGTTGCTTCCTGTCAAACTATTATAAATTATTATTATTGTTGGTTTTATCTTTTTTTGTGCACTCTTTTGAAAACTGCTACCTTATTGTATAAGATCTTATTGTAACTGTGGATGTTCTGCCTTGAACAATATTTGTGCTCCATTCATCTGCTGAATGAAAGAACACAATTCAGAATTCTTTATTTCTTTTTCTATTCTAGGATCATTAGATTTGCGGCAAAACCTTAAAAAAAGGAAAGAAAAGCAACTCAACGCCCCCTGGTGGTAGACTTAAAAATAAGCCCCGCAATCCCGAGAATAAATGTTTAAAGATAAATCAGAGGCAATTCCCATAATCCAGCGTTAACTTTGCGGTTGAATATTTATCTTATAACTTTTACAACAGGGTGTGAAATGGAACGAATCTGAACCCCATTTATGCAGATTCATTGATCGTCCACCTTTAATTTCTCTCAAAGAGAAGAAAATGCAGGGAGAGTCAATTTACCTGCTCCATTCTCTCCATACGCCAGGTGTGGAGGGATGGTAACTCTCCTCTTCTGCCCAGTGCAGACCCCTAACAGAGCCCGATCCATACCTGGAATCACGTAACCCATCCCGATGTAGGTGTTGTAGGTGGTGTTCCTCTGGTAGCTGCCAAGAAAATTGAAGAGGGAGCAATCATGTGACAGGATTAAGTATGATTGATTTGGGCTTAAAGTTTAAAAAAAAAGAGAGGAAAATTGACTAAAAGCGGAGCTCACCTGGTGTCAAAGGTGACCCCGTTCAGAAAGGTTCCATTATAATGGTACCGGATGTAATCCCCCATGACTGTCCTGCGGGTGCACATCTCAGGCACCACCTGCTCCTCGATGGTGATGTTGTCTTTTGGGTTGTGCAAGTCCACCAAGAGGACATCAAACACCAACGTGGCCTGTGGGGGAATCTCAGAACCTGGCGACCGGACAGAATGTGGCGTGAAGACAAAGAGCTCGCAGGCGCGAGATAGTCGACCTCCGTGGGGGTTTTACCTGAGCCTTTTTCGCCGTAGGCTTTGAAGGGTGGGATGATGATATTCCTGATCTCCCCCACACACATCCCCAGCAGGCCCTCATCCATGCCCTTTACCAGCCAACCCTCACCCACAAGAGAGTTGTGGGTCTGTTTCCTGGTGTAGCTACGTAGGGCTCATACAATCGCAAAGTCAAACACACAACACACCTGGGTGACGCAGTACAGATACAGAACTACTCTTTTAGTCAAGCAGCCACAACAATCCCACTGACAACAGCCTGTAAGAACAAACGCACAGTGGAGCAAATAAGGCTTCACCTGGAGTCAAACACGGTACCGTCGAGCAGGGTGCCGTTGAATCGGTAGCGGACAAAGTCGGTGCGCATCACCGAGCGTTTGCAGTCTTTGGGGGTGGTGACGGTTTTGGTGACAACCAGGTCAGCTTTGTTCCACACGTCCAACAGGTGGATGTCGAACACCAGCGTGGAATCAGGAGGAACCACCTCGCCTGTAAACACGGTTAGATTTGACAAAACACTCGGGACAAGTTGTAATTTCACCTCTGACCAGAGAGGAACTTCTTGGCTTGGGTTTGTTTAAGTTCTAATTAGATGTTGTTGGATTAAAATGTAAAATAAGATCATGAACATGGACAGCACTACAGGATCTACAGCAGCTAAAATGTGGCCCCAAAATGAATATTCTTTTGTTTGTTTTTTTTCTTGGCAGTTACATTAATTTAAGCTCAAACAGATGTTTTCGGAAAAGTGCCAAAAAGAGCTTTGGACTTGAGAAAAGTGTGTTTTCAGATTAGTTGTAGTCATGTTTTTATGATATTTACAGCATTGCTGAACAAATAGAAGATAATCCTGCTCCTGTTCACCTGCGCCGGTGCTTCCGTAGCCCAGGTGAGGGGGGACAGTGATCGATCTGCGCTCGTTCACGCACATGCCCCGCAGACCTTTATCGATGCCTTCCAGCAGCCGACCCTCGCCGAGCAGGGCCACCTTTGCGCCCTCTCTCTGATGGCTGTGGAATGAGCGAAAGACCTCGTTAAGACTCAAACTTAGCAACAAGAACAACGTGTGCTGCTTTTAATGGGGACATTTAGTTCGCTTGAAAATTAATGCATGACAACACATTCAGAGAGCAACATTTAAAGAGTCTTAAGGATCTTTGGGGGAGGGGACAAACTGTTAGATCTGCTCCTCACGTTCGGTTTTATCAGTAAAAAAAAAATCCTCACCGCAGTTACTCATACCTCGAATCAAACGTTTTCCCGTCCGCAAATGTGGCGTTGTAGTGATACCGAACATGATCTCCGGTTTTCGACTCTCTGACACAGATTTTAGGAATGAAGTATCTGTCCACGACTACATCTCCGAGCACCGGGCTGGGATTGCCCTCCACCGAGGAGGAGCCCGACGTAAGTACAAAAAAAGCAACGCAGCAGAGAAACATGATCAAATCGCCCCCAAAAAAATTAAATAACTTTAGCTTTGCACGAACATTTACAAAGAAACGGGTGAACCTTGAGGCCCGCGGCTGTTTGCGCGCTGCACACAGTGGCTGCAGATGAGAGACGGCAGTAGGACAGATGTGTAAACGTGGACAAACTCCAGGTTGGGGAAGAGACTTTTTTTTTTTGCTGCAGGGTTGGAAAAGGATAACGGAGGTGGCAATTTAGGCGTTGTGTGGAACGAACTCTACTTCCTTTACAAAATAAAACTCAGAAACCAAAAGTTTCTATACCCCCGGAAAAATGCATCCACTTGGCTGATAGACATCTTATTTAGTTTATTGCTACATTTTGCTACATGTCTGTCCTACCAATGTCTGGGTTTAATTAGAAAAGAAATAGTGTCGTTTTCTTTTTAATTTGACTCTTCAGCACCAATGTAAAGCACCCAGTTCTTAAAATGCTGGTTACAATTTAGCTACATTTCACTAGAAGTAGAATGAAATGACCTCTTAAACATGTTGTACTCAAGCAAACACCCCTTTTACACTAGTGTTGAGATGTTTTTTTAGAAATAAGACTGGGGAAAAATGGTCGCTTTTGGAAACCATGATGATGGATTCACTAACGGAAAAACTGTACTTAGTGGTGTTGGCTTATCATTGAACAGCTAGGTAATGTGAACATTTAAACACAGAGTGGATCAACAAGTCCTTTCCAAAGATTTATTATAGCAGCGTGATGCTATAAACAATATGGATGGCGTTTTCTAAACACAAAAAAAAGATAGTAAATTACATAAACACCAATAAATGTCAGAATTTACACAAGTAATTCACAGCTAGAAAACCTACAGCAGGCATGTATAAATATGTTTCTTTTTAAAGGTTGTCAGATCTGGTTTGCTGCTTTGTTCCCTGTAGGTGAGGGTGGAAAAGGATTTCCAGGCCGAAGGGGGCGTCGTTATATTGCCTCTCTGGGCTTTTCCAGAGTGGGCAGGGCAGATCTGTAATTTGGGATTTCAACACTTATTATAATGTAATTTATCCACCCGCAGTAAAACAATGACTGCCCCACTATAACCAGTCAATTTAACCTTTCTGCCACTACAACCAGCAACTTTGCCTGCCCCACGATCAGCAGCCCCCCCCCCCCACACACACACACACACTTAGTTTAAATAGTAAACTAAGTCAACAATAGGGTGCATTGCACAGACGTGCGCACTGATACGCGTGCTTGTGTGCCAAATTAAGAACAAGACTCGTGAGACAGCTGTTGACCCACACTCAGAAACCCGAGACATCCGCCTCTGCAAGGCCTAATCCAGGAAGTCCCACAGACCCCTGATTACTTCACCAGAGCGCAGACCACCACTCCGTGGGAGTTACAGGAGGAGCAACAGAATATGTTGGATTTCATCCCATCATGGTCGCTTTTGGCGCAGTTTTGTCTCTGCTTTGTTTGACTTTTGCTATCCAGACCGACGCACAATATGAAAACTACAGTTTCAGAAGTTTCCCTGCAGAGGATTTCATTCCTCTCTCCACTGCGTACGGACTGGCGCTGGATCATTACGCAGCAGAGAAGTGGACAGAGTCAATAAAATACCTGGAGTTGAGTTTACGTTTGCGCCGGCTCCTTAGAGACAGCGTCAGATACTGCGCCCTGCACTGTGACAGAATCAAACAGAAAGGAAATTACGCAGAAAACCAGGAATTGCGTGTGTACTGGCACGTTGTGACGACAGCGTCCTGTCAGAAGAAGTGCAGGCAGCTTTTCCCCGCGCTGCAGCTTCCTCCTCCCCGCAGAGAGATCCTGCAGGACTTCAGCATAAGATCTCCTTACAGATATCTGCACCATGCGCATTCAAAGGTGAGACATCTCGTGTGTTGAAAGATACACTACTTTATGCCTCCTAATTCAGCATCCGGAAACCAGTACTCAACTTAATGAAACAAATGACCAAATTTTAAGTTTCTTTCTCACTAGGTTCTATTCATTACTTTTTAGAGTTTATGTGCCACTTTACATATGGTTTAGGTCATATCAGACCACAACCAAGGATCACAGAATGAGATATGTAGCGTCACTGCCACAAGGGGGCGCTACAGTCAAACGCTTCGCATCTAAAGGCGTAAACCCTAAGTTTTTCGTTTCCAGCTTGTGTTTGCGTAATATGCTATACATGTTTTGTATAACAATAATACAATAATTTTTGGCATCAAAAATTAATATTTCGCGCAGTACTGGTATCCAATCGTCTATGTTGTATTGGGATAGTTATTCAAATGGAGTTCATACACCGCCTACAATATTTTTCACCAGCCACCACTACCTTAAATTATCCAAGTAATTAGCAAAAAAAAAAAAAAAAAAAAAAAAAACAACAGCGATACATTAATTTTACAATTCAGCTGAAATCCTTTGCATTCAAAGATCTGTGGGAGGAAGCCAAAAGTAAAATTTATTTCAGAAATACTGCTCTTTGAGATCTGAAGGTGATGTTCTGTGTCCCAGCTGGGTGACCTGCAGAGGGCCATCCCATGTGCCCATACCTACCTCCAGAAGAACCCTGATGACCCAGAGATGCTACGAGTGATGAAGGAGTATAAGGACCAGTACGACCTGAGCGGCTACCTCATTGACCACGAAGAACAACCATATGAGGTGAGGTCAGGAGCGTCAATCATCAATCATTCATCAGACATAATATGCAGCTTCCTTCCTTCCTTCCTTCCTTCCTTCCTTCCTTCCTTCCTTCCTTCCTTCCTATAGAGGTCTCTGCCACTTGACTTGAAGTCACCATCATCTTTTCCAGGCCTGCTTTCTGAGCGGGGTGAAACTCCTCAACTCAGGCAATTACAGCGGTAGTGTCGGGCTCCTGGAGGAAACTCTGAAGCTCTACCTCAACGAGTACGACCTCTGTCAGAGCGATTGCGAGGGAGTCATTCAGCTTTTACCAGACCTCGACTTCTACACAGCCCTGACAGGTTTGTGTGGAGAGTATGACCCCTAACAGAAAGGTTTTTGCTCGAGTGTGACATTTATTGCCTGAAACATAAAATACTGAAAATGGAAATATGGAATAAAATATTCCATCAGGGTATTTTCAATTCTTCCACAGACGCCTACATCAACATATTAAAATGTAAGCTGAAGTGTGAAGACTACATGATGCCTAATGTCGGAGGTTATTTTGTGCAGAACTTTGTGGCTAACATTTACCACTACCTCCAGTACGCCTACTATAAAAGTAAGTTTTTAGTCAGTGACCATAACCTAGCTGTAATAGTCTTCAACAGAGTTCGATCTGTCTGTAATTTCATTAACTGTGTGTTCTAGTGAATGATGGCAGAAGTGCGGTACCGTGTGCTTACAGTTACTCCCTGTTTGAGCCTGAAGATCAGGTAATGGAGCAGAACCTGATGTATTATAAAGCCTACAGCCAACAGTGGGGTCTTCAGGCTGACCACTTTGCAGCTCGGATGGTGAGGGAAATTAGAGTTTCCATGTTCTCCCCGTTTCTGTCTGGCTTCTTCCGGGCTTCCTCCCACAGTCCAAGGACATATTTGGGGTGTAGTGTGATGGAAAATTACTGTTCGCATGTATGCTACATGACTGCTAGCCGCGAGAGCTTAGTTGTGACAAGACTGTGTTTCATTTCTGCTGCTTCTAAAGGTCATGCATTATGCTAGTATGCTCTCCGATAAGACAACTGGAAGTGTTCTGTTCCCTACCCTCCCTATCTCAACTACTAAAGGTGAGACAGAGTAGAAAGCTTTGGTACTCTCCTGCAGACTGCACAGCTCTCTACAGGATTTATGAAATCTTCAGATAAAAAAAGACCAGTTCTGGGAAGGTTTTATTGTAGACGTTCAGTGGTGACAAGACTATCCACAACAGTAGGTGATGTGGCTACTCTGAACTGAGCTTAGGTGTGAGTGTGAGTGGGAATGGTTGTTTCTGTTTACTTGCCCTGCGATAAGCTGTGTACCAGCCCCCTACTGTGACCTAGTGAGGGATAAAGTGGCAGAAGACAGATGGATTTATGTGAACAACAAAAGTGTTAGCGATGTTAGGTTGCAACCAGCAGGCAATAATCCTTTTGAATCTGTCCTGATGTCTTTCTGTACGTTTAAACAGGAAGCTGTGAGACTTCATACCCAAACTGTCACACAAAAACGCATGCTGGCTCTTGCAGAGGAATACTTGGCTCTGGACAATGAGGTGAGATGAACAGATAATAAATCAGTCTAGCAGGTATTTATTTTATTTAATTGAAGAGAACCTTTTTTTATTATTATATATATATATATATATATATTTTTTTTTTTTTAAAAAAAGGATTTTCTTGGAGCTGAGGAGGCTGCGCGCTTTGCTTCAGAGTCTCCCGATGTTGAGTTCCGGGGTTTGGGAGACTACGAGGAGGCCTTCTACGCCAACTGGAGTCAGCCGAAAGGAAAAGGAGACACCGGAGAGTTGAATGTCTGAAACAACCTTTTAGTTTTGTTAAATTTGCTTTCTATCTTCTCTTCTGTTGTGTTTCAGAGACACCAGCAGCCTAGATTTTCTCCTTGATAGTGTGAAACTTTTATACCACACATACACAAAAAAAGGTCAAATATATGTAATGTATATCTTTGATATATCCTGCATTTGTTTATCATAAAATAAAGAACTAAAATCCATATTGTTATGATTAAAAATAAACCAAGCATGGCCTCTGTAATTCAGGTATACACTGCTCAAAAAAATAAAGGAAACACTAAAATAACACATCCTAGTTCTGAATGACTTGGCTGATCCAACTTTGATGTAATGTCCTTAAAACAAGTCAAAATGAGGCTCAGTAGTGTGTGTGGCCTCCACATGCCTGTATGACCTCCCTACAACGCCTTGGAGTTACATTGTGTTGTTTAAGTGTTCCCTTTATTTTGTTGAGCAGGATATTTTAATATTTATTCTGTTTGTGACGTGATTGTTAGTCGTGAGAGCTTATTTGTGTTAAGAAATGGTTTCTCTTCAGCCCGGAAGGATGACTGCAGTTTTCTGTTTCCATGACAGTCCTCTGAGGTGTGTGACATCACCCCTCCTCCAGCACATAAGCAGGTGGGACAGAGAAAAAAACTTTGCTCTCATGCAGACTGTTCAGGTCTCTGTATGACTTTTGCCTTTTAAATCTTCAAATAAAACAACAAAGACCAGTTCAGTGCAGGTTTTATTGTAGAAGTTTGACGGTGACAAGAATATTCACAGCAAAAATATTTACACTGACACGCAATGATGTTTATCTCAAGTCGGACAATGTGGGATCAGCACCCCAAATCCTTTATTCCAACCAACCCTATCACTACACAGGCTCTGACCTGTGACCTTTGTGTAGAGTATCTGCTCCCCAAAATTCATCCAGTGTTTAAGGTTTAAAAGGAGCAAAATCAGTTACTATGGAACATGATCTAGCCTTTTTGTGAATTGTTAATAATGTTAAATGTTACTGTAGGTTCACTGGCAGTGAAACTTTACTCATTGCATTTGATTTCACTGCTATTGCTCAGTACTTTATTATATTATTATTTTAAACAGAGTTCATATATCATAACCTCTGTTGTTATTTAACACTATCTCATAAATGGATGTAGATGTTTGTTTTTCAAGCACACATAATACAGGGTTCATTATATGGATCTGTTATATGAAATAAAGCCATACATAGATTACATAATCATTATTTACTAAACCTCATTGAAGGGAAGCTTAAAGATATTAAATACATGTGCTGTCGGTTTACATTAAACCGTTTAATTGAAGGTTAAAATCTGAACCCAAAATCCAGTTTTGAATCAACTCAGACGATTGTGAAGTTAACAAGTGTGCCACGAGGGGGCGCTCACGCATCCCTGAAACGCTCTGTTATTCCTAAAATAAGCAGTTTTGTGCTTCGGTCCCAAAAGGCAGTGAGGCATCATTGATGCACAGCTACAGCATCAGCACCCGTTTCAACAACTTCCCTGCAGGCGCAATATTTATATACGCTATCAATACACTTTATGTAGAAGTACTGATTTACAGTAGTGTCGGCTAACAAAAGGCAGCACAAATACGAATATTAACCTTTATCCAGACAGATAGAATTAAAATATTTCTCTGGGGTTAGTGTCACGTGATCTAAAGGAGGTGGGTTACATACGTTTAACAGAAGCTTCTCAACAGCTGAAAGCTTCAGTGGAATCACCTAAAGCCTAATAACAGTCAGTACGGCAGCTGCAAAAATAAAAGCACTGAAAAATAACACTGTCGTAGCAAAATGTAATAACGGGCATTTCAAGGTGCCTCGGTACGGGTGGTAATCAGAGCTTCCAACAGAAAGACGTCATTGAAATTTCCAGGTTTAGAAGAAATCAGAGAAGGAAACAGAAGAGAGCCCAGGGTGGAAGTGAAGTGGAAGACATCATCGTTTAGTCTCTCTTCAGAGCTGATAGGATGCAGCAGAAGGACAGCAGAGAGATAGCATTCAAACCCCCGAAGATCTGAGGAAGAGAAATGACATGGAAGAAGAGGAGAGGCAAGACATATAGCAGACGTTAAAGAATCTGTTGCAAGCAGATGGGATGTAATGAATTTCTTGATACATTACTTCTGATTTAAGAACCAAACCAAAGGGTTCAGAATACTGTATTGACATATTAAGCATGTACACTTTTGAAATTCTTGTTGCGAAAAACAACCTGATTAAGTATTGAACTATTTGTTGCAGATGTAATGCAAATAAAGATAAAAAAGGAGAAAAAAATGAACAATACACCCTTTTTATTGAAACTGTTATGAAATGACCATCGACACAAAAAAGAGACTGCTCTGATGTTACAGAAAATGCAGCCAAAATATAGCTGAAATACAAATAATGAAATAACAAAGGAGGAGAACTGCAAGCCCTTGTGTAAGTAAAAAAAAAAAAAAAGAAAAACCAAGACAAAGTAGGGGCATAGGAAGAGATGTGTGGAAAACAAAGGACTTTTAGAAAAGGGATGGCATCATCCAATCATAATAAACAATAACGTCAGATTATTATCCTGGTGTCAGGACTGATAGGCAGGGTCGTACCTTCCTCTTCGGATGTTTCTGGTTCCACAGCGATGCAGGTGGGTAGAAAAAAGAAAACACAGACAAGGAGTGAGGAGAGAAGATGAGGAAGACTGTCAAACTGTCAGCAGAGCAAGAGGCACAGCAGAGACATGAAATCATGCAAAGTGTTCCGGTGCAGATTGAATGCGACCAAACTGAGATACAAGGAGCCAAGCATTGTGAGAGGCGCACCCTGCGTGAATTCCTGATTTCGAACATAACGGATACGAGGGGAGCTAAACTCAGCCAGTGGGCGTTGGGTCGCACTGCCATCTCTGGGTGCGAGTATGGATCAAAGAGCAAGCAGAGGGAGCAGCGGGCTGCACGCATGTGTGTTACAGGAACACAGCAGGCACACACAGATGGAGACATGCCAGAGTTCTTACTTAAATCCCCAGCCAGTTCCCCCCAGGACTATGGCTGCCAGCAGAATTGCACCAGCAACCGAACCTATTATAATATTGGTGCCGCTGGGACCTGTGGGATTAAAATTAAAATATTTTTATTCCCGTCTGCTTTTTACATTTCCTTTCCTCCTTTCCTCTCTATTGCTGTTTCCTTTCTCTGTCCCTTTTTAATCATTGTGTCAATACAGACTAAACATTGATCCTTCTTGTATTGTTCTTTCATCTCTTCTTCCTCTCTCCATTTTCACCAAAATCAGTTTGTTCCTTTTTTCTATTTCCTTTTGCCTACCTCCTTTTTATGGATTTATTTCCCCTTTTCTTCTTATACACATCCTTCCATCCTTTCTGTTTTCATCTTCCTTCCCTCCCAACAGTTTTATTTTCTATCATCCCTTTTATTTCACTTTTTTTCTCTCCTTCCTATTCATCTTCTCGCTTCCTCAAACATCCACTTCACTTTTCCCCATGTGCACCTCCAAATCCCCGAACAATTAGCTGCCTTATCCAGTTTTATTCTGGACAAACACCCTGATTTTTTTCCCATATTCTGACTTGACTTGTATGTTTGTTTTTACTGCTTTGGTTTACAGTTCTTCTGTCACAGCCGTATAACCAGCAGAACTGCTCTGATCGGCTCTGTGTTGTGTGTGTATACCTCGGTATTTTTCAGGGCCCTCTGAAGGAGTTGGAATGGGGATTGGGTCAAACACACTGCAGTCTTTTCCGGTGTAATCCGGATCGCAGATACACTTCATCTCATTACTGCAAGTCTGTTGGGTGAGGAACGCACAGTTGATTATGTTGTTAGTGTTGTGCAGCCACACACCCTGATGCAGATGACAGTGATAAACTCGCCCCGTGGTGGGAGCAGATGCGGGAGTATGAGGAGCCTGGGCAGGTACTGAGGTTGAAGGTGGTGACGGGAATGCAGCGACGGTCCAAACACATCATGTTTGGCCCACATGGGGTCCCGTCCTCCACGTAACCCAGATCCAGGCCGTCATCCAACACCGCATGGCCGCCTCTATGGGTCACATGGAAGCAGAGTGACATTATTCCACCTCCGCAGACCCACAACATCTGGATCAGTATTCTATTTCTCAGAGCATCGCCAACATCTGGAGCAGTACTTTACTTGTGAGACCATCCACTTTATCTGGATCAGTAGTGCGTATCTAAAATGTTCTCTGAAATTTGGATCATTTCAAAGTGTTTTAGTAATTTCTGTGCTTTTATCCTTGAACCAAAGAATCAAAACCTACAGAAACACAGCAGGAAACCATGTCATGAAAATAATTTTAATGCGCCTTTGCTTCTATAGCCATGCTGTACTAATCAGTGCTGTTTTCCAGTGACTTTTGCTGTAAACGCACAATTTCTTTTGATTCTACTCTCCTCAACATCTGGCTCACCTGCAGTCCATGTATCTGTTTTGATGCTGGATGGTCAGACTGGTGAGCTTCCCCTGCAGCTCGCCAAAGCTCGGCTTGGCTGTCAGATTGGTGCACAGGAGCAATCCACACAGAACGTCTCTGTCAGAGATGAGAGAGGATGTAAGAAAGGTGGGAATTTTTGGCGTCTGAGCTCATGAGGCCAAGGCATTTCACTCACTGCTTAGTGCACTGAACCCATCCCTGACCGTTGGGGTCAGGACCACAGTTTCCCTTCTCCGTGCCTTCAGAATTCAGCTTTTCATAACAGAATCTGTCAGCAGAGCCTGGAAAAAAAAAAAACAGTCTTTTTACTTGTTTTTCAGCATAAAATATTTCTGAATATTGAAGGTTGACATCAACCCAAACGTACTGTAACCCCACAGAGCCATGCACTGTCCATCTCTGGTCTTACAGCGGCCATCAAAACACCGACCCTGAGAAAGAACACCAAACTGATGAGGAAAAGTGGAAGAGAGAAAGAAACAGATACATATAAAACTAACAAAAAGAATTTCACCTGTCCAGCATCGCACATGTAGCCGTCCAGTTTGTGGACATTATGAGGACACTGAAAGAGAGAATTTACTTAATTATTATTATTATTATTTTTTTTAACAAATATCCTGCTGGATTAGGGTTTTTTTTTACCTGACTGGAGTCTCCCATGCAGGTCTCTGGAATGTCGCATTCATTCGCAGCTTCACGGCACGTAACACCTCGCAGCTCATACTGTCGGAAGAGCATAGACAATGTGAAATGCAGATAAAACACAAAAAACAATCAATCACGGACAAGTCATGTGCTAAAATGCTGCATAATCAGCAAAACAGCCCACCTTGCAGTCCCTGCAGCACAGTCCGTTGCTGCACATGGCATTATGGGTAAGGGTACACTTCTTACAGCAGTTGGCTCCACTGCGTGCACATTCCTACCATTCAAAGAAAAATGCATTAATCCAGGACAAAGAACAGCCAAGTTCTCTATTTAAAGATTTTTATGACTCCAGCATCTCGTCTGTGTCACAAAGAGGATGAAAAAACATCAACTAAAATATTTCTGCATCAGCAAATGTTGCAGTAACTAAAATATGATTTTCACGTTTTTAGTAGATTCCAAATATTCCCTTTGCAGCTGCACTGTAACCATCGCATACACATTAAATGGGCAGTCCACGTTCACCATAAAATACACAACTGGAACCATAACTCACTGTTATCAACCCGCAGTCACATTCTTCTCCCAGCTCCACATACCCGTTGCCACATTCTGGTGGATCTAATAACTACAGAAAACAACAAAGACAGGCAGAGATTAACATGTTATTTCAGCAATATTGGTTCACATACATTTAAATCCACTTCAATATGTGAAGTTAAAAAAAAAGTTATTTATTAGAATCGTGGATACCACCTCCATGCCGGAGCCATGCCGGAGCCATGCATCATCATGGCTCCAGCATGACCATGTCTCACCTTGCTGGGCCTGTTGAAAAGGCAGCTGCCTCCTCCCTGCTGGAGGAATCGCAGGTACTCGTCCACACTGCAGCGAGAGAACTTTCTGGGTAGGTGGTAACTAACGAAAAAAAAACACGAATGAAAATGATAAACACACCATTACATCCTAAAGTCTAATATAATCTAATAAAGTCTAAAAAATCTAATAAAACATATCTGAAATATGTTTAGGTTTTAATATTTTCCAGGTAACAATGTTAAATGTAAATTTAAATGTAAACCTTGTGTCCTCCATGATGCAGCCCAGCCATGGGTCTGGACACCTACAGTCTCCTGGAAACACAGACAGACACAGAGACAGACAGACAGACACACACACACACACACACACACACACACACAGAAGCTGATTTAATATTCTGTAATGCACTGTTATAATCTCTTCATCACCAGATGGTGGTGTTGGACTAAAAGTGATAGATTTGTGATTCTCCCCATAAATTTAATATCATTTATGACTGATTGATGAAGCCTATAAAAGTATACGTACATTCAACCGGACAATAATATTTAGACAACTTTATCTGACAACGTTAATGGTACTTTGCTAAGATAAATATTGCAGATGGAAAAAAAACCTTAAAATAAAAAAAAATATCCATGAATTTTTCAGCAAAATGTAGCTCCTTCGGTGTGGGTTTTTTCTTACCTGCTGATGACCGCTCTTTGTTCCTCAGCATTCCGAGATTCTGTCCAAGACTCTGACACAATGTGATGGCCATAGGGCCCACACTGCCAAACTGATCACAAAAATTAGTTTAGTTCTTCAATAGAGGCCAGAGTGCGACGACTCAAGAACTTGTGACAACCTTCATCTAAAAATGCATTTTTATCAACTGTTCGGTGATATACAACACAGAATACCAAGAACACAAGTTTTACCTCATTAATTCCTCCACCCCTGGTGAGGGAACAGATACCCCCAATGTATGCTGCCTCACTGCGGCTGCTCATAAACGTCCTCCCACTGCGAGAAAGATGAAGAGAAGGCTTCTCTGAAAGGAACTTGAGGGGGAGGAGGAAAGCAAGAAGGTAAGCTTACGAGAAGAGGTGAACAGCGTCACAGCGTTCCTTGATGCTCTCCTTCCTGTACTTCATGAAGTCACGCAGGGTGAGCAGGGCATCGTCGCCCACAGAGATCTTGTTTTCAGAAGACCAAGTTTCCATGGCTACCAGAACGATGCGTGTGTTCAGCTGCTCCTTGTAGATCTGCTCAGTCAAAATCGAGAGGTAGGAAAAAGAAATTAGGCATAAATCAAAGTATTGCAGATTACGCGAGCAGTATTGTCACCCACAGCATCAGCCATGTTCACCACTGATTTGGCAAAATTCTTCGTCTGTGTTGTGGAACGACGCCGCTGCACAAACTACAGAGACGACAGAAGAAACGACAAACTACGATTGATCTTCATCTATTTTCTTCACTTTTAATAATTTACTATTGAGTGACGCCAGCGTACCAGCTCATGGTCATTCACTACCATCAGCTCGATGTACTTGGTTTCTGTCTGGACGGTACGCTGGCCTCGCCGCACCGGGAAAAGGTCTGGTGCCCATATCACCTTCACACAGGACACAAATCACACTCAGCACATAAACACATTGATAAGAGAAGAACATTTATCCTTGAAGAGGCAACAATCTTTGAAGAACAATTAGGTTGTCTCCATCTCAACAACTCTGAGCTTAACAATTACATCTCCCAATAAGAAAGCTTGTAAATATTTATGTCTTTACTAACATATCTGGCATAAACCGGTTAGTGCACTCACGTGGCAGATCAGTTTTACCAGTATTTTCTAATAATCAAACAGTTCGAGCTAACAAAAGGATGGATGTTATTAATTGATATTAATATGAACTGTGTTTGCAAATTTTAACTTCAGGAGGGAAAGTGACGACCAACTTGTCTCTTAGAGCGTCTCAAGCCTTCACTGAAGACCAACTTCTCGTCCTCCAGCCAGGTGTCTCCATCCTTCAGGTCACCATCTCCTTCACTGTGGATGCCTGTGTGCCTCTTTGGTTCTGTGTTATTCAAGGGGCATTCTGGGTAACACATGAGAGACAGCAAGAGAGGGAAAGTGTGCAGTCATCAGTTCAAGGGTGTATGTAGCTGTGTGCTATAGCCCACTCATCAGGAGAAATCAATATCACAGAGCCAGCTGAGACGAGAGGAGTCGAGTAGTAACGGGTCAAATAGGAAAGACAAAGAGGGATGGAGGGAGAGTAATGGTACGGGCTGGGTGACAGGAAGCAGGAAGGTGGACACATGGCAAGGTATAAGAGGACATTCAAAGAGGATGCAATCAAGGATGCACAGAGCAGCTGGTCAAGCCAAGGAGGGTATGAGCGTGAGGAGAGAAATCTATATCCTGGGATAATTGCTATCATAAACAAAGGAAAGGTGTCTCTGTGGGTCTACCTGGACAGTCAGGTGGAAAGAGGTTGACGTCCGGCACGCGATACACAATGTGCTGGTTCTTCTCCTGGAAGGCAGCGTGACAAAGAGATAGAAAGAGAAATAACAACTATAAAAAAAACACACAGCTGGTAGATGAATAAACAGATCAAACCCTAGATGTGAATAAACGAGAAGCAAAGAAAGAACGTGAAAAAACATCATGCTGATGCAGAGGCCTCGTCGTAAACTTGAACTTACAGATGTGTGTGAGGAAAACGGAGCTGAACTCACAGGAAAAAGCATCTGATGCATAATTAATCAATCAGGCATAACCGGCATAAAACTGCTGGACAGTGCAGTGCACTCGAACTGGGAATAAATTCTTCATGAAAAAGAGTTCAGATGGAGCTCGGACGCCGTTAAAATGCAGACAAGCAGTTTGAAGACAAGGTCATTGATCCATCTCCTAAGACTCGTAACTGGGCTGTGTTTCGATTGCTCAGGTGGGGGTGGAGGGCAAAATGGAAAAAAACCTCTTCCGATCTGTTACACATCTTATCTGAATAAATACACACATTAGAAATGGACGATTTGACCGTATAACGATCTATATCCACGGTCCAGACTCACCTCACCACTGTCGATGGGTTCAATGCCATATGAGAAGTTCCCATCTGAAAACATGCCCCTGGAGCAAAGAGTGCAGGATATTGTACAGGCTCATTTACAATAAATTAATTTAATATAACAACAACTACAGTAGTATGTATGGTCATTTCTTTTCAAGTCAAAATAGTCCATAATATGAAATATTGAAATATTAATAATAATAACAACCTGTATTTACTCTAAAAATGTTTATTTCTCATTCATGTCTAGCTGTTATGTATATTTTTATGTGCTTGATCATTGAGTGGCCCAAGTATCCATGTCTAAGTTTAAGGTAAAGCAACATTAGATTGGGCAACAGTACATTTTCTAGATCAGGTTTATGATAATTGATATGTCTGTGTAGCTCCCTCAATCATCCAGGTTATAGAAGTTATAGAAAACTTCAACAAGTCCAGTTGCACACAGAGATCTAACCTTGGATAATTGATATTGCCAGATAATAAAAATACGGTAACACTTTAGATTAGGGAACAATAATTCACCATTAACTACCTGCTAACTAGCAGGAGTATTAGCAGCAAATTGATGCGTTATTATTCGTAGCAAAGGTTAATGGTTAATACGTGTTCCCCATACTAAAGTGTTACCAAAAATATATACATGTAAGGATAAATGTATCATCAAATGTCTATAAATATTCATCTTACTGTAAACCGTGACAGGTAGAGAGAGCAGCCCAGGACTGGGGCACACCTCGGACACGCCCATGGTAGTAGCAGTGCTCTCCTCCCTGGAACAAAATCAGAAATTAGAGCTCGACACTGAATCCTCCATCATCCAGTAACACGCACACATCGGGTTTCAGATAATGAAACTAATGCCGGCTCTGAACAGCTGGCTGTGCTCAGCTCCTGCCCCTCCATGCACACTTGGCGAGTCTTTACTGTCAGCCTGGGTCGACTTAAGGATGTGGCTGACGACTGTACACAGTTCAGCTTCCACGAGAACCAACACCTGCAGAGGTTTAAACAGGTCCGTCCAGGAAAAACTCATACACATGCTGCAGGATTAGCGAGTCCTTGAGTGGAGAACCGGGGCCAACGGAGAGAATTTAGTCATGAAACCATAAACGGGCATGGATGAGCCATTATAATATTAGTAAAAAAAAGACAAAAGTTGAGTACTTGTTTTCTGCCATCATGGTGTCTGCCGTACAAACACTTTTACACTTTGAACTTGGGGTCCAAATTTCATGCTCATGTAAAGAATGTCATATTTTGATGATCAGTTTTCAGTGATCATCAAAGAGACAAAAATCAGAGGTTGAGAGGCTGAGTTTCATGTGAAACTCAGTAAAGTAAAGGAGCAATGTGGAGTTTTATTTTTCTATTATGAATACATTTTTGAGGATGTCTTTTTTAAAATATATATTTTAGTGAAAAGCAAAAATGAAAAATGTTATATATATGCATATATAATTTCTTAGAATAATTTAAAAAGTATTTCTTTTTCTTTTTTTCAATTCAAGATTAATTTATGTGTTGAGGAAGTAAAGGGCTTACGTCACTTAAACCAAAGGGTGAGACAGCCCAAAGCACTTAGACTGGGGCAATATGAAAAGGTAGGATTACAAGGGTAAATAGAGGAAATCAAATTATCCAGCACAGCAGATACGCACTGCAGGCTTTTGCGTGTGTGAGTGGACTCCTTAGGCAGGATGCAATGCGTGCTTTAAATGTAATGGCCGCAGCTGATGCGAGACAGTAAATCAAGACATGGTGAAGGTGATGTGAAAGAGCACAGGTAAGCAAAACACCACATCCAGATATGAGGAGTGGCAGGTCAGTGAGTGGATGAATGAGAACCTACACAGACATCTGGGTGGTCAGTGTTTTGCACAATCTAAGTTGATCAGTGGCAAGAAAATTGAATGAAAGAGCAGAAACAACAGGCATGAATTAACAGCAAGTATTGGCAAATCCAGCCCCTCGGCATCCTTAATTCAATCCATTTTAAGTCTTCTGTAACAGATTAAATCAGGATGAGCTAGTCACCCACTCAGCACAACGGCATGGATCCGCAGAGACCAATAAAGAACCTGCGACACACAAAGGCAGAACAAATTTATTGGCACTTCAATAAAGAACTAAATATATCAGGGTGAAGAAAGGGGGATGGGGCAGATGCGTGCCCGACAACCATGACCCTTCATGCATCAAAATGGAACATAAACAAAATTTATGAAATTGTTATGGAATTTCTTGATGATGTAGATTTCTGTAGATTAATGTTTTCAATGACATTGTGAAATGCCCATTTTCACCTTAATTTCTTGACTTTGATCATAACTCTGTGAACAATGTTGATGTCAACAATGTGATGACATTCTCTTCAAGATTACCAAAATATTAAGAGTATCAGTGTCCTGTTTTTTTGGGACTGCTTCCCCTGCCTGCAAACAACAGTCCATTATTATTATTACTATTTAAGATATTTTTATCATTTGATTGATTAAAAATAAATCTGTTTCATCTGAATAAGGGTAGAGAATAAATTGATTCTTAGACTAAGTTAATTCGACAAACTGGGGTGATTTGAATTCCCCTCATGACAGGATAAAATAGCTGCTATTCTGCCCAAAGGTAGCCATGGCAACAATGTACTGATTAGTCAGA
Organism: Pao palembangensis; assembly: GCA_015343265.1. Lineage (NCBI taxonomy): Eukaryota > Metazoa > Chordata > Actinopteri > Tetraodontiformes > Tetraodontidae > Pao > Pao palembangensis. Next base: position 5,346,142 of record CM027084.1, read on the forward strand.
TTGTGTTTGGCACAGAAGAAGAAGGAAAGACAGAGGAGAGAGAGACAGAGAGACAGAAATCAAACAGAAAGAGGAGAAGACACCTAAACCCCAGTCTGAAAACTCACTAGCATCATCTATACATAAACTGGACATGACGGCATGATATTTTTATTGTTATGTGCAACAACAAACCAACACATTTAGCTTCTGTAAGGAGAGGTGGTATTGGTGGTGGTGGTGGTGATGGTGGGGATGAGGGGGTCATTCTTGCTAATACTGGATAAAGAAGCCTTGTGATGGCAGCAGTTGGCCTACGTTCAAGTCCGATCATATCAGCCTTTAAAAAGTTACTGGTTTCTATTAAATACCAAAATGAGGATCCCTGAGGAAGGTTACAGCAGACTGCTCTGTGCCAATGTTAATATTCAATAGTCAAACTTATTAAACATTAAAAACCACAACAAGCAGCTAGTAAACTCAACTCTTAACACTATATAAAGAGTGCATTTATTATCAGTAGGTAAACATTTGGTGTGTTTAATTTGTAATAATCTATTAATAAACAAAATAATACTGACAGAAATGCTGTGTAAAGTGTACAAAAACTGTAAGCTACTAATTGCATGATTATTTCATTCAAAACAAAGATATTCAAATAACTATTGATGTGGATTCCCTTTATGGGTGCCAGTTTTTTCATAGTATCCTGGTAGAGGGAAAAATGAATAGGAACAAAGCTAATAATAAAAGAAAATAATTGGTATATGAAACCATATTTTGTATAATTTAGACAGGAATAGATTGTGGTTAACAGTATAAGTACATAAAATGAGGGGTCTTGTGTAAATTAGTAATAATCATTTTCAATATATTTGTAAAGGTCAGGTCAAAGGATAAAAAAGTTAATATATTAGGGATATTTTTTTCCACGTTAAACCATTTCAAAAAGACATTCTTACTGTATTCTGTGACAGTCGTCCGTCTTCACCATAGTAACGTTCCACATATTCTGTAGACAGGAGGTTGCTAGAGAAAAGAAATTCTAATTCAGTTTTAAATTAATTGTGTTTAAAAAGGCAACATTATTATTAATAATATAAGCATAACCTGAAGTGTAAAATCTTACTGTGACAGCTCATAGATGAAGTGAAATGTGTATTTAATAATGAAAAATAGGATGGTAGATTTTAAAAGCTATTAAGGTAAAGGATGAAAAATATGCCTGAAAATAAGTCAAGGCTGCTGTGAGCAGTTATGTGGATGTTTGAAAGCTGCTGGGTCTAAATCCAACTTACTAGTTGAGTTCCAGGTCAAGGATGAAGGACGTTCCGAAGGCCTCCACCAAGAAGCTGCTCTGGGCCAGATGGATGTTCTGGGGAGGTGAAGTTCAGAAGAATGGAAATGAGAATCGCATGTTAAAAGAGACATCCTCTTCCTTCTAAAAAAGGATTGTTCACCAGCTCCGACTCTGACCCTTCTCCAAGCTGAATTTTATCTGAGTCATAAGATAGATACATCTCCGTAATGGCTTCTATCAGTACTTACTGGCCATCTGCAAGGCAGGCCTCATTAGTATTAGCATGCACTCACTCCAAACCACTTAGTGCCAATGTAAACCTCCACTGGGTCCACATGCTGCACAATAAAAAGCCCACAACAGTACCTGTGAGCAGAGATAAGAAAGCTCCACCTTAGCTGATTAATGATTATTTGGTAATGTAATGACTAAAAAATTGCCTTATTACCAGTTTTATAATAAAGCGATGACCATACTATTTGGAAAGAGACAAAAAAATGCTTAACTTGTAATATTCTGATGTATTTACATCTGAATTCATCCTGTAGCACAGACTTTTAAAGCAAGGACAGAGATCCTGCAGCCATGACCACATCGCCCAAGGACAGAACTGCGTTCTAGCCAGCTACTAAGTGAAAGTGATCACAGTGGAGGTAATAAGAGAAGACAGATATAGATGTGAAATACTATCTAATACTAGAAAGTGGGGGCAGCCTGAGGGTCACGGAGTGGATGCATGAAAGAGTTATATGACCATAAGAGGTAGATCTGGTCATTATGAAGAACACTTGTAACTTTAGTGTTAATAGCACTTGTATTTAAAGATAGAAAGAGGGAACAGATTTTAGTTTAACTGAAAAAAGACAGAAATGACATGTAAAAAAAATAAATTGTGCATTCTATTCTAGGCAACACAAAATTATCAGTAGGTTAATATATGATTATTAAACAAAAGGTGCAAGAAACATCTAAATGTATGACAGTAGACAAAATATTGAAATTCAAACCCCACAAAGTCAGCGTTAATGCCTTGGAAGAGGAGACGGGAGGAGAAAACTCACCTGCGGTCCGGTCGCCTGGTGCTGTACTCGGGTATCCAGCCGGCTATGGTGCAGCTCTTCCTGGCCATACATCTGTTGCAGGAGCCTCTTGGGCTGAACCAGCGCCCTTCCGTCTCCGCTCACCCATCCAGTCAGCCCTGAGTCAATTAAAGGTCTCATTTCTGTAACCCTCGACAGTGATAATCTGTTTCAACAAAAAGCTCAGTACCTCTGCATACTGCGGCGAACAGCAGGCATCTCGCAGCAAGCATGATGCTCACATAGTCCTGGTGATTTCTTCGGTGAAGCGCCGTCAAATGACCAGTAAAGAGCCGTGAGACGAGCCGCTGGGGGACTGTTGCTGGCAGCGGAGGTAAACAGCGCAGCGGGGTTCCCCTAAGCGCGGCGTCCGCATCTCTCACACCGCTTCCTGCGACTGTTGACTTCAAAAGCGCCCAGATGAGACACCTCTCCTCGGCTCCAGCTGCGTGGTGTGTGTCGGTGTCGTGGAGCTGCGGCACAATGCGAGCGCGCACGCACGTACACACGCACAAACACAAACGTTACAGATCAATAGAAGCAATGAGACTGCGCGAGGAGCCGTGGACTTGGAAACAAGGAGCACGTGGGGCTTTGATAAGCCCACCCACCCACTCTGATAACACCTGTTAGGGTGAAATGTTAAGTTAGGGTCCAGATCCCCATATAAGTACGCTGACTTTACATAGGCTTGTGTGGCTCATTGTGATACAATCATTCATTTTAGACTTTTATTTAGACAAATTGAATCAGAATGAAATGTATATGAATAAAATCATTTATTAAAAAAACAAAACATCACAAGAATTGACTTAAAAACATCTTCCAGGGTGGTGTTTTCTCTTCTTGCTGGCTTTGAAATGCCGAAGTTCACTGTTCGTAAGTAGCATTCATTTTTTGTAACTCGAAACAATTAAATGATCTTGTGCTTAATTGCAATAATAAACCTGACTGCAGCTGCATCGCACAGCAACGGGGAAAATCCTTGAAACTCCCAAGCCTCTGGCTCACCTTCAAACACAAGCGCTGTTTTCTATTTTAATGTGTCTGGTTGTCTCCAACAGGGTCTCATCAATGTCACAGCTACTGGGATCTGATCCAGGAGCAGCACTTAGAGTAACTGAGTAAAGCTCCCTTTAGAGAAACCTCATTAAATTCTCAAACCACCCACGTGTTCCAGCACATGAATGCAGAAAGCCTGCAGTCAGCAGGACAGATCTGTTTGGCGCACTGTGCACGAGGACAATCAAGACTGAATATGCTGCACTCTTAAGACAACACTCACCATTAAAGTAAAAACATATGGACCTGTTAAAAACAGCTGGATGTTACATTTGTGTTTACACTACACCTTAAACATTTATGCAGGGAACATTTCATTGACTTAGTTCAATAAGTTCAAGTGCTGCACAGCGTTTATTGGGGGGTGTCAATGCTGAACCTCAACAATTTTAACCACAGTCCTGGAAAAAGCCGACGAGTCCACATCTTCCCCAAACAGTGGCTTCCCCGAGGCCGATGGCTGAAGTGCAGTGTGAAGACGGGACTCGTAGTTGCTGTCCTGCATCCACATGCGCGGCCTGTGGAGGAGATATTTATCGAGCTCAAAGTCCTGATCTGTGGGTAACTGAGGGGTAACAGAGTTCTGACCCAGCCTCGACAGAACCTCGCAGTCCCAGTTGGAGTCTGAAGATGAAGAAGAGAGCATGGCTAAGTCTGGGACAAGAACTGATTCGATGCACGCTGATGTGGAGTGGGCCACCGAAGATTGACAATCCTGACTGCAGGTACAAATGTCTGTGTTGTGACATTTATCAGACTGATGTTGAAGAACCGAGCCGTCCATCTGATTAAGTGTGCGGCTGACAGTCTCTACAGAAGGAAGAGATAATATGGCAAAAGTCTGTTTTAAACCAGGCAGTTCCGCAGCACATGCTGCCACTTTTGGACAAGGACATCGTTGCTTTACGTGACCAACCACTTTGCTGGATAACCAGGCCTCAGGATTTGCCAGCACATCATTTCCTGGTTTCAGAGGCTCAGATAAGTGATCACTGTGGCAGAATTTCACTATAATTCTCCTCTTTTTTGCATGGTTATTTCCCGGACTTGCTGATCGACAGCGTTTTTTAGGGTTTTGTCCTCCTGTAGATTGTCGAGGGAGGGATCGAGATCGACGTGAAAAAGGAGTGATTGACCTAAGATGGCTGGAGGGACATTCTGAATCACTAGGCTCCAAAACAAATTGTGGACATTTTCCTTCCTGAGTTTTTCTTATATCCACAGAAGCAACAACTGGGGTGGTGATGGGTACTGCAACAGAGGGTACACAATCAAACAAGTTTTCTGCAGTTTCCATTTCATATGTTTGTTCTTTCAACGTCTGTTTCGGACTGAGTACTGGGGGTTCTGAATATGGGGGGTGTGGCTCCATGACGTACGGGACCTGTGGGCTGAGGACTGGAGGCTGACTGTAGGGGTCAAGGGATGGACATGGGACATCAGAGGAGGGGAATGGATGCCTAGTATCATGCAGCTGGCATGAGGGGTCAAAGTCATGTGCTTCAACAGCCAATACAGGCATGACTGGGCTTGAAGTGCCAGTAATCTGGCAGCCTATGTCAGTGGTGAGAGGTTGGGTGCCAGGAGACAGAATGGGAGGTTTAAGGTGGGTTAATAAAAACTCAGGTGATGGGCCAACTGGTCTGGACGTGCAAGGCCCCCAACAAGGACTGGAGATGTGATCGCACAGTGATGACCCTCGTCTCTGCAGGGCCCGAACTTCCCGCTCCGCTTTAATATCATCAATGGGCTCCAGTTCACGGACGTTTTGGATGGGCATGGGAGTCAGTGGTCTAGGAAAACATATACTTACATTAAAATCCCTCCATGACGACAAACAGAAAATCCCTTTGTCCAAGGAAAATCTTACACACACATATGCACCACATATATATATACATATATATATATATACACACATATACATATATACA